>NIVC01000056.1:282500-497500 GCA_002269645.1 Macrostomum lignano
TCTTAGTGTCTATGTCTTAGTGTCTTAGTGTCTATGTCTTAGTGTCTTAGTGTCTATGTCTTAGTGTTTTAGTGTCTATGTCTTAGTGTCTTGGTATCTATGTCTTAGTGTCTTAGTGTCTTAGTGTCTATGTCTTAGTGTCTTGGTGTCTATGTCTTAGTGTCTTGGTATCTATGTCTTAGTGTCTTAGTGTCTTAGTGTCTATGTCTTAGTGTCTTGGTGTCTATGTCTTAGTGTCTTTGTGTCTGTTTGTCTGTCTTTCTGTCTGTCTGTATCAGAACAGTTAAGTTACTGCCCCCGATCAAGCACCAGCATGCAGTTCTAACAACAAAGATTGCTGTGAACTTCAAACAGCAGGTCAAACAACTCGAGATAGTTAAGGCACAGTTACCTGGGAACCTGCGGCAATTCTGAGACGAGATCGATAATTCGACAAGCTAGAAACATCCAGAAGGGGTGTCCCGGGATGCTGTACATGATAGCATTGTTGACTAGGCGTCTCCTTTTGAACGCGACCATTGCGTGAATGAACGGCTCCAGTGGTACGATGAGCGAGTGCCGCTTTGTGAGGTTCTCAGCGTTCAACTGGCTGCCAGCGTCCAAATCGGCGTACCAGCCACCGAAGGCGTGCAGCACAAGCACCCTGGCAAAGTCGGAGCGCTCCAGCGGATGGCCAAGTCGCTCTTCGTAGAAGCTTTTGAACATCGGGTAGCGACTGGCCAGCAGACGGTCGATGTCGGCGTCAGTCCAGAAGTAGAAGTCGTAGTTCGGGTAGACTCTCCTGGTGCGGCAGTTTGAGGAATTGGCGATGAAGTGCAAGTTTAATAAACAGCAATAGGAGCTCGATCAGCTTTCAAGGACATGAAAGCTTGATGATAGAACATCCGCGTCTCTTGGTCTTTTCCAGTCATCGGAGCGAGAGTAGGGGTGCTGAAAGCTGACCTTCAGCTGGCTTCCATCTTCATATTCCTTGTTTTTTTCATTCTAATAAAAATAAAACAAAATTGTATGGCTCACGGAAAGAATTGCTGAGATGTCAAGGCTCAGAGAGTTTATTTCTTCTCAAGTCATTCATAAAAGAGTCGTCATGTCAACCATAAAAGAATCGTCATGTCAACCATAAAAGAATCGTCATGTCAACCATAAAAGAATCGTCATGTCAACCATAAAAGAATCGTCATGTCAACCATAAAAGAGTCGTCACGTCAACCATAAAAGAATCGTCACGTCAACCATAAAAGAATCGTCACGTCAACCATAAAAGAGTCGTCATGTCAACCATAAAAGAATCGTCACGTCAACCATAAAAGAAGCGTCATGCCCACCATAAAAGAAGCGTCATGTCAACCATAAAAGAGTCGTCATGTCAACCATAAAAGAATCGTTATGTCAACCATAAAATAATCGTCATCTCCACTATAAAAGAATCGTCATGTCCACCATAAAACAATCGTCATGTCAACTATAAAAGAATCGTCATGTCAACCATAAAAGAGTCGTCATGTCAACCATAAAAGAGTCGTCATGTCAACCATAAAAGAGTCGTCATGTCAACCATAAAAGAGTCGTCATGTCAACCATCAAAGAATCGTTATGTCAACCATAAGTCAATTCGTACAGATTAGTAGTTTATTCTGAAAGAACCGAAACCTGATTATTTCGACTGTTCTCAAGACTCATTTTATGGAAGGAATCTCGTATAACAAAACTGCATTTGACGGCTCGCTATTCTCATTAAATCGGCAACAACAGCTTTTAATATCAATAAAGTGAAAAGCAATTCACAGTACAGCGTACCTCCAACTGGCCAGATAGGGCCTGTATTCAGGAAAAAGCAGGTGATTTTTGTTCATAAAATGCACGATCTTGACGCTTGGCAACACTGCCTGCGGCAGTGGAAACCTGCTGTGAATAAAGTTGCCCAGCTTCTGGTCCGGATAGTACGCATCCGACTCGAAGTTTAACTTCCTGTGCAGCCAGTAGACAATCGCCAGACCTATTAAGGTCCGAACAATTACTTTTCGCTTGAGTATCATTTCTATTGTATTCACAAGCTTTCAGATTATCAAAGTAAGAAATGAACTGGAAAAAACTTTCAGTTAGGACTTTGCAAAGTAAAACCGCTTTTAATGTATAAAATAAAAGTCAAGTATCAACACGAGCAGCATGGGCTGTAGAGGAAGGTCTTGACCATAGACAAAACTTATTTGGGCGTTTACAGCGCGGGAGGGCATGAATCCTAGACTAGCCTGGGACCATTAATATTATTGTAGTTGTTTTTGGCTTTGGGTGAAAAATTGCCCAGTAGCTAAGTTTATCCAAGCCTATACAGTAAGTGAAGATAATAGACCTTATGCCTCAGAGTTATACTCCCTTGCTGTATAGAGTTAACTCACCACTCTCTGAAAATCCCTCTGTGACTGCGATACGACGATATGACCTACCAATCATGACGATAGACCGTACATTATCAGACAAAATAACATGTCTCAGCAGTGCCGCGTCTTATTCACGCAAAAGCTGCTTGCCTCCTCGCCGACAGCAGATAGACTACGGCCTTGATCTTCAAGAAAGGAATAGGCAACCCGTGATCTAACTAAAATACCTGTGATGGCATTAGAAACCTTTCTCGTTTACTCCAACCATCTACAGCTTTATCAACGCGCCAGGATTAACGATGAAGTTTTGTTTTGTTCCAGTTTCTGTTGTTTCCGATGCTAAATTTCGCTATTGATGCTTGAAAAACGCTTTTACAGTCTGTTAAAATTCACACGTGACTTGGGACTTTTTTAGCTTTGAAAACTGCCACGAGTAGTGCAAAGAAATTGTCATAATCATTCATCCGGACGGTTGTTTTGTTAACAATCGTTTAGTCATGCAAGAACTTGTATGACAAATGATTTTGGAAAGACAATAGAGCGTTTCACAGGTGAATGAATTGTCAAAAACGTAAGAAATTTGCTTGCACAATACAATACTTTCTCTCCTTGCCTTCTTGCTCTGTCGAATCAGTCGAGCGAGTCTTTTTAATCGACCACGATGACAATAAATACCGAAGCGGATCGAAAGTTTGCAGCGAAAATCTAACGAGTGTAGCAAGTCACCGCAGCCTCACGGAATGGGTAAACGCAATGCTGTTGGCAGCATGAGTAAGTGCTGCTAAACTAGTCAATAGCCTTTCAATTGTGCTCCCATATCTTTAATGCATTTACCTGTGTAACGCTACCTAATGCACGTCATGTAACATTTAGTACGTACTGACACAGAATAGAAACTTTATTATAAATTCACCACCAGGTGGCCCGAGCGACATTGTCCAGGTAGAAAATCAGCGACGCCAAAGCTTAGCCCTGAGCGAAATGGTGTCGGAGGCAAGCGAGGCCGCCAGCGACGCTAGCAGTGCCACCGGAGCCAAGGCGTCTCGCTCCTCCAGGCTCATTGAAGATTTTCTCGCTCGCGAAGAGCGCAGAGGAAGCTGGTACTACCGGCTGAGAATGATTGTCATTCTAGCTCTGCCGCTCACCCTGGCCATCGGATTTGCCGGCTCGGAGATCTACTTTGCTGCTCAATCTCTGATTCGCGGCATTAGCATTGACGAATACTTGAGCTCGAAGAACCAGCTTGATGGCCTCAGCTATGCCCTCATGCAGGAGGGGATTTTGACGACAGTTACTTCTGTCAGTCCAAACAACGTTAAATCCCGCTTTGAGCTGTCGGCTAGCCGTGAACTGGTTGATGTGGGGGCAGAGACTCATCTGCCAAACTGGGCTCAGGAACTGTTGGCGAATGCGTCCGGCACGTGGCGTCGCAATGGTTTCGTTCCGGAGCTGCCGGTTGCAAACGAGACCATCATTAGGACTAACGCTGATGCCTGGGCCAGAGATATCCATCGAATATTCAGCATCGGCTTAGATTTCTCATACCGACTGGCCAGCCCATCGAATCTGTACGTGTCCGAGCGGGAAATGTGGGCCGGCATGCACGCTGACAGAGTTCTGGTGTTGTACGCTGACTACATCGCCATCACCGCGGGCTTGGGATACGCCTACTTCACGGAATGCGCGAGTCGCTGGCCTCACTGGGCCTGGTTCGTCCGCCTAACCGGAGGCATCGCCGACCTTCGAGTGAACAGCGGCCGAGCCCTTCCCAAGGCCAGCAAGTTTTTTGCCAAGGAGCTGAACACCAGCGCAGCCAACGGCAAGGCCGCACTCTGGCTAAGCATGTCAGATGAAATCGCGCGTCAGTCGCTTGACCGATGCGTCAACGCCACCGTGTTGGAGAGGCGCAACCTGGCTGAACTGTGGCTGTACCTCAGCCTAGACCACTGGGCGAATGTGCGAGAATATCATAATCAGCTAGACAACCTGCTGAACGGCAGAATTAAAGCGGCCAATCGCGACTCAACCTCCTACACAATTGGATTCGGATTCCTGGTGCTGGCCCTGATGCTCCTCTGCCTCGGAATCGGGTATTGGTACAGCCACAAGATTGCGGAGACCGTTGAGAGCATCATAGATCTAGCCAGGCTGATTGTGACCAAAAAAGCGGAAACAGCTGAGGAAAAGGTGATTTTCATAAATATAAATATAGCATTCAGGCCAGCAAGAGAAGTACTGTTGCCAGTAAAGCAGAGTTTAATCATCTTGCTCTTGAACTGTAGTAATGTACACATTTTGCTGTGATAGGGTAGCGAAACTCCAGTCTCAGCACTGTACAAGTTGTACTCAGCGCTCGAATGCGCCACGCAGTGGCTGCCCCTGATATATATATTATATATCTTTTGCAATTCCTTCGATTTACTTTTCTAGAGACGAGCTGACGCAATCATCTACAACATTCTACCTGCCGAAGTGGTCTGG
Source organism: Macrostomum lignano (assembly GCA_002269645.1). Lineage (NCBI taxonomy): Eukaryota > Metazoa > Platyhelminthes > Macrostomidae > Macrostomum > Macrostomum lignano. Next base: position 287,360 of record NIVC01000056.1, read on the forward strand.
GATCTCAAGCGAGGCATTGTCCCAGAGGCCAGTCGCTTCGAGATGAGCACCGTCTTCTTTAGCGGGGTAGAAAATTTCGAAGATCTGGTGAAGAAAAGTCGACCTATTGAAGTATTTCAGATGTTGAACACCATTTACAGGTAGGTCTAAAAGAAGCTCATTCCGACTGCAAGTTTGACAAGTTGTCCCGCAGTTGTACGTTGTACGTTGTACGGGCTGTCTCAAGCCTCAATTCCATCTCATCTCTCCTCGTTCCCCTGCCCATGCAGTGCCTTCGACAGCCGCATTGACAACTACGATGCGTACAAAGTCGAGACGATCTCCGACACCTACATGTTGGTCAGCGGTGCTCCCCGGCTGAACGGCAATCAGCACGCGCTGGAGGTGGCTCGGCTCAGTCTCGACCTGATGGCTACGTCGAAAAATTTGGTATTGAGCCACCTGCCGGAGGAGCAAATCCATCTGCAGATTGGATTTCACTCGGGTAACGGGCTTCTCTGAGACACAACAGACTCTAGTGTGCACAAAATGGCTTGGAAAATCCTACAGGCCATTAAATTGTGAATTTCAGGGCCATTAGTGACTGGCATGATTGGCAGCAAGAGTCCGCGATATTGTCTATTCGGTGACACGGTGAACACGGCCTCGCGGATGAAGTCTCACGGTGAAGGTGAGTTGTTGCTAGACAATACTGGCGCAGAAGCAGCAGAGAAAGGTTTGCTAGGAAGCCCACGAAATTGAAATGGTTATTTTGATCTATTTACTCTTAGTGGATATCGGTTTGAATTGATAGTTCGCTGCCACCATATTCTTAACATTCAACTTTCCCTAGTAGTTCTCTGCAGGCTTGAATTCCGAGGCCTGACTCCTCCTTGCAACCTATAATATACCTCATTTCTAAGCTTATTCTTACCTTCAATTTTCTAGGTTAGCTTTGGAAAGGAAGCTTAACCTGTGTAAAAAAATGAGTAAAAAGTGACTACCCGGTATGACTATGACTATGATAAGTACTTCCGGCGCCTCAGCCTAAGTAAAAAGGCTCTTACGCCACTAGAGATAATTTAGTTTCCAGATTGGGAGTGTACTAATGTACACTAAAAGCCAATTAGACTATAGAGGACTGTACAGGGCAATATCATAAAATCCAAACCTCCCCGGGAGACAGTGACAGCGGTTCGACGAACCAGTCAGGAGCCCGTGCCCAAAAACCAGGTTAGAAGGCCCCTAAGCCTATTAGGGATGGCCCGAAGGCCTAGAGCCGTGGCAACCATGCTGGGGCCGACCGCCCACCACCCCCGGGTAAATTCCGAGGCCTGACTCCTCCTTGCAACCTATGTTGTTAAAACGAGGTGCCGTCGAAACCGGCGCGGGTCAGTTCCGAAGAACTCTGCCGCAGTTATATTTTGTATTTGATCGAAAGAATTAAAAATATTTACAAGATTTCGATTTGAATATTTATATGAATATTGAAATAAAAATGTACATATATAAAACTATTTTTCAATATTTTGCAGTATTTTGCACGCATTTGGGGATAAAAAAGAGGGGAGGGAAATCCCACACAAAGAAGGGATCTAATAAAAGCAGGACATCTAAAAAATACGTCCTTGCAACCTATAATATACCTCATTTCTAAGCTTATTCTTACCTTCAATTTTCTAGGTTAGCTTTGGAAAGGAAGCTTAACCTGTGTAAAAAAATGAGTAAACTATGAATAAACCTGCTCTTGACTTAGAAAATTCCGCAGAGCCCTAACTAGACTAACTACAGACGTTTCCGGATCGGAAACTACTAACAGTAGTGTAAAAGCAAATTGCATTACGCGCTAAACTATGCCCTGCAATAAAAACAAATTTCAGCTTTCCGTATCCACATGAGCGAGCCGTCGGCCCTGCTACTTGAGGAATGCGGGGGCTTTAAAATCAAAGCTCGAGGCGAGATCGAAGTGAAGGTAACAGTGAAAATCCGTTGCTTCTTGCCTCCCTGTTCTTGCGAAAGAAACTCAACTGAAAACTTTCAGGGCAAAGGGCCAATGCGGACCTACTGGCTGATTGGCGAGGCGTCCCACAGCAAAACTGCCCGGTTTGAAGACTGACGGCTTGAGAAGCGATATTTACTAGCACTGCTCTGATAGCGTAGAGTTAGTAAAAGTTATAATAGCGCTTGTGCACTTTAACTGCAGGACAATCACCTACTTAGCACAGAAAAGTAGAACTGCACAAACTCAATGGATCTGCTAAAATCGACGCACCGCTTTTGTGCAATGGCACACAGCTTGATTAATTGGATTAAACTATAACGCAGGTATAGACTTACAAACTTGGCAAAATATAGTGCATGCAAGATGAAACTGGAACAAATGTAGAAGCTAACGTGTAGAAGAGGAACTGTGTACTTTACTCATTAGAAATCAGGTGCGCCTGAGCTGCTCAGCTTTCATTTATTGCACCGTAACGAATGAGGGTAGCATTTGAAGCTTTGTTAGCCGCGTGCAAAACATTTCGGTTGCAGTAATTAACGAATAGAAGACAGCAGCTTAGTGCATGACGACGAACCGTTTCTGAACTTTCTTTGACGCAAACTGGTCACTGCGCGATGCAGTGAATACGAAAACATATTTGTCTAGCATTCCGTCCGGATGTTTAAGCAGTCCTTGGCATGAATACAACTGATTCATCTTTGATAAAAGTAGTATATTAAGGACATTAGCCAGTGTTGCAAAATAGCTTAATTTAGAATAACTCGCAAATGCTGTATCCAACGCAAAATTATCGGCCCTGTTGAAATTTGAGACGGACAGACAGACACTAAGACAGACAGATAGACAGACAGACACACAGACAGACAGACAGACAGAAAGACATACAGACAGACAGACAGACAGACAGACATACAGACAGACAGACAGACAGACAGACAGACAGACAGACAGACAGACAGACAGACAGACAGACAGACAGACAGACAGACAGACAGACAGACAGACAGACATACAGACAGACATACAGACATACAGACAGACAGACAGACAGACATACAGACAGACAGACACTAAGACAGACAGACACTAAGACACTAAGACAGACAGACAGACAGACACTAAGACAGACAGACAGACAGACAGACAGACAGACAGACAGACAGACAGACAGACAGACATACAGACAGACAGACAGACAGACAGACAGACAGACAGACAGACAGACAGACAGACAGACAGACAGACAGACAGACAGACAGGCAGACAGACAGACAGACAGACAGACAGACAGACAGACAGACAGACAGACAGACAGACACTAAGACGGACCAGAAGGTCAGGATGCTTCATTAAATTAAATCCAGTTTTACTCCCTATTGTGCCTAGGGAAAAATATCCCCAAAGCAGGCAGCTGAGAATTTATTAATCCCAAACTCCAAAGTGCCCTGATATTGCCCAGCTTGCTGTCCGAGCAGATTTACTTTGATACGCCTTAAAGCTCAGCGTCTCTACTCAACTTGATTTGCTGGCTCACCGAATAGAGCTCTCACAGCGCCTACACAGCAACGGAAACTCTTCAAGGCGCCCAAAAAGTTTACGGATTACTCTTTCAGTGGATTGATTGATCGGCGTGGGATGAATTTCTGATTGGATGTTGGATTCCTTGATAAAAATTTTGAGCGGAGGAAAATGTTTTGATAAAGAATAAATTTGATTGGTCGGCAAGATTCCTTTAAAAGATTTCAAACAAATATTGGCTGAAATTTGTTCCCGAAGTCATTCGGTGAGTCCTTGGCTTGCCGTGGCCATGTCTTCCTTCTACGAGCGGGTCAAGGCCGTGTACGGCGGCATCCTGGTCTTCGGCCTGTTCGGCAACGCGGCCGTCGTGCTGACCGCCGCCAAGCAGAATACGGCGCACAAAGCCGTGAACATCTACCTGGGCCACCTGGCCGTGGCTGACATTCTTCATCTGTTGTCAATTCTGCCGCTGATGCACCTGGCCTCTGTGCAGAGCTGGGTCTGGGGCGAGGCAGCCTGCAAGGCTTACTACATGATCAATTACCTGAACTGGACCGCCAGCATCTTCATCATCACCGCCATGGGATTTGACCGATTCGTAGCCGTGGTGCTGCCCGGCCAGTCGCAGCGCCTGCGCAGCCGCCGCTTTGCTTGGGGGCTCCTGCTGTGCCTGTGGTCGCTGAGCGGCCTGCTGGTCAGCCCCATCGGCGTCTCCAGCAGCGTCACCACCTGGGGCGAGGGCGAAAATGCCACCTACAGCTGCGGCCACATCCTGTTTGATAGCTTCGACGCTTCGAACGGATCCTCGATTGGCGAAGACCCGAATCCCGACGCCTGGTTCACGCGGCAGATAAAGGGCATTGTGCAGAACGAGTTCAGCTTCGCTATGTACAATCTTGTAGTTGGCTGCGCAGTGCCACTCACTCTGCTCACGGCTTTCTACGGATTAATAATTCACAAGGTGCGGCGTCAGGCCACGGCAACCATCGCCGGCGTCAACCAGGCTCAGCAGCGGCTCAGCCGGGTGAGCAAAATGGTGATTGCCGTCATCGTGTCCTACATTGTCTGCTCCGTGCCGCACTGGATTCACGTCAACCTCGGCGTCAGGGGCTTCATCCCGATGGAATGTCTGGTGGCGTCCTCGCACATCACTACGATTCTCGCTTACCTGAACAGCGCCTTCAATCCCGTTCTGTACGCCTGCTTCAACAGGCCGTTCTGCAGAAGTCTCAAACGTCTGCTGCCGGCTGGTTTTGTCCGACGCTCGCTTGAACGGCTCGGCTGTCTGCAGCGGCCGGCCAATCCGAGTGCTGCCAGAGAGCAGAATCCCATGCTCAGCCAGGTGACGTCACTGGGTCGCCGACGCACTCCCACTATGGAGCTTGAGAGTCGCGTTTAGGGTGTATTGACACTGACAATACTGAACAGAGTGAAATTGCTGACTTTATTGTTTTATTGTCCACGTCGTGTACTAATATGGTAATACGACATCGACTACAAGTTAAGCAAGTATAATAATAGTAATGACTTTAATAAACGCATTACTATAGAGATGTGTAACTATTGTCAGGTGACAGATTCTGCCTCTTTTGATAGGTATGTAGCCGTAGTCTGTGGCTGGCTCTCCAGCCACCCCTTTCGTAGTTGGAGCCCTCTGTAGTAGCTGACTACCTCTCTGTAGTAGCTGACGCTCTCTCTGTAGCAGCTGACGCCCTCTCTGTAGCTGATGCCATCTCTGTAGTAGCTGACTCCCTCTCTGTAGTAGCTGACTCCCTCTCTGTAGTAACTGACGCCCTCTCTGTAGTAGCTGACGCCCTCTCTGTAGTAACTGACGCCCTCTCTGTAGTAACTGACGCCCTCACTGTAGTAACTGACGCCCTCTCTGTAGTAACTGACGCCCTCTCTGTAGTAGCTGACGCCCTCTCTGTAGCTGACGCCCTCTCTGTAGTAGCTGACGCTCTCTCTGTAGCAGCTGACGCCCTCTCTGTAGCTGATGCCATCTCTGTAGTAGCTGACGCCCTCTCTGTAGTAGCTGACGCCCTCTCTGTAGTAGCTGACGCCCTCTCTGTAGTAGCTGACGCCCTCTCTGTAGTAACTGACGCCCTCACTGTAGTAACTGACGCCCTCTCTGTAGTAGCTGACGCCCTCTCTGTAGCTGATGCCCTCTCTGTAGCTGGTGCCGTCTCTGTAGCTGATGCCATCTCTGTAGCTGACGCCCTCTCTGTAGTAGCTGACGCCCTCTCTGTAGTAGCTGACGCCCTCTCTGTAGCAGCTGAGGAGTCTCAGAGTGAGCGACAAGCAAATGAGGTTGCAGGATCAAAGTTGAACTGATCCAAGCACATCCAATCTTCTTCATTCTTAACTCAATTTCCAACTGATCCAGGACTGTTTCTATTCCACCCATCTGCCCTGATTAACCCGATTTCAACAGGTACCGGTGTAGCTGGGCAGCATGAGTAGGATTACATCGGATTTAACCGATGATTTCCGACATTTCATTTGAACTCCAGCTTAAAGTCCTTCTGCATTATTAATGGAATACAAAATCAGCTTAGTAAAGTGCCATCCCGTCTAGACAGGGTCACGCAGCTTGTGGAGCTTTTTAGTTTAGCTCGTATATCAACTTTCCCTTATTGCACTGTATTGACAAAATCAGCAATGTTAATATCGTTAAAGGGCATGAACTATTGCAGATAGTTAGCTAATGCAGAGAGGGCACCAGCCACAGAGATGGCATCAGCTACAGAGAGGGCATCAGCTATAGAGAGGGCGTCAGCTACAGAGGGGGCGTCAGCTTTAGAGAGGGCACCAGCCACAGAGATGGCATCAGCTACAAAGAGGGCATCAGCTTTAGAGAGGGCATCAGCTACAGAGATGGCATCAGCTACAGAAATGGCATCAGCCACAGAAATGGCATCAGCCACAGAAATGGCATCAGACGCAGAGATGGCATCAGCCACAGAGATGGCATCAGCCACAGAGATGGCATCAGCCACAGAGATGGCATCAGCCACAGAAATGGCATCAGACGCAGAGATGGCATCAGCCACAGAGATGGCATCAGTTACAGAAATGGCATCAGCCACAGAAATGGCATCAGCCACAGAAATGGCATCAGCCACAGAAATGGCATCAGCCACAGAAATGGCATCAGCCACAGAAATGGCATCAGACGCAGAGATGGCATCAGCCACAGAGATGGCATCAGCCACAGAAATGGCATCAGCCACAGAAATGGCATCAGCCACAGAGATGGCATCAGCTACAGAGATGGCATCAGCTACAGAAATGGCATCAGCCACAGAGATGGCATCAGCCACAGAGATGGCATCAGCCACAGAAATGGCATCAGCTACAGAGATGGCATCAGTTACAGAGACGGCACCAGCTACAGAGATAGCATCAGCTACAGAGAGGGCGTCAGCTACAGAAGGGGGCGTCAGCTACAGAGAGGGCGTCAGCTACTACAGAGGGGGCGCCAGCTACTACTGAGGGGGCGTCAGCTACTACAGAGGGTGCACCAGCTACTACAGAGAGGGCGTCAGCTACTACAGAGGGGGCGCCAGCTACTACAGAGAGGGCGTCAGCTACTACAGAGGGTGCACCAGCTACTACAGAGAGGGCGTCAGCTACTACAGAGGGTGCACCAGCTACTACTGAGGGGGCGTCAGCTACTACAGAGGGTGCACCAGCTACTACAGAGAGGGCGTCAGCTACTACAGAGGGGGCGCCAGCTACTACTGAGGGGGCGTCAGCTACTACAGAGGGTGCACCAGCTACTACAGAGAGGGCGTCAGCTACTACAGAGGGGGCGCCAGCTACTACAGAGAGGGCGTCAGCTACTACAGAGGGTGCACCAGCTACTACAGAGAGGGCGTCAGCTACTACAGAGGGGGCGCCAGCTACTACAGAGAGGGCGTCAGCTACTACAGAGGGTGCACCAGCTACTACAGAGAGGGCGTCAGCTACTACAGAGGGTGCACCAGCTACTACTGAGGGGGCGTCAGCTACTACAGAGGGTGCACCAGCTACTACAGAGAGGGCGTCAGCTACTACAGAGGGGGCGCCAGCTACTACTGAGGGGGCGTCAGCTACTACAGAGGGTGCACCAGCTACTACAGAGAGGGCGTCAGCTACTACAGAGGGGGCGTCAGCTACTACAGAGGGTGCACCAGCTACTACAGAGAGGGCGTCAGCTACTACAGAGGGTGCACCAGCTACTACAGAGAGGGCGTCAGCTACTACAGAGGGGGCGCCAGCTACTACAGAGAGGGCGTCAGCTACTACAGAGGGTGCACCAGCTACTACAGAGAGGGCGTCAGCTACTACAGAGGGTGCACCAGCTACTACTGAGGGGGCGTCAGCTACTACAGAGGGTGCACCAGCTACTACAGAGAGGGCGTCAGCTACTACAGAGGGGGCGCCAGCTACTACTGAGGGGGCGTCAGCTACTACAGAGGGTGCACCAGCTACTACAGAGAGGGCGTCAGCTACTACAGAGGGTGCACCAGCTACTACAGAGAGGGCGTCAGCTACTACAGAGGGGGCGCCAGCTACTACTGAGGGGGCGTCAGCTACTACAGAGGGGGCGCCAGCTACTACAGAGAGGGCGTCAGCTACTACAGAGAGGGCGTCAGCTACTACAGAGGGGGCGCCAGCTACTACTGAGGGGGCGTCAGCTACTACAGAGGGGGCGCCAGCTACTACTGAGGGGGCGTCAGCTACTACTGAGGGGGCGTCAGCTACTACTGAGGGGGCGTCAGCTCCTACAGAGAGGGCTAGGAAAATGTTTGATCCCATGATCACAAAGTCTAGCTGCATTGCGCGAGCATAGAGTTATATTGCAAGGCAAACTTCTTACAGGAACTATTTGTATCATGAGTTATGGTTTGAATAGAACCTTTTGGAGAGCATTTAACTTGCACTATTGGTGAAAAATATTCTGGAAAGAAATCTTTCGCAAGTCACTACTGTACATTACAGTGGCTATCGTTCTGGGCTGTTCAGTGGAGGGACGTCAAAAGAAAAAAATCTACATAAAAAAGTAGTGAATAAGAAATTTTGACGTAACGGGAGTTAAAAAATCTCTTCAATCAATTTTTCTATAATTTCCATTGCGTCTCGATGTTCTTGAGCCATTGGGGAAAATAATTTATCCTCTGCAGTAAGGTTTAAAGTGCGCAGGCCTGCGCCCCCCTCTGTAGCTGACGCCCCCTTCTGTAGCTGACGCCCCCTTCTGTAGCTGACGCCCTCCTCTGTAGCTGACGCCCCCTTCTGTAGCTGGCGCCCCCTTCTGTAGCTGACGCCCCCTTCTGTAGCTGGCGCCCCCCTCTGTAGGCTGGCGCCCCCTCTGTAGCTGGCGCCGCCCTCTGTAGCTGGCGCCCCCCACTGTAGGCTGGCGCCCCCTCTGAAGCTGCCCCCCCCTCTCTGTAGCTGGCGCCCCCCTCTGTAGCTGGCGTCCCCCCCCTGCAGCAGGCGCCGCCCTCTGTAGCTGGCGCCCCCCTCTGTAGCAGGCGCCGCCCTCTGTAGCTGGCGCCTTCTCTGTAGCTGGCGCCTTCTCTGTAGCTGGCGCCCCCCTCTGTAGCTGGCGCCCCCCTCTGTAGCTGGCGCCCCCCTCTGTAGCTGGCGCCCCCCTCTGTAGCTGGCGCCCCCTCTGTAGCTGGCGCCCCCTCTGTAGCTGGCGCCCCCTCTGTAGCTGGCGCCCCCCTCTGTAGCTGGCGCCCCCATCTGTAGCTGGCGCCCCCCTCTGTAGCTGACGCCCCCTTCTGTAGCTGGCGCCCCCCTCTGTAGCTGGCACCCCCCTCTGCAGCAGGCGCCGCCCTCTGTAGCTGGCGCCCCCCTCTGTAGCAGGCGCCGCCCTCTGTAGCTGGCGCCCCCTCTGTAGCTGGCGCCCTCTCTGTAGCTGGCGCCCCCCACTGTAGCTGGCGCCCCCTCTGTAGCTGGCGACCCCCTCTGTAGCTGACGCCCCCTCTGTAGCTGGCGCCCCCCTCTGTAGCTGACGCCCCCATCTGTAGCTGGCGCCCCCCTCTGTAGCTGACGCCCCCTTCTGTAGCTGGCGCCCCCATCTGTAGCTGGCGCCCCCCTCTGTAGCTGACGCCCCCTTCTGTAGCTGGCGCCCCCCTCTGTAGCTGGCACCCCCCTCTGCAGCAGGCGCCGCCCTCTGTAGCTGGCGCCCCCCTCTGTAGCAGGCGCCGCCCTCTGTAGCTGGCGCCCCCTCTGTAGCTGGCGCCCTCTCTGTAGCTGGCGCCCCCCACTGTAGCTGGCGCCCCCTCTGTAGCTGGCGACCCCCTCTGTAGCTGACGCCCCCTCTGTAGCTGGCGCCCCCCTCTGTAGCTGACGCCCCCATCTGTAGCTGGCGCCCCCCTCTGTAGCTGACGCCCCCTTCTGTAGCTGGCGCCCCCTCTGTAGCTGGCGCCCCCCTCTGCAGCAGGCGCCGCCCTCTGTAGCTGGCGCCCCCCTCTGTAGCAGGCGCCGCCCTCTGTAGCTGGCGCCCCCTCTGTAGCTGGCGCCCTCTCTGTAGCTGGCGCCCCCCCCCACTGTAGCTGGCGCCCCCTCTGTAGCTGGCGACCCCCTCTGTAGCTGACGCCCCCTCTGTAGCTGGCGCCCCCTCTGTAGCTGGCGCCCCCTCTCTGTAGCTGACGCCCCCTCTGTAGCTGGCGCCCTCTCTGTAGCTGGCGCCCCCTCTGTAGCTGGCGCCCCCTCTCAAGCTTCTTACTTTTGCTGCTTAATTTGAGTTGAATTTAGCGAAAAATTCACAGGTTGAGCTGTAATTACAGTTAAAGCATTTTCTCTTATAGTTTAATTTAAAGAATTAAAACAGCATGCATGGCCTTCGGGCACTCTATTCCCATGGGAAGCAAATTCAATCAGAGCATGGAGTGTAAATTTAAAAAGCAAACTGATTGAATCCCATATGCAGGCTTAAATTGCTTGATTATCAGTTCGAATCATTTCATTTCCTCCTACGAGCTCCTGTCTGTCCCAGCTTCATCATTTTTGTCACGATTTCATCTCCGAGTTCCTCACAGATTTGAGCTGCAGGGTCTGCATTTGACTGGACCTTCGAGCTGCATGAAAGTCAATTAAAAAAACTGACTTTTTAATCTGTTTTGAACAGATGGGCCGCAGTTCTTCCGTTACTGTTAGAAAAGAACCGGACAAGGACCAAACGACAATGTCTGCATATAATTGAGAAAAATACACAAAAACGACCAAAATGTCAACTGGAGTTTTCTATCTCGTCGAACTCTGGCTGGATTTTAAGTGGAGACGTCAATTAGTGACCAGCCAGAAACAAAGAGACACATTGAGACAATTGGCGAGCAAGGCGAGCAACGCGCGGGAGGCGCACGGCAAAAAAGCGACCTCCAAGCTATGTATTTTATAAAGAGTTACAAAGAAATTTTTTTTGAGTTGAAAGCAGAAATTGAATTGAAAAAAAATCTCAAGCGGAGAGCTGCGCGCAAATTGAGTCAGAAAACGCGGTAAGAGGCTCACCTAAAAAGGCTAGCAGGCGGAGGGGGGGTGGGGGCCAGCCCCCACCCCACACAGATGCACAGAGACCGCAAGGGGCGGGCTGATCACTAAGCCGGTTTGCACAGGTGCAAGCACCCATGCAAACCAAAGCATTAGTGACCAGCCAGCACGAAGAGACACATTGAGACAATTGGCGAGCAAGGCGAGCAACGCGCGGGAGGCGCACAGCAAAAAAGCGACCTCCAAACCCAAAGCGAGCAAGCGAACAAAAGCAAAAGGCTGGGAGTTAAAACAAAGCAGAAACACCACTGGCAAAAGTCACAGCAGCCTCCGCTGCCTGGTGAAACTGGGGGGAGATTACGCTGCACAGCCTCACTTCTCCAGTCACCACTGCGCATGATATCAGACACTGGGAGGCCTAGCACAGACGCCCAGGTAGCTCCTCCTCGTCGCAGACTGTGCGCGGAGTAAGATCCTGGTCGAACGCCGGCTGCGGAAAAATTGTCACGGAGGAAGCAGTCCAGGTGCCTCCCAGTCAGCAGGCGCAAGCCGCCACTTCCGTCGGCGTAGGACCAGAGCGGTGACTCTGCTGACTTCAATCCGTTGGCGCGGATGTGCCGCTCGACTGTGTTCACCGGGCACAGGGCTCGCTGCCGCGCCAATATCGGCAGCAGTACCAGGTGGCTGCTTAAACTGGATGGTCTTGCCGAACTCGCAGCGCAACACCAGACCCTTCGGATGCTGCAGCAGGTCGGCGCGCCGGGAAAGGGCCGGGCCCTTGCCAGTTCGTGGCAGAAGGCTGGACTTTCGCAGCATTCCCCACCAGCAGCAGATGGTCACAGCCCAGCAGGCCAGCTGCAGCCTGTCGGTCTCGTCAACTAGTCGTCGCATCTCCGTCAGCATTGTAGGTGACACAGGCCGCTTTCGGTTCACGCGCAGTCCGAGGACCCGTTTAGCGCCGCGTAGAAGAACCGCTGAAGCGTGCTTAGTCAGGTCCGGCGACGAGTTAATTCGGAACCAGAGCGACAGAGAGCTGTAGACTGCCGAGATGCTGCTGCAGGCATGTAGCCGTGTGCCGATCAGACTGGCCAAATAGTTCAGCAGGCTCGTGACGTTGCAGGACACTGGATCGCAGCCGGTATGGCGGGAGAACTCCCGCCACTCACGGACGTGTCTGTTGACTGCCTGCGCCGACCTCGGTGCGTACGCAGCGCTCAGCAGCGATGTGGCGCGGCTGCTAAGAGAGTCTGACGCAGCTGGGCGGCCTGAAAATGAAGAAAGGAGGCGGTCGCCAAGCCAAAAGCATGCTGATGCAGTGATTGTAGAATGCTTGGGCAAAGAAAACCATAACAGCGGAGTAAAAAGTTTAACAGCTGGCCTCGCTCATGCAACCGTGAGGCAGCGTCAGTAAAAATTTGAAAATCACCAGGCACATGAAACGCGCGAATGCTCATCCTAAAGCGCAAACACATCAGAGCCACCGTCTGCAGCAGCCGCTGCAACGCAGGACACTTTGAAACGCCTTTTTTGATGATGTGACAGGCCGTCTGGTTGTCGCAGTAGATGCTCACCTTGCAACCTTTGAGCACATCCCTCCACCTCATCACTGCCAGCAGAGGGACCAACGCTTCCTTGTAGTTGATCGGCAGGTTTGCAAAGACTGATCCTGCATCCTTCTCCCAGTCCAGGTAGCACCAGTCAAACAGACCACCCTGGTCACGCAGCAGCGCCGCACCACCTCTGCCGCACGCATCGGATTCCATCGCCACAACTCGATTGTAGCTCAGCCACAGCTGCACCCATCGGCACGCCTGCAACGCCACCTTCCACCAGTTCAGCTGACTGCGTAACCCGGAGTCGACCAGCGTTTGCTGTCCACGCCGTAAGATGTTGCACCGCTCAATCAGCTCAAGCAAGAAGGTCCTTCCGCAACTGATGACCTGCGCTGCCCCACCCCAACTTGCCAATGACCTGTTGGAGGGCCCGCTGACTAATCCTCACCTTGGCTGACTCGGCACCAACCAGGTTGATCAGCTTCCTTGCCTTCTCATCCGGCAGCTTTTTGATTCCTTCCACAGTGTCGAACTCAATACCAAGGAATGACATCCGCTGCGCCGGCGGCTGACACTTGGCCGGATTGACAGTGAATCCCAGCCGAGTCAGCAAGTCAATCAGATCGACGTAGAAGCGCTGGCAGTTCTCCTGCGTCCCGCAGTAGGCAAAGTCGTCCAGGTAAGACTCGGTGTTGATGAAACATCTGCGCACCATCATCAGATGAATCGCATTGCTCAGGCGTTGAAAGCACGTGACCGAGGGTGCCGCCCCGAACGGCAGGCGAGTATCAAACATGTAGGTGGGAGTGGCGCAGCCAGGAAACTTGAACTTGAGACCGGTGTTGAGGAAGTCTCCTGGGTGCACTCCACATGCGCGGTATGCTCCACTCAGGTCAACTTTAGTCATGTAGCAGCCTCTCGTTAACTTCCTTGCGAAGTTTTCAGCGCTTGAAAACCGCAACTTCTCATTGCTCTCCCAGTGCGCGTTCACCGACAGATTGTCCGGCCGACTGCAATCGTGAATTAGGCGTACCCGACCGTCATCCTTCGGCAGGGCACCCAGCGCACTCACAATCCGAGGCCGCCACCCATCCGAGCACCGACGGTAGCGGTCAAGGCGAATTTCTCTCAGAATTTGCATTTGAACAGCTTCAGCGTAAACATTCACAGACTCGTAGTTGCTGACCTCGACAACTTCAGGTTTTCTCGCTGCACATTCGTAATCCGAAATCCCTCAGACACACCATTCAGAATAAACTGCTTTCTGTCCTGCGGCAGATCAATCGACTCCAGCTCTTATCCAAGCCTCCAGCTTTAGGTCAGTTGATAAAACAGAGGAAGTTAAAATAGGATCGACGCGCAGTCAGTGCAGAGGCCTGCTCACCTCAGCACCGTCATCCCTGTGCGCCATCGCCGCTGAGTGGCCAAGTCCACAAAGCCGGCACCGATGAGCGAAACGGCAGTTCCGCCTTGAGCATCCAGATTCCTTGTTGAAATCAAAGCAGGGTGGCTGCAGGCTTTGTCTTGGCACCCGGTCAACTCTGGCAGTCGGTGCACTCTGTGGGGCCATCAGGTAGGTGGCAACTCGACCAAGGTCGGATCCACGCGACTCCAATGACGTCTCGCCATCTTCACTCAGTCTGCACTCGTCATCAAACCTCATGACTCGAGCCTTGTCGAACCCGAGGTCAAACAGCTCGCCAATGCGCGCAGTGTAGCGCAGATAGTCACGCAACTCTGACACATCAGGCTGGCCGCCCAGCCCGCTCTTCACCAACCTGCCATCATCCAGTAACTTCAGCATGATTCGAGCATTCGCCGAGATCCAGTCTCCAAACGTCAGCGAGTCAACAACAGCTTCCTTCACTCTGAAGGTGACTCTCCCTGATTTGTCAATGGACTGAGTCACTCCTGCCTCCTCCTGCTTCCGCTTGTTAATAAACTCAGGGATTCGGTACACCTTGCCTACAAACCGACTGGGCTCTTGCTGGGCAGCATCTTCATCGTCAGACCACAGGTTAATGAGCAACTCACCGGGATTCTTTGACGTCGCAGGCCTTCGCTAAAGTTGGCTGACTTCCGCCTGAAGCAGAGCGGCCTCCTTGCGTAGCTTTAGCAGTCGGAGCTGCTTCTCAGCCTCCACCAGCTCGTCGTCCAGGCCACCAGCCGCGTCAGACTCTTGACCGTGTTGTACCGACTCGTTCGCAATAGAAGGCAGTTGCCTCTCCGCTGTAGCGCCGTTTCTTCTTTTACGCGTCTTTGCGGCAGCTTCATCTTGCTCCTCGTCCTCGTAGTCCGCATTCTCAAAGTCGGAGGCGATACCCTCGAGGTGCGCCCTCAGCCGCAATAAAAGTTCACATTTTTTGCCTTGTGTTGAAAGTCCTAGGCTCTGAAGCTTCTCACGTAGCGCCCTTACAGTGCTAGGCGCTTTGGATGCAACTGGCTCGTTAGGTTTTAGCATGATTGTGCAAAAAAACCTCAAGAAAGAGCTGACGCCCTTTCTATAGCAGCTGATGCCAGCTCTGCTGCAGCTCTTTTCGTCTCGAGTTTTCTGTCAAAATCCATTGAATATTGCACTGCTCAGTTGGAAGCTAGATCGATTGCTGGATCTGTGCAGCGCAACTTGATCCAAGCTTAATAAAACGAGCATCAATCTTTCCAGTTCAGATAAACTGACCTTTGTCTAAGAGGAGTTCTGAAATAAAGTTATAGCTAGTAAATGCGCAGCGCAGTCTTAAAATCCGTTAAATTTTCATTCTCCAAAATGCCTTCGTAGTTTATATGGCGTATCCAACATGTTCAAGTTTCCAACCGCTTCCACCAGTGATCGAATTGGGCTGGTAAAGAGAGGCTGGAGAGTCATGGGCAGAGTTGGCCTAAAGCTGCCACTTGTTGCCAAAAAGCTGCCAAATGAAGACTCATTATGCTACTTACTAAGTAGCATATAGCGTCCTGTTTAAACTATACTAAGGCTACTGTCGCAAAGTCGTTTGTGCTTCAATCGGACATTCAGGTTAAGTGGCGGAACGGTAAAGCAACTTTTAACTCGTACGTCACAGTTCCCTGGTTCAATTCGTACTTTTGGGCTCGTTGCAGTTTACTAATTGTTGACTTTGGGAGGGCTTATGCAAATATAGTCTCCACGCTGACTGTCCCTGGAACAGCAGATTCAGTGTGATGTACCCGCGCGCTTTTTGATGTCTATGGCCTTAACCCACCCTAGACACAGACTTCGATGCTTTGACTGAGTTGCTGTTACTGACACAAATAAACTTCCCTCGACAAAGCCTGCGGCTTGAGCACAACATTAGCCTGTAGCTCATGCGTAACTCAGTAATATGGGTGAGCAGACCCTTGCAGACTCAGTGCTACTCTTCTAGATACTTCATTTTTTATGCTAAACATTGCCTTTAATGATAGGTTCGAACGCAGCTGAGACCTGAGTGGCATCATTGGCATCCCATGCAAGCTTCCCAACGAGCTCAAATGCACTCGGTAAATAACCGCTGATTGAGCTCAATTTTCACCATCCCCGACTGCCGCTTCTGCGGACTCCCAAGAGGATTTCCTGACCCGTCTAATTCAGGTCAATTTTTTCTTAAACTCTGCACGAAAGCAGCTCGGCGGGGACTCAAGTAAGATGCTCAAAATTGTCCCTCGTCTCCAATTCGCCTCATCCACTTGCAGTATCCGCCCCGCCTCGACCCTAGGGTTGAATGATTTACAGCTTTCGAACAGTCCAGTTAAGTGAAAGCTTAAACCAGACTCTATCGCTGTGTAGCCGAAGGGGGTTGTAGCCGAAGTGGGTTGTAACCCAGTGGTTAGAGTGTCTGACTCACGACTTGAAGGTCGGGGGTTCGATTCCCGATCCCACTGGAACAATTTTTGTCCTTGAGCAAGACACTTAACTCTGCATTGCTTCAGTTTACCCAGATGTAAAATGGGCACCAGTATCAGCTGGGGTAATTGAGGCTGTGTGTGGCGACCCTCCAGTCCTTCGACTGAACAGCCGTACGCAGCCTTCAGATACGCCGCGCAATAGCTGCGGCTGAGCTGTCGGTTGCACATCTGGCCTAATTGGGGCAGGTGTAATCAGTTATTACTATCATCATGCAAGTTAGGACTGAATTCTGATTGCCAAAATTGTAGTTGCAATTATTATCGTTTACTCTGATATTGCTTTTGTCAATCAAGTTGGCTTGCTTGGGATGACTTTTAATCAACTTAATTGGCTCCATTGTAATTATACTTTTACCCAGACGCAATAGCAAAATATTTTGGCCATTATTCCACAGTTTGATGTGTACCATAGACATTTGGATTGAAAAAATCATCGCACAGTATTTCTGTTAATAAAAACATTACAGCAAGGAGTAAGGAGCAAAAAGGAAAAAATCAACAAAACTAAAGTACCAGCTACACGAAAACAGTTCATAATAAATATCACAGGTAGTGCAGTTGATGAGTTTGTAGTCGAAATTTGACAATGTGAAAATCAATTTGTCACCCAAAGTGAAACATGCAGTTCTCAAAGCCGCCGTTCCCAAAGATGCTCGACACTTTAGCCTGATGATTTGGCACTGCAAAGGAGTTGGTCTATTTTGAATGGTTTCTATGAAAGAGAAATACAGGTGCTCAAGTTATAGTTGCCGAACTTACCATTTGGAAGATGCACGTCTTGGTTGGCTTGCGACTGATGAGCTTCGTCTGATGAGCTTCTTTGGTACCGCAGTACGAACTATCCAAGCTGGGATTTTTTGGGACTGTCGGCTGCTCGACTAAATCTATTGGCCACTTTGAGGCATCGCTTATAGCCGTCGAGGCGTTGAAGACTGTAAATACTTCATGGGTTAGTTATCATGGGTTAGACTTGACTGCTTTTAGCTTGTCACTTCTAAGCAGAAGCAATGCTACAGGGGTATTGGAGAGCGCGCAGAAGCCATCAATTATGAGTATTTACAAAAGAATTTATAAATTTTGTAGATTTTGCATTGCCTCCCTAATTGGGTTTTGAAGGCACATTCAATTTTTCCCGAAAAACTCAAACCTTTACAAGACAGAAACACAGAATTTCCGCTTTGGGAAGCGACTCCTCGCATGTAAAGACCCAGTAATTGTGCCTGCGGACGGAATCAGGGCCTGATGCTCTGACGGAAGAGTCCGACCCCTCGTCACTTCTCTACTCAACCCCCCCATCTCTCTGATCGTTTCCTGAGGTGCATTTAGCTTTTACGAGCTCTACAAACCTTTCACTACTATTTTTACTAATTATACTATTATTACTACTAGCTTTTTGTTCACCTGCCATCAGCAAAAATTAGATGCTAGCGGCAGATGCGCCTGTCATATCGCTCTATCATTAATCCAAAAAGGAAACCTAAGCTGCTGCGGTGCTGTCAGTCGCGTTGGTTTCGGTTTCACTTATGATTTAACAGACAATCAAGGTTAGATTGCATGGAATTTAAATTATTTTTAGTACCACTAGATATGCCTGATTACAGGATGACTCTGCAGGGTTGCAGGTACACGCTGGGCGGGTCGTGATTTCAATGGCGATGACTTTGGCGATTATACTGTCAATTTTTGTGTCTTTAAGTCTCGGGATGCCAAGGCTCAGTACGGAGTCGCTTAGATGCTAAGAATCAAGTAGGCAGTTAAGGTTAAGGTTAAAGTTTATTTAATTAGGATTAGGACTAGTTAGTATGCATCAAGCATAAAGAGAAAGGCTAAAGTTAAATAATCGTAGATAGATAGGTAGATAGATAGATAGATAGATAGATAGATAGATAGATAGATAGATAGATAGATAGATAGATAGATAGATAGATAGATAGATAGATAGATAGATAGATAGATAGATAGATAGATAGATAGATAGATAGATAGATAGATAGATAGATAGATAGATAGATAGATAGATAGATAGATAGATAGATAGATAGGTGGATAGATAGATAAGGCTGGTTAGCCTGTAGGCAAGGCTGGCTAACGGATTAAACGCCACACTAAACAAACAAGAACTCTTGGGAGCCCATCTGCCAGTTGTGTGACCATGCATTTTTTAAAATTGTTGTGCTTCGCTGTCTCTCTCCCTCGCCTCGTTCTCGTTCTGGTCCTGGCTTGCGCTCTGCACCATTTCTTTTCTCTGCCTGTGCCCCTTACCCGGTGGCGGCGCGTGATTGGCTGGCCAGCGGGGTGGATTGTAGGGGCTGGCAATCCCCCTACCCCTCCCTCTCCTACGAGAGAGGCTCGTATTTAAAGCGCGCCATTCACCGACCCCCGCGCTTTTCACCACGTCTCTTGCTTTCGGGCGACCGTGCGAACAGTTAAATCTACAGCACATCGTAGCCAATGAAGCGCGGGCTGTTGCGCACCAAAGTCTTGTCGGCAATTAGTGCTAGTTCTCTTTCTCTTCGGGGCGCCGCGCGGGGAACAGCTGTGAACTCTCGCATAGGCGGAACCTGGGCATCTCCCAAGCTTAGGCGGTCCCTATCTTCCAGCTGGCTGCGCAGCTCCCTGGGCCATCTCGGGAGATACAGCACAATAATGAAAAGCAAATAAGCTTTCTGAGCAAGGTGCAGACGCAGCGGTATCTGTAGCTTTAACCATTTAGTAATTAAATTAGCTTAATAGATCTACTCTTGACGATGGCATCATTTCACGCATAGATAATAGCATAGTACAAATCAGTACCTGTCCTTGTTGACACCGTCCCACAATCAGTGTAGGCACTTCTGCCCATTCGGCTGTACACTGTACACATGTACACTCTCTGCAGGAATCGAACCAGGGCTCGCGGCGCGAGAGTCAGACCGTCTACACCTGTGCTGCTCTCCCCCATGCTTGATTCTTTATACGCTCGTAGTTTGCTAAATTGTCACGATCGCTAACTCGCAACAACACCTAGCAAAAGCATTTAAGCATCGGCGCTGAGTGCAACGACAAATTTTTTATAACCGTAGCTGTAACTATCAAAGCTATTTATTAGCCAGCTGTTTACAAGCCGATTGAAAGAATTATTAGTCCATGGTACGGTCTACAATAAACTCTGTCTACATGCAGTCAACAACCATCTGTGCTGGCAATCAGAAACTCTATATAATTTACGGCACGCAAAGCCAGCCAAATTTACAGTCTGAAACTGTCTTCTCCTAGAGGAAGTTCCCATCCTTGCGGAGGCCCGCACGCTCCGGTGACCCCCCGCCGCGCCCAAATCCTAGTTGAATGCCCAAGAAAACATCTCCTTAGCTGCTGCCGCTGACTCGCCGTCGTCACTGCGTCTGAAATGTTTTCAAGGAACTCGAAGCCCGGCCCAACTTCCTGAAGTTGAAACCTCTCCATGAGTAGCAATACATGTATGGCTAATTCTTTAAGGAGAAAAACTATGCTTTAAGAAACTGTTCGACTTCTTTTGAGCACAATATATTTTCCGTATTCAGATCGTCCAGTTTGGTTGAGGTTTAAGGTTTGGACGCTTTTAGGTTTGAAATCTGGACAGGAAACACAGCTCTGAATATCGGGTTATTATCTTCTACTTTAGGTAAGAATGAACTGTTCTCGTACCGGTAGATGATGGCAAAACTCTGCCACAGGGAAAACCGTGATAATCCCGTGGGGCCTAGAGAGTACAGAGGCAGCTGACAATGCGAAGGAGAAGAAGCTGCAGCTTTGAACCGGAGGATCGCATTCGCGACCTTCAACTGACAGATCCAATCGCTTATCTGTTCGATCTGTTCAAACAGCGCGCTCTGTTCGGTAAGACACTGGAAAACGGGGTTAAGCGACGCCATGTATTCGGAGTTGCACTACCGACACTGCAGAGGCAAAAGTGTTGGTTTCAAAAAGCATCAATTAAGAACTTTATCTTTATCACCATCACTGATTCACTAAGCATCCTTGAGTTCCAGAGGACACAGAAGGTCAAACTTAATCGTCCCATTTTTATTGGCATTAGTGCTTTAGTGGCAGATTCACCGAGTCGCTCTTTCTAAGAATCATGAACAATTCAGTCAGAATTTTCTCGAATGCTGAAGGCAAAGAGGCTCTTTGATACTTCACACTATTCTCCTGAGCATTCGCTATTCTCAAATAAGTTGAAAGCTCGCCTCGGTAGCATCAAGGATGAGGGAGCTGGGGCTCGCTGTCTCAAGTGATTGCTCTGTTCAGTCTAGCTTTCTTCCGAGAATAAAAATACCAAAAGAATTCAAGGATGTGTCGTCAAGAAGTAGATTTCACACAGCGACTCACCTGCAAGTTTTCGGTGAGCTGAGCAGCATTTCAGCAATTGTTTTCCACCAGATCGCCAGCTTCTCACACAACCCACACAGCCCACACAACCCACACAACCCACACAACCCACACAACCCACACAACCCACACAGCCCACACAACCCACACAACCCACACAACCCACACAACCCACACAACCCACACAACCCACACAACCCACACAACCCACACAACCCACACAACCCACACAACCCACACAACCCACACATCCCACACAACCCACACAACCCACACAACCCACACAACCCACACATCCCACACATCCCACACAACCCACACAACCCACACAACCCACACAACCCACACAGCCCACACAACCCACACAACCCACACAACCCACACAACCCACGCAACCCACACAACCCACACATCCCACACATCCCACACATCCCACACATCCCACACAACCCACACAACAACCCAATCACGCTTCAGCAGCGCAAATGCGTCTTCAGCATTTGGGAGGACAAGCGCGATTGGCACTGGCTTGAAGGATCTTGCATCGAATTCTTTTAGGTGTCGAGTCAAATTCATTCTATATTTTGGGAAAGTTGTGAAATAACGTTTCTCAATACTCAATAATCTGCGTTTATCTTGCAACATCTTTCCTACTCCGTAGCCCAGTAGGGTAGAGCAGCAGGGTAATTCCGGGGTTGCATCTTCTTGACGAGCGTCCGGGGCGAGACAGGCCGGTAGATCACATGGGCCATGCTGAGAACCAGTTCTCGTAGATCTGTCTCCAGATGTTACACCTGTCTCCAGTCAGTCTTTGTCTTCTCCGCCTTCTCTTTAATGCTTCTGATGCTGCTGTTCCTCTCTTCACTCCGACCTTCGGTAGGTTAGCTTTGAATAAATGTGTAATTCATTCTGAAAAATAGGCTTTGAAGTTTTATTAAAACTGTTTGAGAGTCTCTTGCCTTGACTTGTCACTCTCGAATTTTAGGTCAGACGGTCTCAGTTCTCATACGAGTATACAAATTTGCCGCTCAACTTCCGCCTACCCGGTCCTTTAACAGTATTCGGGCCATTTCCAGCGTTATTTGAATTCTTACTGACTTTCCCAAAGCCGAAGCCGGGAGTCCTTCAGCTTCTTCTGCTGCAGAAATTCGATAAATTCACTTTATCCAACGGCTCCCACTGAATCCCTCACAGAATGCATGCTGAATCAAGGCCATTGTGTTCGAAGATGTGATTGATGTACCCAAAATTTCCAGCTATCAAACACTCGAAAGAACGTTAGATTGTCTGGAATAATGTTCCATAGACTGTGAGCCCTGCTGGGCATCAGATGAACTCATTCATGGTTTGAAATATATGCATGGTAGGGACAGACGATTGCATCTGAGAAGGCTGTAGACAGAACAAACTTTTCACATCACTGTCTCTGCGCTCATCTCAGTGACGATGCCATCTCCCACAGAAAACCCTACATCTCACAAAGAGGCAACGAATGTAAAGTAAAGAATTAAGCAGATACCCATCAGCAACTTGGTGGCAGTGAAATTCAATGGGTTTGCAGTAAATGGAATTAACTGTATGACGTCAACAAAAGTTGCTTTTTTCAATGCAGGTTTGTAGAGCGGTCCCTGAAATGAATTGGGAACTGCAATACAATTTGCCCAAACTGTTTTCTATCCACCAGAATGGGACGAAAAGGCTGTTCTGATCTTGCGAGAGAGACTGCAAGCGCACTTTAAGAGAGCATATCAGAGTTGGAAGCCTTGTGCGTGCATTTGCATGCTTTTTATGGCATGAAGGATACTTGCAGCCTGCGGCACTCATGAATTCATGAACTCACCCATGAACTCACTCATGAACTCACTCATGAACTCACTCATGAACTCATGAACTCACTCATGAACTCACTCATGAACTCACTCATGAACTCACTCATGAACTCACTCATGAACTCACTCATGAACTCACTCATGAGCTCACTCATGAACTCACTCATGAACTCACTCATGAACTCACTCATGAACTCACTCATGAGCTCACTCATGAACTCACTCATGAACTCACTCATGAACTCACTCATGAACTCACTTATGAACTCACTCATGAACTCATGAACTCACTCATGAGCTCACTCATGAACTCACTGATGAACTCACTCATAAACTCACCCATGAACTCACTTATGAACTCATGAACTCACTCATGAACTCACTCATGAACTCACTCATGAACTCACTCATGAACTCACTCATGAACTCATGAACTCACTCATGAACTCACTCATGAACTCACTCATGAACTCACTCATGAACTCACTCATGAACTCACTCATGAACTCATGAACTCACTCATGAACTCACTCATGAACTCACTCATGAACTCACTCATGAACTCACTCATGAGCTCACTCATGAGCTCACTCATGAGCTCACTCATGAACTCACTCATGAACTCACTCATGAACTCACTCATGAACTCACTCATGAACTCACTCATGAACTCACTCATGAACTCACTCATGAACTCACTCATGAACTCACTCATGAACTCACTCATGAACTCACTCATGAGCTCACTCATGAGCTCACTCATGAACTCACTCTTGATGCCACTCGCAGATGTCCTTGAAAGCATGCATGTCTGGCCAACTGAATTCACAGAAGCGGACTAGCTAGTGCCAGCGTAGACCAGACTTTCAGGGGTCATTTCCCTGTTTCCCGTTTCCCTGTTATCGATAGTAAAAAATCAACTCGCAAATGCCAATGACCCGCCGCGGCACTGGCCCAGGGAACAGCTTTTGACATAGAGTATATGACACCCGCGCCGCACAATGCACTGCCTGCCTTCCTGTTCCGCTAAAACAACTTCATTAGCCTAAAGGATAAAAAATGCGACACAGGCCCAAGCCATTGTATTGGGGTGGGCCCCAAATTAGGAAAGTGACATCGGCTCTGCCCAGCTTGGCAGCATGAGACACAATTCAGCCAATAAACTCGCGAGCTGAGGAGCCAATCCGGCAGAACCACACGGCGGCTATAAATCCAGCACGTCCCGGACAAGCTGGCCCGGCCACTTTCGGCTGCGAACAAACGAGTTGGCGGCAAGACTGGGTCCATCAAAGATCTCCGAGCTCGATTTCTGAATTAATTTCAAAAATGCCCGCCAGGCTGCTGTTGGCCGCCGCCTGTCTTCTGGCCGTCTGCCTGCCGGCTGCCGAAGGATTTCGAATTGTCGCACGGGTGAGAGGGCGGTCCCGGGGGCAGAGCAAGGAGCTTAATGTGCGCTCCCAGCAAACTGAGAAATTTACTCGTAAAGCGAAGTCCCTCCTGAGTAGCTGGGAACCGAATTTCGCAGCCAGGAATTTATATTTGCGTATTGCTGCAGGCAAAGACCAAGTGCCGTCTTGTTGATCTCAAATGTTTGAATAATTTTGAGCAAGTCTCTAGGGAGGTGTCAACTGGGTGCTCAGCAATTATCTGCACAAATATTGACTCAACTGGGACCAAATGCAGACGCTAGAAACTGATGAACTTTTCACCCCATCAATTTTAGACGCATCACGGAAGCAAACTCGCCAGCAGCTTCAAAAAACGGCAGGTCTACTTTGATCCCATCGACAACCGGAAGCGACAGGTCTACTTTGATCCCATCGACAACCGGAAGCGGCAGGTCTACTTTGATCCCATCGACAACCGGAAGCGACAGGTCTATTTTGATCCCATCGACAACCGGAAGCGACAGGTCTATTTTGATCCCATCGACAACCGGAAGCGACAGGTCTACTTTGATCCCATCGACAACCGGAAGCGGCAGGTCTACTTTGATCCCATCGATAACCGGAAGCGACAGGTCTACTTTGATCCCATCGATAACCGGAAACGGCAGGTCTACTTTGATCCCATTGATAACCGGAAACGGCAGGTCTACTTTGATCCCATCGACAACCGGAAGTGATTAGCGATTGATAATCTGATGAACTTTCACACAAGCACACTTTCGAGTGCAAAATGATCTCCCAAAACTGAGGGCACGAATGGTTACAGAAATATAGCGAATGAAGGCTCCTGGTGTTTCAGCAGTTACTGAGAGCTTGTCCTTGTACTGTTAGTCGTATTTCATAATTCTGTGCTGTAAACTATTCGCAGCCGGAAGATGAACAATCTTTCAAAATAATCAACCTTGACAGGTGCCCACGCAAACTTTCTCCGGACAATTGTCAGGCCGTGAATAATTTGACTATGAGCCAGAAAACTCACTTCATTTTCCTATCTAACTTGGCCGTAGGTGCGACAATAATTCATCATTCTGGCTTCCGGGTTCGTGCAGGGCGAGAATATTCGGGTGTGCAAGACTGACAAGGGAAATGGGAGGACATTGTCTGCTAATTTATGACAGATGATGGCAGCTGGGATCGTGAGCCGCAGAATGAAAGCAACTGGGGATATGCTCTGCTGACTGGGGATAGATCGACGTGAAAAATGGTTCCCAGAATCGACATGCAGTAAATAACAACTTAAAGTACACGGAGAAAGAATTCAACCGAGGGTTCTTGTCAGCTTTCTTAGAAAACGGTTGGCAGAAATTGACAAAGAAAATTAATTGGAGAATTAAAGCCCGGAGAGGGGATTAAATAGAAGCTGAAATGCGCCTCGTTTCAGACTCATATATCAAAGGGAAGTTGTATCCCGGATTAACAATGCCTTTGACTTTCAGACAAATCAAAGAAATGGAAGAGATTTGAGCAATGAGGATGCAACTCCAGAATATCTCCCTGCGCGTTAATCAAATATGCGAGCTTTCTGCAATCCAGGCGGCAGTCCGTCAGTTTCTAAAAATAGCTCGTAAACTCGTTCGCTCTCATTTAGAAGCTCCTACCGAACCATTGAAAAATGGGCTTCGTTCAAGTTGATCGTTTAACTCTTAGTTGGAAAACATTGTCATATTTTTGGAGTTGGCGGATACATGTGCTCAGCAAATAAAGTTTGGCTATCAAAAAACCGG
The DNA here is from genome assembly GCA_002269645.1 of Macrostomum lignano. Lineage (NCBI taxonomy): Eukaryota > Metazoa > Platyhelminthes > Macrostomidae > Macrostomum > Macrostomum lignano. The sequence goes on from NIVC01000056.1 coordinate 313,136, forward strand.
CTGCCAAAATTTTGATTCCTCTGAGTACTACAGAAAACTTTTTATCTGAGATCCTTATCATACTACTTGCTCTTTAAATCAGTAGTATAGTTACTATTTACGTTTATTTTTGCGTTTTTTTAGATTTATTTACTCGTTATCATGCAACTGTTGTGTTTTTGCAAAGTATTGGTGCGGAGATTTGGGAGTCGGGACTGTCCAGAGCTGGCCTGGAGGTCCTGGGGAATCAACAGGTCTCGTAACCTGATAAGCAGAGAGACTAAAAACTAAGAACAACTGCAAGCTTTAAGGCAGGGCTCGGCAAACTCCAGCCTGCATGTGGGCCACATGCGGACCGCAAAGCCTCTCTATCCGGCGTTTGAGTCCTCCGAAACTTCGCAATAACAATCTCTTCTCTGTCCTCTTCTCTCCTATCTTCTCCGATCTCTTCTCCTTTGTGAGGGGCGCTTTTCCTGTGTATTTCATAGTGGCTTAGGAAATAGCAGCGTGACTGAAGGAGGCGCGGGTCGCCAAATTTAAGTCAGTCAATAGCCAGATCAATAGCCAAAAAACGCGTAGGGCCCCTTGTCTTGACCCTCAACGGTCGTTTAAATACACCCAGCAACATTAAAAAGTGTCCACGTCTGCACAAAAGGCTACACTAGCTGGACGATTAGGGATTGAAAGGTTTTAACTATGTTTGGGCCATAGACAATCAAAATAAGGCAACAAAGAAAGAACTGCGAAACAAGTCCATGCCCATTTCCACGCTGTGTACGTGTCTAAAGCACAGTCAGTTACAGGTATACATAGCAACCACGAGCATCCAACAGACCGCTCACTCGTCGAGTCATTCCCGAACAAGGCGCCGCAGAAAGTCTTGTGGAAGCTGTTGCCACGCGACTGAAATCGCATTGCGCAGCTGGACCATGTTCTGGGGGGATATAGATTGTTGCAACTAATCGTGCGCTTCAGGGAATCCCACACGTGCTCAATAGGGTTCATATCCGGTGATCTGGACGGCCAACGCAAAGTGCGCCAATCGGTCATTTGGCGGACTATCGTTGTCACCTGCGTCCAGATGCCTCCAGTAAACTCCTGTACACTCGTTACTGTAACGCTTTTCCCTGTGACACCAGGTATCGGTCTTTACTTTCCTGCCCTTTTTTTGCTCATTTGTCGATGGCCCAAAACCAATTGGCGAAACCATCGATCGTGCTTGGACCCTTGGCGCAAGGGTGGGCACTTTTAAATGTTGCTGAGTGTATATGAGGTGCTTGCGTACTTTTTGACAGTGTGTTTTTTGTACTATGTCGCCGATTAGACGTCTTGGTTCAGGCTGGCTGGTGGTGCGCCCCAGACTAATTAAGGCTTTTGCCCTCCCCCCCCCTCTGTCTGGTGTGTTTGGTGTCGCCAGCCGATTGGTTGAGCCAGAAGAAGTCTCTCTCTCCCCTCTCTCCCCCAGTTTGTTTGTGACCTGCCCCCCTCCTTTGTCCTGCCTATCAGCGCTGCCCTGGGGCGGTTTTCTAGCCACCCCGGCTCTCTATATACCCAGTATCCAGAGATAGTAGACCGACTCGACTGATTCTCACGATAGGAACTCTGACTCTGTGTTGCTCCTTTCCTTCAACTGGCGGGCCACGTGATCCGGGCCGAGGGCTACTGCTCCCAACCTGTTCAGAGCGTCCTGCTGCTTACCTTGCAGGGCCTGTTCAGGCGAGGTCAGGCCCGAACCCGTCGATACGTGGAGTCCCAGCCATGCAGCGCTGGGGCGCCCGACACTGCCAACGGGGCGGACTTTGTGACATGCTGACGCGCCCTGCCCTTACACTGTGACTTGCATGCGGGGCTGCGTATTTTGTTTTTGTTGTTGTTATTGTTGTTGTTGTTGTTGTTGCTGTTGTTGTTGTTGTTGTTATTGTTGTTGTTGTTGTTGTCCTTTCCGGAATTTCCAGACCGGTTATCACAGTAGCATCTGTCAGCACGTTTCAACGCCTGAATAGTATAAATTACTGCAAGTTTGAATAGTACTGGGACCGGGCACCGGGGTCTCGAACCGACTACAGTCACTACAAATACAAATAAAGCCTCAACTGGGAGGTGCATAAAGTTAAGAAAGGGCGGGAGGTTGAGAGAGTGAGAGGGAGAGCTCAAACGTCAGCCAATCAGCGCAGACAAGCGAAGCTTAGAGTGGACTTAGTCAACGCATCAAAAATAGAGAGACAGATGACAAGGGGCAGCGAGAAAGTTGGCCAGCCAATCAGCGCGAGAGCGAAAGGGGGCGGGGCCGACCTAAGCCAGCCAGACAGCCAGACCAGCACTGACTCAGACTGATCCCTATCCTCACGCTTAATAGTACAAGCAAGCAACCCTGACATGGTAGATAATAAAATAATAAATATTTGAGCTACGGCAAAGGACAGTGCGCGCAAGGCCGAACGAAACCAGCCATAGGTCACTTGGACGGACCAGGTCGGGCGGTACGATACAGTGGGACGTTGGTGACTCGATCGTCGTTGATCTTGAGGCGGCACGCAGCAGGTCAGCATGCTGTTTGAGCGAGTCCAAGTCTAACCGTTGCAAAGCAGGATGGTCTTGACTACCGCCTGCAACAACGCCGCCCTCTGTAACGACAGCAGGACCAGCCTCACAGAATGAATGCCAGCCCAGGCCGCATATCCTCGCAAAAGTCGGGAACCAGCCTGTTGGAATTATAAACAAACTGCTGACATCCCGGAAGTTCTTAGGCAGAAGATCGAAGCCTGGATGCCGTAACGACGGTCTTCTGTGTGTTGACCAGCAGGCAAACGTATGAAGTATTGGCGTAAGTACTTGTACAAGCTACAGGTATTTTGGAGTCACAGGCAATATACTTTTACCGACGCATACTTTTATCCCAACCCAAGGTATCAATTAATAGCAGTAACTGCATTTAATAGCTAAAAGCTAACAAACTGATAAAATGCAAAAGGCTATATTATACAAGCAACTTACAACAGGTATCCAACGTCTGCATGATTAGCGCCAGGTGCGCACAGGGTTGCATAGCTTATTCGTTGCTTAAGTCCGCAATCCCGGCTCGCCCGGGTGTCGCCAACATGGCAGTGCTCAGTGGTGGGAGATATTGAGCACAGAAAGATACCGATGCGATTGAGGCGTCCACGAAATGCCAAAACCTTCTCAGTCTCAATGTCTGAACGTAATGAGGCGAGCAAAGTGGGCAGCGCTTGGAGCAGTATGACTATATGATGATACTTTTCGGTTAAAATAACGGGCGAGGCCGTTTCCGCTTCAACGCTGCTGATAAGGTGGGGATATGGGGATTGGGTCGGCTGGATCCACGAAATAAATTTGATAGCGAGGCCTAATTGCTGCCTCTTGCCGTCCCGCCTATCGAAGGCGTCGGGTTCCCCTTTTGTGGCCATCTTCGCCTCATTTGCAGCGATCTTCTGCTTCCCACATTTGCTTCTCGCCCAAAGCCGGAACAAAACGAGTCTGCTTTGTTGTTTCGTTTTGTATGTTTTTGTGGCTTTCCAACTTCATGTTTCTTCTTCTTTAACTTCCTTCAGCTGATTCAAAAACCGGAAGCGACAGATTTGCAACACCACTGATTCTCGCGGACGACGACGTTGGAAGCCAGGAATCGCTGAGGAACCAGGAACCAGACTGTCGACATCACGGAAGGATGTACCACTCAAAAAATCAGCTTTCCACTTTTTTTATTTTTATTTAGCTGGCAGTTGACCTCCTTGACCTCTTCTGGCCACTCCTATCACAATTCAACAATAATCTCAAAGTCAAACGTCAGTGGCAGCTTGCCTTATCTGCCCCGGTCCCCTCCCCGTTTCTTTGTCCCTTGCCTGCAGGATTACGGTAAAATGTAAAAAAAATTGTTTAACTTCAAATTGGTTTAACCAGACGAAAGCTATGGTGCGAGCGTAAGAAAGAATCGCTAATCCAAATCTGTTTCAGGGTCTCCTTGATGGAGTCCACGCAGAGAGAGAGCCCCGAGGCCCAGCACCCAATCAGCGATCGATCGCGCGCCCATTGGCTGGCCCTCTCAGGGTGTGGAGAAATGGCCTTAATAGGGCCCGAGCCAAGAGTGGGCAACGGCATAAAGCTCTTCATTTCACCTTAGCCTGAGAAGTAAACAAGACACACCTGCAAACTGAAACCAGGGAAGTCCGTGGAATCCACAGCCGATCAATAACCAGCAATCAGCGCGGCCTTGCAGATGCAGCCAAGTCCTAGCGGTGGCGGAGCGGCCAGGAGCTCCCATTCGTTCTGGCTGCCGTCCAGGGTGAGTCCTATGCAATACGAGCTGGAAACTGTTTAGAAAGTGACTGACTGGCACCTGGTGAATGCAAAAATGGATATCAATTGCGTTGGAACATCTGTGGTTTGTATACGTTCTAACGAAAATCGCTGCGTTGGTAAAAAAGTTAGCAGAGGAGAACGGATCTTAGAGGTTTTACCAGGGAACATGATGCACCCCATATTTATTTAGAGGGGCTACGTAAGCCCCTTCCTTGACCCTCCCATGAATGGGCTGTCCATGCAGTCAGGTTCGATTTGTCAACTCGTTTGACACTTCTGTGAGTCATTGATAGAATTTATTCTGCTTCAAAATTCTGCTCTCCGTTGTTGAACTATCTAGATATTATACCCTTTGCTGGCGAGCAAAAGCGAGTCGAAAGGATTAGATAAGTGAATGTTTAGTCATATAACTGCATCCGTGCCCAGCAGGAGGACTTCTGACCTCCCCTCCCCACCTGACTCTTGATCTACGCTGGTACACTTTGCTTATCAAATTACAATGAATGAGCGCTAAAAATTGAAACAACTTTGAGCTGAACAATATCTTATCTGTGTTAGGGGTATGGTTTGAGCAGTTTGCATTTTGTGGAGTGCATGGAGTAGAGCATAGAGTAGAAGGACCCTACACTCGCAAGTCTAGCAAATTAAGCACTGCTCAGGACGTCAAAAAACAGTTGTATCCTATATGGGGATATCAATATATTAATTTATGTTGATTATTATTGAACTGACAAACTTCAAATCTCGGCTATGCATTGCGCAGTAAAATTAGCTACAAGCTTTGCGAGTGCAGTTGACGGAAACATACCTAAAACTGAGTTTCAGGTGGGTTATAGTATATGCATGGAAGCTGACACTTCATACTGCAGTGAGTGACAATGAGCCCAGAAGCCCCCGCGCCCTTCCTGCATCGGAAATGAAGCCCACCCAACCTTTCCATATAGTTATGAACTGTGGAGCTCAGGTTGTTAAAAAGCAAAACTGTTTTTTGCTTGTTCAAGTTTCTTGTTTCTCGCTCACCTGAGCTGCGGACTAAAAACGCACGCTCCCAGACTCCAAAACTCAAGGTTTTCCTGGAATAATGACCTCATCGCCTTCATTACGGGCCCCCCTGTCTCATTTGCAATTTGGCTTCAGAAATTGCTTCTACACGTAAAACTCTTGCATTTCTGGGCCGCATGCAGGTGCAGGCAGGCTCAGCGGGCGCCCAGCAACCGTCGGAGCCGACGGAGCCAGCCGGCGAGGCGGCAGGTGGCCCCCACCCGCTGGTCCACTTCGTCAAGTGCCCGGAGTGCGGGTACACAACGCTGAATCTGCAGAAGTTCGAGACCCATTTTCCGTGCAGCCAACGCACCGAGCCGCCAAAGTACTTCACCTACGTGTGCAGCCTCTGCCAGGCAGTCAGCACCAGCCGTGACATCATGGAGGACCATCGGGAGATCTACCACCGGAGAGCAAAGGTGACTGCAAGCTGGGGTGTCTAATTATACATTTTTGCAGCTGGGTGCATGGCAGGTTGCGGCGATTAAATATTGAGACAGTGGCACCCAATTTAGGACAGTGGCGCCCAATTTGAAGTCAGTGGCCTTTGTTATGACAGTTTCACAAAAAACTCTGTACTTGCAGCTCCTATACTGCCTATCCGTCCAACATGTATTTCGCCAAGCAAATCAACTCCATCATCCAAAATACTTGCAAAATTGGAAACGGAGACCAATGAGCCAGGCAAGTGGCTCCCAAACCCCAGCTTTCTTGCTTGAAATCGCCATTGCAAAATGGTCCAATTAAGCGCCACAGTTGCGAAAGCTCCTCAGTTCTTTTGTTGCAGGGGCAGACTTGTCAAACACTGCCCCCACCCCCTTCCTATCTTCAATCTGGTCTCAGTTTTACCCAACTTTTCTTCAGTGAAATAATTGGGGAGCAGCAATTCTGCTGTGAGATTATTGAATTCCATTCTCCTAGCTTGATCAAATCCCCAACCGCTTTGAGCAAGGAGGGTTACCGACTGGCTTCGCGAACTGCTCCGCCTACCAACTCAAAGGTGGGAGGGGCTCAGCCTCCTTTATGGGAGAATCTCCGGCAGTTTGACATTATCCCATAAAGTGAAGTTAAGGTCCCGCTTTGAACAGTTCCCAATAATTGCAATTAGAACTCTGTTTGTCGGTCTTAGGAAGCCTTCAGTTGCTTGATGAATATCTAATAAAGTGGGGCATCCACTGCAGCCGTCACAAGGTGGACAATGTTACACACAGTGAAAAATCTTGCACAGAGTTGACAATCTTACACAGAGTGGACAATGTCACACAGAGTGGACAATGTCACACAGAGCGGACAATGTCACACAGAGCGGACAATGTCACACAGAGCGGACAATGTCACACAGAGCGGACAATGTCACACAGAGCGGACAATGTCACACAGAGTGGACAATGATACACACAGAGTGGACAATGTCACACAGAGCGGACAATGTCACACAGAGCGGACAATGTCACACAGAGCGGACAATGTCACACAGAGCGGACAATGTCACACAGAGTGGACAATGTCACACAGAGTGGACAATGTCACACAGAGCGTGACATTGTCACACCGAGCGGACAATGTCACACAGAGCGGACAATGTCACACAGAGTGGACAATGTCACACAGAGCGGACAATGTCACACAGAGCGGACAATGTCACACAGAGCGGACAATGTCACACCTATAGAAATCACGTAAAGCAACAGACGTGTCTTCTCATTCAGGCCAGCATCATCGAAAGCTGCGAAACGCTTCGAAAGAGCAGCGGCGGTGGCAGCGGCAGCGCCTTCTCGCAGCTTAACGGTGGCAGCAGCGGAAGCCGCCGCGGTTGCCCAAATTCCGCCATCGGTATCGACGCTCGTTCGCCGTCGCGCAGCGCCGCAGGTGCTGAGGCGGCAGCAACTGCTGGACTGCCGTGCCCGTTCTGTCGGGCTCTCTGCCTGACGTCTGCTGACCTGTCAACTCACATGCAGGTGCTGCACCTGCCGCCGGTGCCGCCTCCGCCGCAACAGTTCGCAGCTGCGGCCGCTGCGGCTGCGGCTGCTGCCGCCGCCAGTGCCGCGGGTTTTCCGCCGCCGCCGCCGCCGCCTCCAGCGTCAGCCGCCGTGTTCCCGAGCTTCAACGAGTCTCCGCATTCGACTGTTCCGAATTGGCCACCGAATTGTCCGCATCCGCCGACGCCGCAGCTTCCGCCGCTCCGCTGTCCAGCTTGCGGGCTTCATCTGGGCAGCTTCCGGCAGCTCGAGACTCACTTGACCGCCGTGCACGCCCAGCCTCCGCCGTTCTCAATCACCAGTCCGTCGAAGTGCCTCCCGCCGGTGCCTCCATCTGGGACGCCGTTGCCGCTGCCGCTGCCACCGCCGCCGCCGCCGCTTCCGACGCCGCAGTCGCAGCTTCCGACAACGCCGATCTGCGAAGAACGTGGGGAGGACGGCGGCGGCCCCAACAGCAGCGACTGCAGCCCGGACTGTCCCGACGACAGCAGCGACGCTCTGGGCAGCGGCTGCGGACCTCTAGGCTCGGCGGCTTCGGCGGGACCAGCCGTCGCGGTGCACAACACGATGCGGAAAACTCGGTCAGACATGAAGGTCATCTGCCGGTTCATCCAGCAGATTCGGGGCGATCAGCGCAGCGTTAAGGACATCCCGCCTGAGGATCTGGACTGCCATCTGACGGAGTTCGTGTCGCTGGCAAGGAAGAAGGACGGTCAGGAGTACGAGCCCGAAAGCCTCAAGGCCTTCATCCATTCGCTGGAGCGCTACCTGCGGGTGAGTGATGGGCGCGTTGGGGAAGTTGAAGCTCGAAGTTGGTGAAGCTTATAGTTGGTGAAGCTTATAGTTGGTGAAGCTTATAGTTGGTGAAGCTTATAGTTGATGACGTTTATAGTTGGTGAAGCTTATAGTTGGTGAAGCTTATAGTTGGTGAAGCTTATAGTTGGTGAAGCTCAGAGTGGGTGAAGCTCAGAGTGGGTGAAGCTCAGAGTAAGCCAAGTCTTGAGTTGATTTAGTCGAGTTTGATGCAGAGAGGTCTGGGAATTCGCGAAAAATATGGGATCCGACAAGGCAGACGGCTTATCGTCAGATTTCCCAATACTCGCTAGCCGAGAGGACGCAGCAGCCCTCCCTATTTAGCGGAAATTCTGGACCAATCTTCATTCGCTAAATCCCCAAACTCCAAGCTGTCCGAGCTGTCCTAATCCCCACTTGCAGCGTAATTATTTTCCGTCTTTTTTTCTTCTTTTCTTGTCCATTAATGTAAGCGACTGCGTAATCATTTGGCGGCGTTGGGGGGAAGGGGCGATCGGCTCGGTGCCGCGATCAGTTTGCTGTGCCAGGACCGGCTCCCCAGGGCCCCACGCCGCCTCTGGGAGCCGGAAAGGGTTGCATAGCTAATCTGCCGGTTGGGGATTCGGGGTAGGTAATTGGACTGGAGACCGCGGAGCCCCTGGTGCCGAGTTTGAGCAGGTTTAGGCTGAGTATGTCTCTTCTATCTATCTATCTATCTATCTATCTATCTATCTATCTATCTATCTATCTATCTATCTATCTATCTATCTATCTATCTATCTATCTATCTATCTATCTATCTATCTATCTATCTATCTATCTATCTATCTATCTATCTATCTATCTATCTATCTATCTATCTATCTATCTATCTATCTATCTATCTATCTATCTATCTATCTATCTATCTATCTATCTATCTATCTATCTATCTATCTATCTATCTATCTATCTATCTATCTATCTATCTATCTATCTATCTATCTATCTATCTATCTATCTATCTATCTATCTATCTATCTATCTATCTATCTATCTATCTATCTATCTATCTATCTATCTATCTATCTATCTATCTATCTATCTATCTATCTATCTATCTATCTATCTATCTATCTATCTATCTATCTATCTATCTATCTATCTATCTATCTATCTATCTATCTATCTATCTATCTATCTATCTATCTATCTATCTATCTATCTATCTATCTATCTATCTATCTATCTATCTATCTATCTATCATGTAGCCCGGCTGCAGCAAGGCCTTTGTGAGCAGAGTCAGTAAATCACGGGAAAAAGAGCCGCGAGCTCCCAGATATCCAGAGCCGCGGAGCCGCAGAGATAAGACACAGTCGGGCAAACACAAATAAATATCAGGTTGGGAAGAGGCTACTCCGCAGTTTGGGATTAATAAATTCCTAGCTCCGCCTCTGGGAGGATTTTCTCTCTACAATGAATCGGGGAATTTTTTATTGGCAGCCAGCCTGATCCCGAGCGGTTGGCGGCCGCATCAGCGCTGATAATTGAATGAAAATCTTCCCAAAAAATCCTTCAGTTAGAAGCCAGCAAAAGTCCTGTACAGTTTATTGAGGAGCTGTGCCAGCGAATGCTAGACGAAGGAGTTCTTATGAGCCGTCTGTGCTCTGTGGGGAATTTATTCAGCTTTCAAATTAAGTCGACAGGGACCCGCAGTCAGCCAGGAGGCAAGCAGCAGTCTGGCTTGATCCCTGAGCACCCAATTGTACACGCTCGCACAGAGTGTACAGCGTCCCTGGCTCTCTTGTCCTCAGGCAGTGCGTACATTTGTGCCTGGGTTTGGGCCCTTAGGGATGTGAATCACAAACTCGATATTCCCACCTGTGCTCACCCACCTGTGCTCACCCACCCACCTGTGCTCACCCACCCACCTGTGCTCACCCACCTGTGCTCACCCACCCACCTGTGCTCACCCACCCACCTGTGCTCACCCACCCACCTGCGCTCACCCACCTGTGCTCATTCACCTACCCACCTGTGCTCACCCACCTACCCACCTGTGCTCACCCACCCACCTGTGCTCACCCACCCACCTGTGCTCACCCACCTACCCATCTGTTCTCACCCACCCACCCACCTGTGCTCATCCACCTACCCACCTGTGCTCACCCACCTACCCACCTGTGCTCACCCACCTACCCACCTGTGCTCACCCACCTACCCACCTGTGCTCACCCACCTACCCACCTGTGCTCACCCACCTACCCACCTGTGCTCACCCACCTACCCACCTGTGCTCACCCACCTACCCACCTGTGCTCACCCGCCGCCGCCTCCGCGCCCTCAGACCCACGGCTACAGCGGCTCTGTACTCCGCGACCCCGCCTTCGCCGCCACCCGGGAGGCCATGAGCTGCCGGCTGCAGCAGCTCCGGTCGCTGTCGCGGGCGGCTGTCCTGCCGAGAAGCCTGTCGCTCGAGCACGCCGCAGCGCTGTTCGCCTCCGGCCTGCTGGGAGCCGACAATCCACAGGTGAGAGTCCAGATTCTTGAGACGCCTGGATCCGAAGTTTGATGCTTTTCTGTACGATAAAATTCAGAGAACTCCCCTTTGATAGCTCCGGGTCATCTGAGAAATTCCCCCTTTGATAGCTCTGGGTCTCCGGGTCATCTGGGGAATTCCCCTTTGATAGCTCCGGGTCATCTGAGAAATTCCCCCTTTGATAGCTCCGGGTCATCTGAGAAATTCCCCCTTTGATAGCTCTGGGTCATCTGGGAAATTCCCCCTTTGATAGCTCTGGGTCATCTGGGAAATTCCCCCTTTGATAGCTCTGGGTCATCTGGGAAATTCCTCTTTGATAGCTCTGGGTCATCTGAGAAATTCCCCCTTTGATAACTCTGGGTCATCTGGAAGATTCCCCTTTGATAGCTCTGGGTCATCTGGAAGATTCCCCCTTTGATAGCTCTGGGTCATCTGAGAAATTCCCCCTTTGATAACTCTGGGTCATCTGGAAGATTCCCCTTTGATAGCTCTGGGTCATCTGGAAGATTCCCCCTTTGATAGCTCTGGGTCATCTGAGAAATTCCCCCTTTGATAGCTCTGGGTCATCTGGAAGATTCCACTTTGATAGCTCTGGGTCATCTGGAAGAGTCCACTTTGATAGCTCTGGGTCATCTGAGAAATTCCCCCTTTGATAGCTCTGGGTCATCTGGAAGAGTCCACTTTGATAGCTCTGGGTCATCTGAGAAATTCCCCCTTTGATAGCTCTGGGTCATCTGGAAGAGTCCACTTTGATAGCTCTGGGTCATCTGGAAAATTCCCCTTCGAAACAAGGGTATGCTATGCACTGTAAATGAGATGCGAAATTCCCTGTGTGAGTCGCTACAAAGTCCTTCGCAATCGCAAGATGACGAGGCAGCTAACAATTTAATAGAAGGCAAGTTACTCCCACTGCTTACTCATACCGGGAAAGATTACGATACGGACACGGGAGCCGCATTGGCGGAACTTCAGCAGTCAGCCGAGATAACTGACTGACTGGGCTCTGCCCGGGAATCGTCCATACATGTAGACCAGGGGTCGAACCCCGGCACCCCTCCCCCATTGGAGCAGATCGGGCGGTTCTGTAATTTTGAAGAAGCTCGGTAAATCGATTCGAGACCGTTCGATAGCCGAGTTATCAAACTGGCCGAATTTCTTGTTAAGCCAGGCCGTGTTCCTCGGTTCCCGCGCACCCGAGTCACGTCTGGCAATATTGCCGCCAAAGACCAGGCCGTGTTCAGGCGGAACTGGGAGAGAAGTGAGATGGGACAAAAACAGTTTTTCAACATTTTCTCTCAAACACAGCAGCCAGGAAGGGCATCGATTCGGCGCTCTTGAAGGGTTTGCTGGCTCGACTGCGTGCCGCCTTGACAAGATCCTCCTCTGACCTTGGGTCGCCATTCGCTGTATATTGTTATAATCCTGTTATACAAGCGTAACTCTGATTTTTATCTCTCGCACTTCAATGAGAAATAGAGATGGTGGAGAGATGGTAGACAAGAAGAGATGGTAGACAGGTAGAGATGGTAGACAGGTAGAGAGGTGGTAGACAGGTAGAGAGATGTTAGACAGGTAGAGAGATGGTAGACAGGTAGAGATGGTAGAAAAGTAGAGATGTTAGACAGGTAGAGATGGTAGACAAGAAGAGATGGTAGACAGGTAGAGATGGTAGACAAGAAGAGATGGTAGACAGGTAGAGATGGCAGACAGGTAGAGATGGTAGACAGGTAGAGAGATGGTAGACAGGTAGAGAGATGGTAGACAGGTAGAGATGGTAGAAAAGTAGAGATGTTAGACAGGTAGAGATGGTAGGCAAGAAGAGATGGTAGACAAGAAGAGATGGTAGACAAGTAGAGAGATGGTAGACAGGTAGAGAGATGGTAGACAGGTAGAGAGATGGTAGACAGGTAGAGATGGTAGAAAAGTAGAGATGTTAGACAGGTAGAGATGGTAGACAAGAAGAGATGGTAGACAGGTAGAGAGATGGTAGACAGGTAGAGAGATGGTAGACAGGTAGAGAGATGGTAGACAGGTAGAGAGATGGTAGACAGGTAGAGATGGTAGAAAAGTAGAGATGGTAGACAGGTAGAGATGGTAGACAAGAAGAGATGGTAGACAGGTAGAGATGGTAGACAAGAAGAGATGGTAGACAGGTAGAGATGGTAGACAAGAAGAGATGTTACACAAGTAGAGATGGCAGATAGGTAGAGAGATGGTAGACAGGTAGAGAGATGGTAGACAGGTACTGGTAGAGATGGCAGACAGGTAGAGAGATGGTAGACAGGTAGAGATGGTAGACAGGTAGAGAGATGGCAGATAGGTAGAGATGGCAGGTAGAGAGATGGCAGATAGGTAGAGATGGCAGACAGGTAGAGAGATGGCAGACAGATAGAGAGATGGTAGACAGGTAGAGAGATGGTAGACAGGTAGAGAGATGGTAGACAGGTAGAGATGGTAGACAGGTAGAGAGATGGTAGACAGGTAGAGATGGTAGACAGGTAGAGAGATGGCAAATAGGTAGAGATGGCAGACAGGTAGAGAGATGGCAGACAGATAGAGAGATGGCAGACAGATAGAGAGATGGTAGACAGGTAGAGAGATGGTAGACAGGTAGAGAGATGGTAGACAGGTAGAGATGGTAGACAGGTAGAGATGGTAGACAGGTAGAGATGGTAGACAGGTAGAGATGGTAGCCAGGTAGAGAGATAGTAGACAGGTAGAGAGATGGTAGACAGGTAGAGATGGTAGACAGGTAGAGAGATGGTAGACAGGTAGAGATGGTAGACAAGTAGAGAGATGGTAGACAAGAAGAGATGGCAGACAGGTAGAGAGATGATAGACAGGTAGGGAGATGATAGACAGGTAGAGAGATGGTAGACAGGTCGAGAGATGGTACACAGGTAGAGATGGTAGACAGGTAGAGAGATGGTAGACAGGTAGAGAGATGGTAGACAGGTAGAGAAGTAACGGTAGACAGTGTAAGTTAAGCAAACCTTTGCCAGACGCCAAAATGTCCCCGATTGAGTCACCAGATAGTCCGGTCTCAGACAGTGGATAAGCTTGTTAATCCAGGTCCCCCGACGATTTTCCTTCAACCCCAGCCAATTTTCGTACAGAAATGAAAACAACAGCGAAATTTTGCTTTTCCAATTCAGAATTTGCGCAGAAAAATATTAAACCTTGGCTGTTAAATCAAAGATCAGCAAGCAGAGGTGTGTTAAGAATTTAATAGTCTTGGAATTCGCAACTTCGGCAGACAACCGTTTTCCAAGCAATCTCTGCTGATCTGAATAAAATTTCAACTGCTGAAGCATGTTTAAATGGTTTTCCTTTTTTGATGAAGCAGTGAAATGTACAGCTTCCATCACTGCAGAGGTGCTGAGTCAGACTGCGTCTGGTTGCTGATACATCCGGCACTAATTATAGGAAAAATTATAACTTTCAATTTTTTGGACAAAATCCCCTCCAAAGAAAATCACGCAAGACTGAAGGAAATCTTAAAGCAACTTCTGCAGACAAATTATTGCCTTGGTTTAGTTTGTATTGCGCTGCAATTTCTTTGCACATATTGACCCTCACAATCCCCAGTCTTCACAGTCCTCAGTCTTCACAATCTGCAATCTTCACAATCTCCAGTCTTCACAGTCCCCAATCTTCACAATCCCCAATCTTCACTATCCCCAATCTTCACTATCCCCAGTCTTCACAGTCCTCAGTCTTCACAATCCCCAATCTTCACAATCTGCAATCTTCACAATTCGCAATCTTCACAATCCCCAATCTTCACAATCCCCAATCTTCACAATTCGCAATCTTCACAATCCCCAATCTTCACAATCCCCAGTCTTCACAATCCGCAATCTTCACAATCCGAAATCTTCACAATCCGTAATCTTCACAAGCCCCAATCTTCACTATCACCAATCTTCACAATCTGCAATCTTCACAATCCGCAATCTTCACAATCCCCAATCTTCACAATCCCCAGTCTTCACAATCCGCAATCTTCACAATCCCCAATCTTCACAATCCCCAGTCTTCACAATCCGCAATCTTCACAATCCCCAATCTTCACAATCCCCAGTCTTCACAATCCGCAATCTTCACAATCCGCAATCTTCACAATCCGCAATCTTCACAATCCGCAATCTTCACAATCCGCAATCTTCACAATCCGCAATCTTCACAATCCGCAATCTTCACAATCCCCAATCTTCACAATCCGCAATCTTCACAAGCCCCAATCTTCACAGTCACACTCCACCCCAGAATATGACTCTAGTACTCCGTGACCGAGTTAGCAGTCCAGGAGTGGCTCCACAGCGCCAGCATATTGAAAGTAGCCAAAATCATTGGCCCCAGCTTCAATAAGCAGAAGGCAATCCAGAAACTGGTTCTCGCTTCTCGTCAGTCAGGGCCGCGGCTACGAGGCTGGAGACCTGCCCACACTTTTTCTTCAGCAGGGCGGCCAGAGTCTGCAAAAATCTCTGCCGAAGTATTTTGAACAAATTTTTTTCCACCCCCCCATTGCGGCCAAAACTCAGCTCTGATACCGATTTTACAATTATACCGAATTTATGGACCCAGCTGTGTACTGCATATTGCGGCCTGCCTTCCCTTTAGCCCCAGTTTGGCGACAAACGGACAGCCGGGCGGCAGCGTCCTCAGCGAGTAACTGAAGCCTGCAGTAGAAAATAAATAAATGAATGAATTTTCTTAAGTGGCCGAACCTGCTGCCTACTCTGAGCCATCCATTTCCGCAAGGTCTTGGGTGGCCTGCGGTCTGTCTGTCTGTCTGTCTGTCTGTCTGTCTGTCTGTCTGTCTGTCTGTCTGTCTGTCTGTCTGTCTGTCTGTCTGTCTGTCTGTCTGTCTGTCTGTCTGTCTGTCTGTCTGTCTGCCTGTCTGTCTGTCTGTCTGTCTGTCTGTCTGTCTGTCTGTCTGCCTGCCTGTCTGTCTGTCTGCCTGCCTGTCTGTCTGTCTGTCTGTCTGTCTGTCTGTCTGTCTGTCTGTCTGTCTGTCTGTCTGTCTGTCTGTCTGTCTGTCTGTCTGTCTGTCTGTCTATAGTTAAGCAGCCTATTAGCAGTAGCGGACCCCATGCAGGGGCCAGCAGGTCAGTCACAGCCAGCTGTCAGTCCGGGCTCCACAAGCCGCTATTCAGTCAGCTGTTAACCGGCAGTCCCCAGCCGTTCTGCTCTCCAATTTCCTTTAGCAAATTATTTTTTTCGAACTGGCACTGGAAAGTCAAACGGCAGTTTTGCATTTTGCTGGACAAAAATTTTTAGAGATTCGCGGCTCATTTTGTGCGCTGCAGTAAATGCCTTTCTTACATTGGAACTGACAAAGGTTGCCTGGCGACCCGGTTTCCATGGTTACGCATGGCAAGTTTTGATTCTTTCAATTAACTGTAACGGGAATGCTTCCATGAAAATTCCAGTCACTGCTCAACACGGTGTGGTTTTTCAACCGGGTGCACTTCGGAGTTCGGGGCACCGGTCGGCACCGGTGCCTCACCTGGGGCCAGTTCCAGGTGCTCTCGAGCCCCGGCGTGGCCGGCGAGTTTTTGCAGTTCGCGCAGTCGGCCAACTCGGATGACAGGAAGTATTTTCAGCCGGGCTCGAACTCCTACGGCGGCTTGCCGCTGGACGCCATCGAGGCTTTTCGGGTGAGCTGCTCGGGTGAGCTGTCTGTGTGGGGCCCAGCGGCTTCCTGCTGTGCTACTCGCAGTAGCCTGCTGAGCTTGCATTTGCATTGCCTGCGCAGCCGGTTTACGAATTGCCAAAGCTGAGGCGCATGTAGAGGGATGGGCAGGTCGACACATGAACAGACACACCGGACACATGAACAGACACATGAACACATGCACACATGAATAACACACACCGGACATACACTGAATACATAAACAGACACACCGGAGACGCACACCGGACACATAAACAGACACACAACAGACACATGAACAGACACACACCGGACACATGAACAGACACACACCGGACAAATGAACAGACACACACACTGGACACATGAACAGACACACACCGGACACATGAACCGACACACACTGGAGACACACCGGACACACACCGGACATACACTGGACACATAAAAAGACACATACCGGAGACGCACACCGGACACATGAACAGACACACACCGGAAACACATCGGAGACACACCGGACACACACCGGACACATGAACAGACACACACCGGACACATACTGGACACACAACAGACACATGAACAGACACACACCGGACACAGGAACAGACAAACACCGGACACATGAACAGACACACACCGGACACATGAACAGACACACACCCGACACAGGAACAGACACACACCGGACACATGAACAGACACACACCGGACAAATGAACAGACACACACACTGGACACATAAACAGACACACAACAGACACATGAACAGACACACACCGGACACATGAACAGACACACACCGGACAAATGAACAGACACACACACTGGACACATGAACAGACACACACCGGACACATGAACCGACACACACTGGAGACACACCGGACACACACCGGACATACACTGGACACATAAAAAGACACATACCGGAGACGCACACCGGACACATGAACAGACACACACCGGAAACACATCGGAGACACACCGGACACACACCGGACACATGAACAGACACACACCGGACACATACTGGACACACAACAGACACATGAACAGACACACACCGGACACAGGAACAGACAAACACCGGACACATGAACAGACACACACCGGACACATGAACAGACACACACCCGACACAGGAACAGACACACACCGGACACATGAACAGACACACACCGGACACATGAACAGACACACACCCGACACATGAACAGACACATACCGGACACAACCCGACACAGGAACAGACACATACCGGACACAACCCGACACAGGAACAGACACATACCGGACACATACTGGACACATACCAGACACCGCCCGCAGATCTACGCCAACATGCGGCCAGTGGAGACCCGGCAGCCCGGCCAGCCGTACTACCTGACCCCGGACTCGGCCTGGGAGCGGGGTGGACCCTGGTTTCGCTGCCTGGCAGCGGGGACACACATCCTCGCCCGGATTCCGAAATCTCTGGGCGTCCGGATCGCGGAGATGCAGGTGCAGCCCGGCCAGCAGCAGCAGCAGCGCAAGAAGCTTCATCAGCAGCATCAGCTGGAGTCTGGCAACTGCGGCAGCCCTCAGCCTGCAGGAGGCACCGCGGCGGCTCTGCAGCGGCCGGCAGTTGGCAAAGCCGGTCTTGTCGACGTCGACGAAGCTGTTGGCATGGACGAGGACGATCCGGACGGCGACGTCGAGCTGGAGGACGACGATGAAGTCGACGCCGCGGCCGCTGACACCGCAATGAACATGTGCACCCGATGATGAGCGGCTGGTGCGCTTTTCTACCAATGAATGTACTTTCTAGCCAGCATCGACGCTGAAGTTTATCATTGTCGATAGAGTGATAAATCCAGTCTCTAGATGAGTGACTTGTGCGGTCGCTAGAGTGACTCTTGCGGTCGCTAGAGTGACTCGTGCGGTCGCTAGAGTCCTTACCCAATCTGTAACAGTGCTGTTTTCGTTTATATAAACGTACTTTTACAAGAATCCTGTCTATAGAATGACATGCGTATACTATGTACATGCACTCCCCGCTACCCCCCCCCCCAATACGAGCGTCTCTAGAGTGACTCATCCGGTCTCTGAGGGACGCATGTCTCTAGAGTGACTCATCCGGTCTCTGAGTGACACACATGGTCTCTAGAGTGACATGTCTCTAGAGTGACACATGTCTCTAGAGTGACTCATCCGGTCTCTGAGTGACACACATGGTCTCTAGAGTGACACATGTCTCTAGAGTGACACATGTGTTTAGAGTGACTCATCCGGTCTCTGAGGGACGCATGTCTCTAGAGTGACTCATCCGGTCTCTGAGTGACACACATGGTCTCTAGAGTAATTCATCCGGTCTCTGAGTGACACACATGGTCTCTAGAGTAATTAATCCGGTCTCTGAGTGATACATGTCTCTAGAGTGACACATTTGGTGTTTAGAGTGACTCATCCGGTCTCTGAGTGACAATCTGGTCTCTAGAGTGACGCATTATTGTCTCAAAAGTTCAGCATCCCGCCTTTAGAGTGACGCATCCTAGCTGTCTTATGAGTGACGCATCCTGTCTACAGACAGAGTGAGGTCCCATACACATGTCAAGTGCATAAGTTACAGTATGTGTACGTAGTTCCTCTTCATGTACTGCACATTAATTTTTAACTGTCCGGAGCACATATCCCGTATCATAGGCGGCTGTGCATGTCGCATTCGTACTGGCATGTTCTCTATAATTGTACATGCAGACTTAGCATATGTACACATTTTTAACTGACATTAACTCCATAGACTCGTATATGCAGTTCTTCTATGGTTTAACCATGTGAACTTTACAAAGCACCTGACCTGAGATTGGCAGTTTTCAGGGAACCAGGCAATGACACAAAAATGCTTATATGCTGTTACGTAACCATACTACACTGCCGTGAACTTGCACATTTTTTGTCTTTAATTCTCTCTTACCTCGCAAATTGCTTTGCATTGCTTATAGACAAATCTAGACTTGTATGCAGATAGATATTACACCTGGAAACAGTTAATTAAGCCCTTACTATGATTGTGAAAATAGCGTAGATCGTCTTAACCTTGAAAAGCAAATTTTTATAAGACCCAGAAGTCTGGAAAATCACTGAGCGTTTGTTCGAGAAACTTGCTGGCCTTTCCCAAAATGGGCTCTGAATTTCTGCGAGGCATTGTGCTTTAAATGCTTTCGGTTCTTCCAAAGTAATAATACCCCAAACTCCATCATCTCTGCACACACCAATATCCAAACTGCCCAGGATCCTCAGACTCACTGTATCAACAGATTTCAAACTCTCCAATTCTCGAACTCCACAATCTCTAAACTCTGTAATCCCTAAACTTCCCGATCCCTAAACTCTCCGATCCCTAAACTCCCCGATCCCTAAACTCTCCGATCCCTAAACTCCCCGATCCCTAAACTTCCCGATCCCTAAACTCTCCGATCCCTAAACTCCCCGATCCCTAAACTCCCCGATCCCTAAACTCTCCGATCCCTAAACTCCCCGATCCCTAAACTTCCCGATCCCTAAACTCTCCGATCCCTAAACTCTCCGATCCCTAAACTCCCCGATCCCTAAACTCCCCGATCCCTAAACTCTCCGATCCCTAAACTCCCCGATCCCTAAACTCTCCGATCCCTAAACTCTCCGATCCCTAAATTCCACGATCCCTAAACTCCCCGATCCCTAAATTCCCCAATCACTAAACTCCCCGATCCCTAAATTCCCCAATCACTAAACTCCCCAATCACTAAACTCCCCAATCCCTAAACTCCCCGATCCCTAAACTCCCCAATCACTAAACTCCCCGATTCCTAAACTCCCCAATCCCTAAATTCCACGATCCCTAAACTCCCCGATCCCTAAATTTCCCGATCCCTAAACTCCCCAATCCCTAAACTCCCCAATCACTAAACTCCCCAATCCCTAAATTCCACGATCCCTAAACTCCCCGATCCCTAAACTCCCAAATCCCTAAACTCCCCAATCCCTAAACTCCCAAATCCCTAAACTCCCCAATCCCTAAACTCCCCGATCCCTAAACTCCCAAATCCCTAAACTCCCCAATTCCCAAACTCCCCAATCCCTAAACTCCCAAATCCCTAAACTCCCCAATTCCTAAACTCCCCAATTCCTAAACTCCCCAATCCCTAAACTCCCCGATCCCTAAACTCCCAAATCCCTAAACTCCCCAATCCCTAAACTCCCCAATCCCTAAACTCCCAAATCCCTAAACTCCCCAATTCCTAAACTCCCCAATCCCTAAACTCCCCGATCCCTAAACTCCCCGATCCCTAAACTCCCCAATTCCTAAACTCCCCAATCCCTAAACTCCCCATCCCTAAACTCCCAAATCCCTAAACTCCCCAATTCCTAAACTCCCCAATTCCTAAACTCCCCAATCCCTAAACTCCCCGATCCCTAAACTCCCAAATCCCTAAACTCCCCAATTCCCAAACTCCCCAATCCCTAAACTCCCAAATCCCTAAACTCCCCAATTCCTAAACTCCCCAATCCCTAAACTCCCCAATCCCTAAACTCCCCGATCCCTAAACTCCCAAATCCCTAAACTCCCCAATTCCCAAACTCCCCAATCCCTAAACTCCCAAATCCCTAAACTCCCCAATTCCTAAACTCCCCAATCCCTAAACTCCCCGATCCCTAAAACCCACTAAGCATTAGCACTATATACATGCAGAAAAATAAGAGAGACAAGCAAAATCCAAAAGCTTAAATGGCATTTTATCCAGACCATTAGAAAACAGAACTAAGCTTTGCAGATGATAATAATAACAATAATAATTGATAAATTGAGTAATTTTTATCTTAGCCGCATAGTCAAAGGCATTGAGACAGATTTGAATAGCAGACAACAGGCGGGCTAAATATAATTTAGGGTTAAGCGGGACAGACAGGACACACGAACAGCCGCAGAGAGAAGGAAAAACGGGCAGACAGCGGTGTGCTGCCCAGGCCTGACCACACTGCTCTAGAAGGACACCCAAGGATAATAATGAGCAGATGCTAGCAAAATGACGGAGCTTCAGGAGCAGCATGGCATCAGTACTACTAGTTAGTAGTAGGCTAGTCAGTAAAGGGTCCATCGAGATGAACTGGGCAGAACTGAGCTGGGACAAACTTACACAGTAGTAAAATAATAAGACTTGAATTAGACAATATGATGCAGCATTAGCAGGTTGGCACTCAGAGACAAATCCATATACTAAAATCTAAACTAAACACGGGGCCTAATTAATTTACAGTAGAATATTTGTTTAAATAAATGTAGGCGAATGAAAATTCCGGAATTGTTTTTTTGTTCAAATTCAGTACTTGGAACACAAAAATGGATACCGGGCCTTTTAAATAAGTCTCCCAATTCTTATGCCTCAGTTAGGGTTGTTAAAATTGAAAAAAGTTATTATTGATACTACGAGTAGTTAACACGATAACTAATGCCAATTATTATTAATTAAAAACAGGACCAACCACCTTCAGTTTCGGATGGGCATTGAGTGCATTGGTTACTACAGAAAACACAAGGAACTCACAAACACGAGGAAGTGTAGAAAAAAAACGCAGTTTATTGATACTACTAACTAACCAGAGTTGGTCAGTAGAGCAGACGAGAATTGTAACTATTTTATATTATATAATTTTTATTGCCCATTTAAGATGCATGGCAAACGAGAGGAGCACATTTAACAGGACAGACTATAATGAAAGCAGAGACGCACAGAGGAAAATGAAAAGAGGAACAAAGACGATTAACATCGGGGTTTTGAAGCCGGAAACAATGTAAAAGAAAAAAGAAACAGACTGCTTCGGGCCGCATCAACAAAAAACAATTCTAAGAGTTGGTGACTCGATATTAATTATTCGAATTTCGCATTCATAAGCCTCGAGTTTTTCACGTTTATCAACGATTCCTGGCCGGGCGCTTGCCGCGCACCACTGACGGCTTCTGGCGCAGGGTGCCCACCTTGTTGCTAAGGGTCTTCCTAGTATTGAAGACTCGAACCCGGGACTTTGGCTGCTCGATCTTATTGCGATTTGGCGGCTGCTTCACCTTGTAGATCCGGACCATCCAGTGCTCGGAGGTGAACGCCTCCTCCAGGTGCTTCAATGTGAAGTGCTTGCGGCCGATCTCCGCATTCCGAGTTCGATCGAATCCTGGCGGAGTTCGAAAATCCGTCTGCATCTCGCCGAACCGATAATAGCTCATCTTGTACATCAGCGAGTTTAGCATGGTCTGCGAGGCCGAGCCGTCAATCTTGTACTCGCCCTGCGGAGTGAAATAGTCGCTCTCTTTGATGTCGCGCGGGTGCTCGCCCTCGGCGATGCGGACCATCCACAGGAACTTGTTGATGTCGTCGCCGGAGTAGCCGATGACGCCGCCGAATATGATGAGCACGTAGTCAACGTCCAGCATGCGCATGATCTTGTAGGCCTCTGTCTCGTTGCTGGCCATGGCCTTGCCGACCAGGGCGATGTGGCTGTTGTTCCACGTGTTGTTGTCAACCAGGGTGGTGCGGTTGGCCATGCCGGCGATCTGGTAGCCGTAGTCCCACCTGGGCGGTTGGGGGGGGGGCTTTTACATGGGGAATCAGTGGGGCTGGGAGGGCGGCTCTTTTATATGGGGAATCAGTGGGGCTGGGAGGGCGGCTCTTTTACATGGGGAATCAGTGGGGCTGGGAGGGCGGCTCTTTTATAATATGGGGAATCAGTGGGGCTGGGAGGGCGGCTGGGGAATCAGTGGGGCTTTTTATATGGGGAATCAGTGGGGCTGGGAGGGCGGCTCTTTCATGGGAAATGCTTGGTCCAAGACAGGTAATTGTCAAACGCCTCACCAGCTCATAACCCGGGCCCTGTCGTGCGTGTTCCTCCGCAGCCAATAATAAGCTTCCCTGAAGTCGTCAAGAATCACCCGCGATCCGTCCTGATTGTAGCTGGCCAGCACAATGCTCGGGGACGAATAGGCATTGGAGGTGACCCAGGTGCAGTGCATGCAGAACAGCAGAATCACTATGACAAACACCAGCAGCACCACCGACTTCACGTTCAAGCCGAGCACTTCGTCGTCGCGTCGATCGCCCTGAAATAGTTTAGCGACACGGGCCACTGCATCAATAAGGCGGGCTGGGGTAGGCAGTTTACAGTACTGGCTTTGACATATGCTTATATTCTTAATCTCTGTCTCTCAGCCTTAAAACTTAAGCAGAGTTGGGCGTTCAAGATACAGCCACACCTGGCCACACCTGGCGTATTGCTATCGGGGCGTTTAAAGTGAGAAAATTGTTAGTGTGTTTATAAAACGACTTACAGGGTATTAAGGAAGCGTTATTATCGGAGTCTTTAAGGAGCGGTTATCAGGGTGTTTAGGGAGCGGTTATCGGGGTGTTTAGGGAGCGGTTATCAGGGTGTTTAGGGAGCGGTTATCGGAGTCTTTAGAGAGCGGTTATCGGGGTGTTTAGGGAGCGGTTATCGGAGTCTTTAGGGAGCGGTTACCGGGGTATTTAGGGACTGTTTATCCAAGTGTTTAGGAAGCGCTTATCGGGGTGGATAACAAAGCCGTTTTACGGGGTGTTTAGCAAGCGATCCTCGAGAATCGAGCTGTTTCAACTATTAAGAAACTTCCCCAAACCGGAGCTTGGTGAGCATCGCTATACAGACACGGCATGACACGGCTAAATGAACGCACCTGCTGTCCCGTGGCGCTGACAGCCGAGGAGCCGCTGTCTCCCCTCTGCTTAATCTTGGGCTTGTCGTACAGATTGCGCGGCTCAGACGAAGCCGAACCGGCGCTAGAAGAGGCGCCGGCGGCCTGTTGGCGCCGTTTATTACCAGAGGCGCCAGAGCCGGCGCCAACAGCCGAAGAAGAATCGCCAGCGGCGCCAGCAGCAGCGCCGGGCTCGACCTCGTCTTTCAAGTAGATGTCAAACAGGCGCGAGAAGGCGATGGCGGCCAGCACGCAGACGCAGGGGGTCAGCGTGAGCATCAGGCGGACCATCACGCCGGCGAAGTAGGAGGCGAACACGGCGTACAGGACGATGAAGACGCGCTCATCGGTGAGATCCCGGATGCAGAACCAGGCGCCGGCAGGGTAGACGCAGACAAGGATGTGCAAGTCGAAGAAGAAGCTCACCCAGGGAGTTGGCTGGTGCTCGGAGACGCTGGCGATGATGGGGATGTGGATCTTGGCGTAGCCGGTGTCCCACAGGGAGTAGAACCGGCCGCTCCAGGGCGCCACGTAGCCCAGGTAGGTGAGGCCCACGACTGAGGCGAACACCAGGCCCGCCGCGGCCACCTGGCGTATGTTTGGGCGTTGGGGCGATTCTTGTAGCTGAGGCTAAGGGGCGATTCTTGAAGCTGAGGGGCGATTCTTGTAACTGAGGCTAAAGGGCGATTCTTGAAGCTTAGGGGCGATTCTTGAAGCTGAGGCTGAGGGGCGGCTCTTGTACCTGTGGCTAAGGGTCGATTCTTGTAACCGAGGCTGAAGGGCGATTCTTGTAACTGTGGCTAAGGGGCGATTCTTGTAACCGAGGCTAAGGGGCAATTCTTGTAACTGAGGCTGAGGGGCGATTCTTGTAATGAGGCTGAGGGGCGATTCTTGTAACTGAGGCTGAGGGGCGATTCTTGTAGCTGAGGCTGAGGGGCGACTCTTGTAGCTGAGGCTAAAGGGCGATTCTTGAAGCTGAGGCTGAGGGGCGGTTCTTGTAACCGAGGCTAAAAGGCAATTCTTGTAACTGAGGCTGAGGGGCGATTCTTGTAATGAGGCTGAGGGGCAATTCTTGTAACTGAGGCTGAGGGGCGATTCTTGAAGCTGAGGCTGAGGGGCAGTTCTTGTAACCGAGGCTAAGGGGCAATTCTTGTAACTGAGGCTGAGGGGCGATTCTTGTAATGAGGCTGAGGGGCGATTCTTGTAGCTGAGGCTGAGGGGCGACTCTTGTAGCTGAGGCTAAAGGGCGATTCTTGAAGCTGAGGCTGAGGGGCGGTTCTTGTACCTGTGGCTAAGGGTCGATTCTTGTAACCGAGGCTGAGGGCGATTCTTGTAACTGTGGCTAAGAGGCGATTCTTGTAACTGAGGCTAAGGGGCAATTCTTGTAACCGAGGCTAAGGGGCAATTCTTGTAATGAGGCTGAGGGGCGATTCTTATAACTGAGGCTAAGGGGCGATTCTTGTAATGAGGCTAAAGATGACGTCAAACTGAATTAAGCCAAAGATGTGGTTGTCATGGAAGTTTAGGCGAAGCAGCTCACGGCGGACAGAAAGAAGAAATGCCGGAACTGGCTCTTGGTGAGGCTGTGCTGCAGGTAGCGCAGGGCAGCGTAGGCCTGCAGCAGTACAAACACGCCTGCGCTAGCCATGTGCTCGCTAGTTCTAATCGGCTGAAATCCCACAAATGGGATCTGCATGCTGAGCAGCAAGCCCAGAATGTAGAATGTAGTGTAGGCAACGTAGATCCTGGCTGAGTAGCGCTGCATGAGCAGCAGAACGAACACGTGCAGCGGTACGAGATTGATGATGAACACGTAGCCACCCCAGGCTCCGACCATGTAGAAATAGGACACAGCAGCCATGGCCGCCCAGAATATGGTGCCGGTCTTCACCGCCTTGATCCACAGGTAGTAGGTGAACATCAGGGCGAAGATGGCGATGCCCTCGTTGTCGTAGCTGCCGGCCACGGAGCGGCTGATGTAGCCGGGGACTGCGGATCGGCGAGGGGGAGGAGAGGGGAGGGCGATGCAACGGTGCAGTACCGGGTTCGACTCTTGTCGTACGGGGTAAGGCAAACTTAATCTCAGGGGCGGTGAGAGGAGGGAGAGAAGAGGAGGGAGAGAAGAGGAGGGAGAGAAGAGGAGGGAGAGAAGAGGAGGGAGAGAAGAGGAGGGAGAGGAGAGGAGGGATAGGAGAGGAGGGAGAGGAGAGGAGGGAGAGGAGAGGAGGGAGAGGAGAGGAGGGAGAGGAGAGGGGGAGATGAGAGAAGAGGAGATGAGGAGAGCAGAGAAGGAAGAGGAAAGGAGAGGAGGAGAGGAGGAAGAGGAGAGGAGAGGAGGGAGAGGAGAGAGGAAGAGAGGAGAGGAGGAGAGAAGAGGAGAGGAGGAGAGCAGAGAAGGAAGAGGAAAGGAGAGGAGGAGAGGAGAGGAGAGAGGAGGAGAGGAGAGGAGGAGAGAAGAGGAGAGGAGGAAGAGGCGTTTGCCAACCCCTGTTTTAATGTTTGCAGTGTCATTGGGCTAAATATTACTGGCAATGAGCTCATAGTAATATTATGAAATATGATTTCAATAAAATATCACAATCGCTTACCAATCGCAATAAAGCAGGCTGCAAAAAGTCCAGCGCCTCCATTCCAGAGTTCTTTGGTTAGCAGATAGGTAGCGATGGCAGTCATGCCACTGAAGATTGGCGCCAGAAAGACGCACACTTCACGGATGTGCACAGGAATGTTTAGCAGGCTCAGCACATAGTGGATGAAGCCTACAATGTGTTATTGATGGGCTATGTTTTATAAATAAATACTTTTATAATAAACTACCATGATAAATTGCCTTTTTTATTTTTATAGCTCAAAACCATATTTAGATTAGTAAGTTTTTAATAAAATAAACAATTAATTCTAAAGTCAAAACTTTACATTTTCAAATTTAAAATAAAATATGAATTGAAATACTTAGTAATTCAAGTACTTCAAGTAAAAGAAATCTATTCTTTTTAGCTATCAACATGCAGCATGCAGAAATATTAATTAGCCTAATTAAAGAATTGGGATTGGTATTTTAAATGCAAAAATTGCTAAAGGCTCATTCCATATAAGATGGACATATTTGGAAAATAGAAAAAAGTCAATATTTTTGCTTGCCATTGCCTAATTAGCCTATTTTTTTACCAAATGTTTATATTGTGCAATATATACAATCTAAGAATAAAGGAATGGTAAAATGTTGGATTAGTATGTTATCAATTGGCAAAAAGTCATTTTTGTAAAAATTTGGACATTTTTCGAAGCAAAAGACATCATTAAGATTTTGTACCTTTTAAAAACAAATAGAAAGCTTTTGAAGGTTGAAACAAACTATAGATAAAAGTATAGTACTTGCATCATCAGATAAAAGCATTGGTGACCAAATAATCTATTATATTTTTAATGTATTAGTACCTCAAAGTTACTGAATTGACAGAAAAAAATATGTTACGACCATAATGTTACGACCATAAGGCTGCCTTTTCTTTTGTATCTTTGTTGCCTTTGAGTTTATATATTCTAATAAAAGAGTATGATTTCTAAAGATGTTCTTAGTCAAATTTTAAAAATGTATTGCAAAATATCAAAAATGAAAAATGTTATAAGACTTTTACCTTTTAGTTTCTATATGTCAAAAATCCTGTCGTTACGACCATAAGTGTCATTTAAGGTTTAATAGCATCTATACTAATGATGATATCTATATGAAACTCTATAAATATATTCTAGACAAAATAATCTTTCATTTAAAATATTGGTTTAGTATATTCTATTATTAGATTTCATTTTATAAGTAAAAATAACCTGTCATGTTACGACCATGCTTATATGGAATGAGCCTAAAATTCTAAAGTGCTACATTTACACTTAAAATATGTTTTCATTTTAAGGTACATTTTTATAAATATCAAAGGTGTTTTTGCAAATAGCAGTCTTGCCAGAAATGGTTAGTTCCAAGGTGCACTTAAAGCTCAATTGTTTATAGAAACAAAAAGACTAGCTGTGTTTAATATACTTTAAGCATTTTTCTAATACAATTTGATATTTAGCCACAATATAGGCCCCTAAGGGCTAACAACCTTAAAGTCCCATAGGAATTAAACATTTGCTTTCTTGACTTGAATGAAAATCTCTCTAAAAGAAACACTTTTGGTTTAGGCTAAACTATTTAGTTTTGCAACTCTAAATCTAAAAAGCTTAATACTTTACAGTTACTATAAAACTATTTTGGATCGAGAAATTATCAATATTCTAGAGATAATTGTATATATATACAAGGGGTTATCCCAAAAGTTCCTGGAATTTTTTCTCTAGCTCCTTTGTACTTTGACCATTTTTTGTTCAATGAGTCAAACTAAGGATAATTTTTCAACAAAAGAACTTGTTTTTTGAATTTCTTTTTTATTGAGTTTAGGTTAAGAGTTATACTAGAAAATATGAAAGAAAGTCAATATTAACATTTCACAACCTCAAATGTCTAGTGTCCTTTTTCTATTATCATTTTTTGCAAATGTTAACTTTGTATGTGTCGGAAAGATATGAAAATGTCTATGGATAAAACTAGTATAACTGCACTAGCACAATATCTAGTGCAATTGTATTAGAAAAAGTACTAGCATAAGTTTATATGCATACCTGGCATATGCTTTATGTATTCATATGGAAGAGTTCCTTTGGTTAAGTGAAAAAATATTATGAAGTTCTTGTAACTTAGGGCTGAAAATTATTTAGCATTAAATTTAGGATTTCTAGTTTTTGTAAACTTGTATTAGTGCATTTTAACACATCTTCATGATTTTTTTATTTTTTAGCAAAAGAAATTATAAACCTAAAAATTAGAATTCTTAAACTAGTTTTAATTTTTTATGCAATTGAATTTACATTGGCTAGTACTTTTATTTTTTTAGTTGGTATACAATCAAAACAATATGATATACATTGGCATGTATTTGTATTTGTTCAATTTTTGTTCAGCCATACACCTAGCATGATCTAGACTATGGCATAAACCTAATACTTTGGAAGACTCTGTATGTAGCCTAGAAAAAATATTTTTTGGTATAGGCATATGCCAATATATATAAAAAATTTATTAGGCCTAAAGATTTTTCATAATTATTTTCTAATTTATCAATTTATATTATCAATTTTAAAACTTTTTTTTGCTAGACTAAGGATTTTGATATTTCAATAAAAGAATAAAAGCTAAAAACTAAAAAGAATTGTTTAATTTGTATAAAGTTTTATATAGTTAAAGAAAAAAAGTAAACTTGGTATCTTGGATTCTTGCCAGTTTTTGGCACTTTTAAAATTGAGATTCAATCAATTATCAAGTCAAGATTTAAATTAATTAAAAATATCAAATTCTAAACATAAGATTATGATCTTATTTGACTTTTAATTTATATATACCTAGATTGTTCAAAATCATAATGCCTACATGGATATTGCCTTAAAGACAAAATAATAAAGAAGAAAGTCAAAGAGTTTCTAAATATATTTTTTGAGTATTAGTAATTAGTTTCTAATTTGGATGAAAAGATAATATATAATTCAAAATTAAAATAACAATAGAACACTTACCAGATGTTACCATTAGTCCTGGATATACAGTGCCACCAACAATGCGACCCAATGGATACCAGGCTCGTTCATCAAACCAGTTAAGGAATTCATAGAATCCATTCTCAACCATATGAGCAGTAGAGCGATAATTGAACCAGGGATCAAACTCATGAATGATGCTTTCATATCTAATCACACTAAACAATCTTGAGCTAAAACCAGCAATCCAGGCAAGACCAAGCACAAAAACAGTAATCAAACTGGTCCATCCAGTAGCTCCAATTTGAAGACCTTCACCCATTACAAGTTTGTTCAGCTTTACAAATGCCTTCAAATTTATTTAATCTAAAAGTGATTGTAAGGATTCCGTCTAATTTTAAATCACTACTTTAAACGGTGTCTTCGTATCAACTCTCGGTAAATTAAGTGTTCAACACAAATTCCTCTAACGAGGTTGTTTTAGGATAATTTCAGGTATGACGAAAATAAGTTTATGGGTGGTTAATCATTCTTTACGAATACTAAATAAACAATTTAAAACTATCTCGTATACTAGAAACTAGAAAGTTAGAGAAACGTCTCGTAAAGCCTAAAGCCAAAGGTAGTTTAGTCCAGTTCAGAAATTTCAGAAGAAATCTGACTGATTTAAAAGGAAAAAGATTAATATTTTAATTTAAATTGCTGCAAAATCGTGGTGTAGCCCCAGAGAACATTAGTAACAGTATTTTAATTAGAAAGGTTTAAAAAACAAGCTTATATTATTTTATCCTTTTAAACTAATAACTTAGTCATTTAATACAATAATAATCTTGGCTGTTTGCTTTTACCGTGCGAAAACTTTCAAAACAGGTTTTTGGTGCGTCTTTCTTAGAATGAAGTTGTGTTGTCTCGAAATTCAACGACAAAGCTGTTGCGCAATGTTTCTGCTTTACAGTATACAGTGACTGGCCAAATAACAAGTGCCAATGGCAATGATAAATTAAATAGAAGCAAATATTTTTATTTTACAGTCAGTTATTATTAGATACCGGGCTGAAATACATTTATCATATGAGTCTGAGTCAAAGTGTATTGGCGAGAAATACATTGTGCTTTCCAATTCATCCCAGCATTTGGTATTCATGAATAATGTCTGATGATGACAGGCATCAGGTCCAGGCTGAGGCTTTGGATTTGTGTTGAACTAAATGTTGATTCATGGATAGCACCTTTGGCCTAGTGATGATGCTTTTTATACAAATCAATATTAAAATATTATTATTATTAATATTGATTTATTATTATTATTAAATCCATACTAAAAAAGAAAATTGGCAATGTCCTAGTTTCCCGCGTTAAATTATTCTTTTGACCTAAAATAAGTGAAACAAACAAACAAAAGCAAGTTTATTCAAGATTTAAAATGAGTCTTAGGTATTAAAAGGAGTAGTACAGGGTGTAGTGTAGTAATGTGTCAGCCAGTACAGAAAGTTGCCAAAGCTCTTTTTGGGTAGTTCCCTAGAGTCAGCACCAGAGAAACTTGCTAAGGTGGGAGTCAAAAATGTAATTTAACGCGGGAAAGTAGGACATTGCCAAAAAATCTTGCTTGCTTGCTTGCTGCCTTGCTTGCTTGTACGCAGGTCTAAACCATTTATAAACCATGCTAGTCAGTCATTAGTAGTGTTCCACCATAGCTATGGCTATGGGTATCAATTGTTTCAGTGATAGACATTCTTGTGACAAATATTCTATTCATTTTGGTGACAAGTTGCTTTTGTTATAGACACTATTTTTATAAAAATTAAAGACTATAAGTATAGTCATTGTAATGACAAGAGGTGCTTCATAATATCAGCTTATAGTTCTGATATACAGAAGGCCATTGGCCATGACTATCCAACATGAAAAAGTGACTTTTTTTACATTTCTACTTTTAAGCCATAATAGCCATCTCTATAGTCAATCTATTAAATCAATATAAGAATAAAAGTAAACAATTTTAATTTTTTATACAAAAGCATTTGAACAATGTCAATATGCCACTTTTAGTTTTTAGATTGACTAAAGCAAAATAATAGTCTTATTGAGCTTTTTAAAATTGATTTAACCATTCTAATTATAAGTATAGACCTGGCATTCCAGACTTATTGCACAAAAAAGTTCAAAGCCCCAAGGCCTAGCTTTATTTTTTTTACCTATCTAGATATTATATAAAGTGCAAGTCACCTTAAAGTGTTTTAATATTGACTAAGCCTATTTTTGTTAGGCTATAAATTTTAGTTCTTTTCACATTTTCCTTATTTTTTATCCCTTGTCTATAGGCCTATAATGCTTTCTTATATATTATTTCCTATTTATTTGATAGGCTTTATCCTAGACTAGGCCCTATTTGGCCTAAGCCTAGTAATTTATAATATATAGAGTTTTCATAGGCCTATTTCATCAATCAAATATACAGATAATAGACCTTATAGGTTGAAATGTGTTGGTTTTTTGTAATCAACATTGATTTTAATTCGAATTCATTGGGATATGGATAGGTGTCTATCTGGTGTAGAAAAGGGGATATCTATTATCTATTATAACTAGGCCTAATATTCTGCCATAGGGGGGTCCATATACTGTAGCCATAAGCACAACTATGGCTTCTTTCAATTCTCCATATTTCATAGCCATTGGGACCCCAATATTACCATTTTCCCATAGTTCCTATAGCCATAGCTATAGTTTTAACAAAAAGTCTAAGAAATAAAATAGTTTGAATCAAGAGGATAACTTGGAACTTAAACTATTACAAATAAAGATAAACTCAAACTAACACTCAACTGCCTTTTGTACGATTACATTTGAATCTAGCTACTAAAAAGTAGCACTATTGAACATTTTAACTTTGATAAAAAATTGCTAGTTTTATTGTACTATATTAGTTATAATTTTTTAGTTTTTGAATCTATGATACAATTTTTACTAAGTATCTTAGTTTTATTTTACCTCTTAATATTTTTTTTTCAATTTATAATTACAACTACAAGAATCTACAAAATGTGACTGCAATTATTATATTTCCATAGCTATAGCTATAAGAACACCTATCTACCATAGGCTATCCTTGGTATCTGTAGCTACTAGAAGCATCTAATTCTACTATATATGCCATAGGATCCCTTAGCCATGGATTATAGTCATTTTGGTGACAAGAAAAATATTCTTTGGTAATAGCCATTTCATTTTTAAATAGTAAATTTACTTGCAAATTTTAAGGTAAATCAAACCTTAACTTTTTAATTATTTTCTGCAATGGTTGAATATTGCTTTATTTAATTTTGTTTATTTACAATTCCAGAGTTATGATCTTTTTGAATTTATGTTTTCCAATCTAAATCCAATTATGTTTAATGAATAATGAATATCTCTGCTTTTTTCATAGTCAGCATTTCATGAGGATTCTTTATAGTTTATGGATTAAGGCCTATGTGTTTAAATATGAATATTATGCCTACAAGACAATTCAAAATGATTGACATAGAAAGAAAACCATTAGTTTGATTTTTTTAATTATATATACTAGGCTTAATCTTTTGATTTGATGGAAATTTTCAAATATGAATAAAATATAAATCTTAAAAAAATAATTACTTGAATGTTAAAATTAAAAAATCCACACATTTCTTTTGTGAAAATTTAAATTTATGTTTTTTTCATAGAACTCATTTTTAGTATTTGCAGTTTTTATTGCATTCTATTTGTTCTTTGGAAATTGGATTGGGGTTTTATATGCATTGTCAAATTGATTCAAATTGTTAATTATTAAGATAATATTTGCACCTGTAAACTAAAAAAAATACAATAAAAATTTGGCAGGAATTTGATTTTTTTTCAAAGAAAACCATCTGGACTATTATACTTGTAAGTTGATTTTAAAGAAAAAAACAGAACTGTTTCTCAAGAACAGGATTAAACAAATGTAACTTCACTACATTTATATTCAGTTAATAAAAAATAATTATTTTCTAATTTGTAGTTTTTAATTTGTTAAGTTGAAAATCATAAGGTGCAACAAGTGAAGATTGTTTTGTGCATTATAAAAAATTGCATAGTTCTATTGGACATGCCAAATACAATAATTTCATCCTGTCTTATGACTTTCTTTGCTGCCTCCCCAGTGGGAGATAATAAGATTGCTAGTGATCTCATAAAGGGCCAATGCAACCCCCAGGGCACAGAGAGTGTACAGTCTGACAATTAGGTCAGGACTGATGTACACCCTGTGTGAGCTTGTGTATGAGCGCATGCCTGCATACAGTATTGACATCTTGTATGTGTTCAGGAGTCAGTGGAATTTGCGTGCAAGCTACTTTCAGTTCAGTAGTGGGTTAAACAGAAGCATTTTAATGTTATTTTTTAAGCCATGGCTCATTTATGGCTCTTACCTCCCCTAACTTAAATGCACCTCCAACTGCCCCTTTTCACACTACCCCCGTCGCACCCCAATTTTTATTGCCTTTCTGAGAGTTCCAGCCTAAAGCTGCCATGTACATTTTAGTGGATGGGCTAATGTACATTACTGCTGAACCAATTAGCAAGATGTTTACATCTGCAAACTTATCAAAGTCATTTTAGCCACCTTTATTTTCATAAAATAGCTTATGTATTCTTCTTTGCTACTGAACTGTAAGTAGAAAGCTGTTTTACTAAGCATATATGCCTGAGTAGCCCATCGAGTCCTTTTAGAATCTGTGGAGTGCTCACAGCTTTCATTTGTAATAATATTATATTTATTTAAACAGCATTTCCAAACGAATTTGTTTCCAGCAGGGCAACATGAAGGCGCCTAAAAAGCAGTCAAAGCAGCAACAGAAGAAGAACAAGCAGTTGAAAACAAAGAAGCAGTCGGATGAAAGCCAGGAAAATGGGCACAGTGCAGAGGTAGCTGCCGAGGACACTGAGAAGCCTGAGGCTGAGCAGCAGCCTGGCGACCGCAGCCTGGAGCAGTTCGACCTTCCAGACTCTGTGCTGCATCAGTTGCGAGAGCGCGGCATTACCGGCCTGTTTCCAGTGCAGCAGCAGTCGTTTGATCACGTGATGTCCGGTCACGATCTCATTGTGCAGTCGCGCACCGGCACAGGAAAGACGCTGGCCTTCGGGCTGCCCATTGTCCTTCAGCTGCTGAAGCAGCAGGACAAGCGGGCTGGCAAAGCCGGGGTGAGAAAATTTTTATTGAGCTCTCTGGCTTCTTTATCGACAGCAACGCTTGACAGCTCAAGAACTTCTTGTCAGCTCAATCTCACATCGTTAAGAATGTCTTGTCAGAACTTTCAATCTCACATCGTTGAGAATGTTTTGTCAGCTCAATCTCACATTGTCAAGAACTTCTTGTCAGCACAATCTCACATCGTTGAGAACTTCTTGTCAGCTCAATCTCACATCGTTGAGAATGTTTTGTCAGTTCAATCTCACATCGTCAAGAACTTCTTGTCAGCTCAATCTCACATCGTCAAGAACTTCTTGTCAGCTCAATCTCACATCGTTAAGAACTTCTTGTCAGCTCAATCTCACATCGTCAAGAACTTCTTGTCAGCTCAATCTCACATCGTTAAGAACTTCTTGTCAGCTCAATCTCACATCGTTAAGAACTTCTTGTCAGCTCAATCTCACATCGTCAAGAACTTCTTGTCAGCACAATCTCACATCGTCAAGAACTTTTTGTCAGCTCAATCTCACATTGTTAACCTCCTTACTTTGCCATTCAGACGCCAGCCAAGCGGCGGTCCCCGAATCGAGCCCCGCGCGTTCTCATCCTGGCGCCGACCCGCGAGCTGGCCAAGCAGATCTCTGACGATCTGACGGCCACCTGCCCGCCGGACAGCGGCCTGGTAGTGCTGCCGGTCTACGGTGGCGTGCCGTACGAGAAGCACCGCTCGGCCCTGGCCGCCGGGTCGGACATTGTGGTTGGCACGCCCGGCCGCGTACAGGACCTGGTCGAGCAGGGCTGCCTGCGGATGGACAGAATCCGCCGGGTGGTGCTGGATGAAGTCGATAGGATGCTGGATATGGGATTCCGCGACTCGGTTGATCAGCTGATCAAGCGGCTGTACAGCGGCGGCGAGGAAGATGCTGGCCAAGAGGAGAAGAAGAGGCCGCAGACTCTGCTGTTCTCGGCTACGCTGCCCTCCTGGGTGAGTTAGTCCTGAGTTCGAATCTTTCTCTGATTCTTATTAGTACAATTTCGGATTCTCGATCTCAAATTCTTAAGATCCTAACCTTGGAGATCTCTAATCCAATATATATGATTCCTTAAATCCCAAGTATGATATCCCAGATCCCAATTCCACTATCCCAGATCTCGTTTGCCTAGATCCCAAATCTGGTACCCCAGATCCCAGTTCCTAGATCCCAAATCTGATATCCCAGATCCCAGATCTCATTTGCCTGGATCCCAAATCTGATATCCCAGATCCCAGATCTCATTTGCCTGGATCCCAAATCTGATATCCCAGATCCCAGATCTCATTTGCCTGGATCCCAAATCTGATATCCCAGATCCCAGATCTCATTTGCCTGGATCCCAAATCTGATATCCCATATCCCAGATCTCATTTGCCTAGTTCCCAAATCTGCGATCCGAGATCCCAGTTCCTAGATCCCAAATCTGATATCCCAGATCTCATTTGCCTGCATCCCAAAGCTGCGATCCGAGATCCCAGTTCCTAGATCCCAAATCTGATATCCCATATCCCAGATCTCACTTGCCTAGTTCCCAAATCTGCGATCCGAGATCCTAGTTCCTAGATCCCAAAT
The DNA here is from genome assembly GCA_002269645.1 of Macrostomum lignano. Lineage (NCBI taxonomy): Eukaryota > Metazoa > Platyhelminthes > Macrostomidae > Macrostomum > Macrostomum lignano. The sequence goes on from NIVC01000056.1 coordinate 349,529, forward strand.
CTGATATCCCATATCCCAGATCTCATTTGCCTAGTTCCCAAAGCTGCGATCCGAGATCCCAAGTGCATAAATCAAACTAGCAAATGCATAAATCCCCATGCAGGTCGAAGAGACCTCTGCCAAGTACCTGGACCCGGACAACCTGGTCCGCCTGGACCTGGTCACCGGTGACGGCCAGGGCCGGGCCGCCCAGACCGTCGAGCACCTCGCCATCCTGTCGCCGTTCGCCTCGCGCAGCGCGGCCATCGCCGACGTGATCCGAGTGAGGTGCGGCGGCCCGCAGGCCCGCTGCATCGTGTTCTGCGAGCGCAAGCGTGACGCCGACGAGCTGGCCTCGCACGCGGCGATGTCCGGCGACTGTCACGTCCTGCACGGCGACATTCCGCAGGACAAGCGCGAATTGGTGCTGCAAAAATTTCGCGACGGCAAATACCGAGTGCTGGTGACCACCGATGTGGCCGCCCGCGGCCTGGACATCCCGCATGTTGACCTGGTGATCCTGTGCCACCCGCCCAAGGACACCGAGTCCTACATCCACCGGGCTGGCAGGACCGGCCGAGCCGGCAGGTCCGGCGCCGCCGTCACCTTCTACACCGTCAAGGAGGAGACCGAACTGAAGAGGGTCGAACGGCAGGCTGGCATCAGGTGCGAATTCTGCAGATGGGGATTTCTGGGATTGGGATATAATTGAATCAGGAGCAGCTAATCACGCCTTCCCCTTTCCCCGACATCCCGCCCAGATTCAAGCGCATCGGCGCGCCCACAACCGCGGATTTGGTCAAAGCGGCCGGCCGGCACTCGCTGGAGCAGCTGCAGGCGGTGCAGGATCCCACCATCCAGCTGCTGGCCGAGGAGGCCTCCGAGCTCATCGCCGCCATGGGCGCCGAGCGAGCCGTGGCTGCCGCACTGGCGCTGCTCAGCGGCAAAACTGAAATTGTTGGCCGCAGCCTCCTGTCTGCCAGGGAGGGCTTCACCGCCTTCGTGCTGCACACTGAGGCTGAGACTGTGAGTCTATCTGTCTGCCTGTCTGTCTGCCTGTCTGTCTGCCTGTCTGTCTGTCTGTCTGCCTGTCTGCCTGTCTGCCTGTCTGTCTGTCTGTCTGTCTGTCTGTCTGTCTGTCTGTCTGTCTGCCTGTCTGTCTGTCATCCTGTCTGTCTGTCTGCCTGTCTGTCTGTCTGTCTGTCTGTCTGCCTGTCTGTCTGTCTGTCTGTCTGTCTGTCTGCCTGTCTGCCTGTCTGTCTGTCTGTCTGCCTGTCTGCCTGTCTGTCTGTCTGTCTGTCTGCCTGTCTGTCTGTCTGCCTGTCTGCCTGTCTGTCTGTCTGTCTGTCTGCCTGTCTGCCTGTCTGTCTGTCTGCCTGTCTGTCTGTCTGCCTGTCTGTCTGTCTGTCTGTCTGTCTGTCTGTCTGTCTGTCCCTCATCCCCTGCACAATCACACCTCACCGACCCGCCCAGGTTCGCGGCAAAGGCTATTTATTCGGCGCCCTTCGCCGCTGCCTGGACCCCGAGCAGGTGGAGAAGGTGCAGTACGTGACCTTCAGCAAGGATCGCAAATCGCTGCTATTCGACCTGCCATCGAACATGGAGGACATCGTCGAGAAGCGCTGGACTGACGGCCGCTACGACCGGCTTGAGAAGCTCACCGAGCTGCCCGAACTCGAAGAAGTGGAGCGGCCGCCCCATTCTGGATTTGACAACTCGCGCAACGGCTACCGAAATGGCAGCGGCGGCGGCAACTTCAGAGGCGGTGGCGGCAACTTCAGAGGAGGCGGCAACTTCAGAGGAGGCGGCGGCGGCAACTTCAGAGGCGGCGGCGGCGGTTTCAGAAACAGTTTCGGCGGCAACAACAAGCGCCAATGGGGCGGCGGTGGAGGCGGAGGGCCTGATGCCAAGCGGGCCAGGACTTGAGTAGCGGCTCGAGTAGAAAAGTTTTATCGATGCATTTTAAAAAATTGAATATCTAATTGTGCCCTCAGTTTTAAATAATTGTTGAGCTGCATCGCGTTTTTTTCTGTTGCACTTTGCTGCAATCCAGAGTTGCTCTGAATGAGAACCTAGGCTGCTAATGATGACTGAGAAATCTGCTTTGCGTCTTCGCAGTAACAAGCCGACCAGTTTTTCTTTTGTGAAACATTTTTTCTGCTTGAGACTTTCTTCTTTTTCTTTGAGGCCTTTCTCTTTCACTGGAAATCGCCCTCTCCCTCACTGGAAATCGCCCCGCCCCCTAATTGGGAATCGCCCCCCCCTGACTGGAAATCGCCCTCTCCCTCACTGGAAATCGCCCCGCCCCCACAAGCTGGGAATCGCCCCCCTAACTGGGAATCGCCCTCTCCCTAACTGGGAATCGCCCTCTCCCCCTAACTGGGAATCGCCCTCTCCCCCTAACTGGGAATCGCCCTCTCCCCCTAACTGGGAATCGCCCTCTCCCTAACTGGGAATCGCCTTCTCCGTAACTGGGAATCGCTCTCTCCCTAACTGGGAATCGCTCTCTCCCTAACTGGGAATCGCCCTCTCCCTAACTGGAAATTGCCCTCTCCCTCACTGGAAATCGCCCCCCCCCTAACTGGGAATCGCCCTCTCCCCCTAACTGGGAATCAGCTCCCCCTCCCTAACTGGGAATCGCCCTCTCCCCCTAACTGGGAATCGCCCTCTCCCCCTAACTGGGAATCGCCCTCTCCCCCTAACTGGGAATCGCCCTCCCCTAACTGGGAATCGCTCTCTCCCCCTAACTGGGAATCGCTCTCTCCCCCTAACTGGGAATCGCTCTCTCCCCCTAACTGGGAATCGCTCTCTCCCCCTAACTGGGAATCGCTCTCTCCCCCTAACTGGGAATGGCTCTCTCCCCCTAACTGGGAATCGCCCTCCCCTAACTACGAATCAACTCCCTCTAACTGGGAATCGCCCTCTCCCCTCTAACTGGGAATTGAGAATCGCCCTCAACTTAATCGAGAATCGCCCTCAACAATTTCAGTCATGGACTGAGTTTGCTATTCAACCCCACATCGCACTGCCAACAGTTTCAAACCCGCCTGTTTCTACTCACTTAGTAGTAAGCAACTGAAATGAAGGCTCGCTTCACCACTCTGGACATTGTGGCCGTCGTGGCCGAGATCTCACAGAGCTGCATTGGTCTGCGAGTGTCCAACGTCTACGACATCAATAATAAGACCTACTTGATTCGGCTGAGCAAGCCCGATCACAAGGTGAGAGCGATGGTCGTGATTTTGGTTTTCGAGCATGTTTAATTTAAATTTGGAATTATTTTCTCTTTTAGAAATTACCCCTATGTATAAAGAACATTGTTGCTTTCAGGAATGTCGCCTTATAACCTTACAGAAGTCGCCTTCGAATGTTTAGGAATCGCGATCTTCAGAAATCGCCCTCTAATCTTTAAGGATCGCCTTCTTATCTTTAGGAATCGCCCTTTGATATTTAGGAATCGCCCTTTGATATTTAGGAATCGCCCTTTGATCTTTAGGAATCGCCCTTTGATCTCTAGGAATCGCCCTTTAATCTTTAGTAATCGCCTTTGAATCTTTAGGAATCGCCTTTGAATCTTTAGGAATCGCCTTTGAATCTTTAGAAATCGCCCTCTAATCTTTAGGAATCGCCCTCTAATCTTTAGGAGTCGCCCTCTTAATATTTAGGAACCGCCCTTTAATCTTTGGGAATCGCCTTTAATCTTTAGGAATCGCCTCGAAATCTTTATTAATCGCCCTCTAATCTTTAAGAATCGCCCTGTGATCTTTAGAAATCGCCCACTTATCTTTAGAAATCGCCCTCTTATCTTTAGGAATCGCCTTCGACTCTTTGGAATCGCCCTCTTATCTTTTGGAATCGCCCTATTATCTTTTGGAATCGCCCTCTTATCTTTAGGAGCCGCCCTCTAATCTTTAGGAATCGCCTTTTTATCTTTAGGAATCGCCTTTTTATCTTTAGGAATCGCCCTCTAATCTTTATAAATCGCCTTCCCTCACGCATGCCAACCGTGACTCGCCTGTCCCCAGGTGACCCTGCTATTCGAGTCGGGCATCCGGCTGCACATCACGGACTTTGACTGGCCGAAGAACATCACGCCCAGCGGTTTCTCAATGAAGCTGCGCAAGCACATCAAGAACAAGCGGCTGGAGCAGATCCAGCTGGTTGGCATCGATCGCATTGTTCGGCTGCAGTTCGGCACGGGCGAATGGACTTTCCACCTCATTGTGGAGCTGTACGATAAGGGCAACGCCCTGCTCACTGATCACCAGTTCACCATCGTGCACCTGCTCAGGCCGAGGACAGACGCGGCAGACCAGACCAAGATCGTCACCAGCGAGACCTACCAGCTGGACAAGGCCAGGCAGGCCTGCGACTGGAGCCTGGCCGCAATCGCCCCGGTTTGCTCTGCAGCCGCCACTCAGAAAGGCCAGCTGGCCAGGTCCCTCACCGGCCTGTTCCCCTACGGAGGTCCCCTGCTCGATCACTGCCTCCGCGTCGCGTCCGGCCAGTCGCTGAAGTCGCTGGAGTCGCAGCTGACGCCCGACTCAGTGGAAGCCGCGGCCGCTGCCGCCTTGGCCGCCTTCGAGCTGGGCGAGACGATTGTGGCCAGCCTGCGCGACCGGCCTGACGACTCTGTGCGAGCCTGCGTCACCACCAAGCCGCGCGAGGTCTCCTCCGTAGCGACGGGTTCCGCTGCGTCTGGCACAGCGCCTGCGGCGGCATCGGTAGATCCGTACAGCGGACTGGACTTTCTGGAGTTTCACCCTATGGAGCTGGTGCAGACTGAGGGCAAGGACAAGATCCGCTTTCACAGCTTCAATAAGGTGGGCTGGAGCGCGCCTTGCTCAGATTCATATGCTATGCCCCATACCCCAATACCATCCTAAAGTCCCATAACCCAATACCATCCTAAAGTCCCATACCCCAATACCATCCCCGAACCCCATACCCCAGTACCATCCTAAAGTCCCATAACCCAATACCATCCTAAAGTCCCATACCCCAATACCATCCCCGAATCCCATACCCCAATACCATCCCCGAGCCCCATACCCCAATACCATCCCCGAACCCCATACCCCAGTACCATCCTAAAGTCCCATACCCCAATACCATCCCCGAATCCCATACCCCAATACCATCCCCGAGCCCCATACCCCAATACCATCCCCGAACCCCATACCCCAATACCATCCCCGAATCCCATACCCCAATACCATCCCCGAGCCCCATACCCCAATACCATCCCCGAACCCCATACCCCAATACCATCCCCGAATCCCATACCCCAATCTTCTTCTTCTCTTATATTTTATTTTTATTTTTATTTTTATTTTTATATTTATATATATATATATATATTTTTATTTTTATTTTATTATATTATTTTATTTTTATTTTTTATACACTAATTTTGCGCTGTATTCGTGCGTGCGTGCAATTGATTTTTTCGAGAATGGCTCAACCGATTCTCTTCAAACTTGCACCATTCGATCAGAAATTTTCCTGGGATGGTGCATGCATCTTGGCTAAGAAATTGATTAATATTAAAGGGATTAAATATTCGAAAAACATGATTTTTTGCAAAGGTCAAGCAGCTCTTTCGACCTGAAATGCATTGTAAGAATGCTAGAGAAAAACCTGACTGACTGAATTTCAATTCTGATAAAGATTGCATCACAGCAAGTTGAAAACAGTGCCAAAGAAATGCACACACGACTTGATTTAAATTGCGTAACCATACTGCTAACTTAAATTGAGACTGATACTGGCTGACTGAGAAATTGATTATGTCATAACTTTTTACTCCAACCGATTTGCTATAAGAATTGAATTATAAGGGCCACAATTCATGTTCTCCAATCGACAAGAGATAGCCTAGATGCGAACAGACTGGAATGCTAATGTAGCGACCTGGGTTCGAAACTTAGTAGTGCAAAATAATTTTTTTATTTAAACATCTTAAAAACAAAATGCTAAACATAAAAGAAGCACAACAAAAGTGGCACCATTTCAAACATTAAAGGCCACCATGTCAAACATATATGTGATTCCATGTCGAACATTAAAGAGCCACCATGTCGAACATTAAAGAGCCACCATGTCGAACATTAAAAAGCCATCATTACAGACATTAAGGTGCCACCAGGTCAAACATTAAAGAGCCACCATGTCGAACATAAAAGAGCCACTATGTCAAACATCAACGAGTCACCATGTCAAGCGTATACATGACTCCATTTCAGACATTAAAGTGCCACCATGCCAAACATTAAAGAGCCACCATGTCAAGCGTATAAGTGACTCCATGTCAGACATTAAAGAGCCATCATTGCAGACATTAAAATGCCACCAGGTCAAACATTAAAAAGCCACCATGTCAAATATAAAAGAGCCACCATGTCAAACATTAAAGAGCCACCATGTCAAACACAAAACAGCTACCATGTCAAACATAAATGGGGTGCCTACTATCTTGGAGTGCTTGCTATCTGGAGATGCGTGCTATCTGGGGGTGCTTGCTATCTGGGGGTGCTTGCTATCTGGGGGTGCTTGCTATCTGGGGGTGCTTGCTATCTGGGGTGCTTGCTATCTGGGGGTGCTTGCTATCTGGGGGTGCTTGCTATTAGGTGGATGCTTGCTATCTGGGGTGCCTGCTATCTTGGAGTGCTTGCTATCTGGAGATGCGTGCTATCTGGGGTTGCTTGCTATCTGGGGGGGGGATGCTTGCTATCTTGGGGGTTCTAGCTATCTGGGGGTGCTTGCTATTAGGTGGATGCTTGCTATCTGGGGTGCCTGCTATCTTGGAGTGCTTGCTATTAGGTGGATGCTTGCTATCTGGGGGTGCTTGCTATCTGGGGGGTACTTGCTATCTAAGGGTGCTTGCTATCTTGGGGTGCTTGCTATTAGGTGGATGCTTGCTATCTGGGGTGCTTGCTATCTGGAGATGCTTGCTATCTGGGGGTGCTTGCTATCTGGGGGGTTGCTTGCTGTCCTGGGATGTTTTCTTTTTGCATTGCACTTCATTTGAGCAGTTTTTCTATTGTCTATGTGAAGGCTTTTTTTGGCCGTCTTTTTGATACTTGTAGAGAGCCAGAGATTCTATCTAGATGCCCCCCATCGGGGGGGGGCGAAGATTGCTAGTACCATCCTAAATTCCCATACCCCAATACCATCCACGAACCCCATACCCCAATACCATCCCAAAGTCCCATACCCCAATACCATCCCCGAATCCCATACCCCCAATACCATCCCCGAATCCCATACCCCAATACCATCCCCGAATCCCATACCCCCAATACCATCCCCGAACCCCATACCCCAATACCATCCTTGAATCCCATACCCCAATACCATCCCAGAACCCCATACCCCAAAACCATCCCCGAATCCCATACCCCAATACCATCCCCGAATCCCATACCCCCAATACCATCCCCGAACCCCATACCCCAATACCATCCCCGAACCCCATACCCCAATACCATCCCCGAATTCCATACCCCAATACCATCCCCGAATCCCATACCCCAATACCATTCCCGAATCCCATACCCCCAATACCATCCCCGAACCCCATACCCCAATACCATCCCCGAATCCCATACCCCAATACCATCCCCGAATCCCATACCCCAATACCATCCCAGAACCCCATACCCCAATACCATCCCCGAATCCCATACCCCAATACCATCCCCGAATCCCATATCCTCACAGCCTACTTCATTCCGCAACCCGGATATATTCCCAGCGTGAGCTACAAAATATCATTACTGCGATCCCGAACCCAGGCTGTAGACGAATTTTTCCTCAAAATGGAGAGCCAACGCCTGGACCAGAAGGCCCTGCAGCAGGAGAAGGCGGCCCTGAAGAAGCTGGACAACATCAAGCAGGACCACGAGAAACGGCTCGCCGAGCTGGCCGAAGCGCAGATCACCGACAGGGAGAAGGGCGAGCTGCTGCAGCTGAACCTGGCCGCGGTGGAGAAGGCCCTGCTGGTCATTAACAGCGCCCTGGCCAACCAGCTGGACTGGGAGGCCGTGGCTGAACTCGTGTCCACTGCCCGCGCCCAGGGCGACCCCGTGGCGGCCTTGATCCAGGTGATACTGGGCACTCTGGATTTTTAGTTGCTGGGCCAGCCTCCCAGATCCTCAGTTTCTGGGCCAGCCTCCCAGATCCTCAGTTGCTGGGCCAGCCTCCCAGATCCTCAGTTGCTGGGCCAGCCTCCCAGATCCTCAGTTGCTGTGCCAGCCTCCCAGATTCTCATTTGCTGGGCCAGCCTCCCAGATCCTTAGTTGCTAGGCCAGCCTCCCAGATTCTCAGTTGCTGGGCCCACCAGGCTCCCAGATCCTTAGTTGCTAGGCCAGCCTCCCAGATCCTCAGTTGCTAGGCCAGCCTCCCAGATTCTCATTTGCTGGGCCAGCCTTCCAGATCCTCAGTTGCTAGGCCAGCCTCCCAGATTCTCAGTTGCTGGGCCCACCAGCCTCCCAGATCCTCAGTTGCTGTGCCAGCCTCCCAGATTCTCATTTGCTGGGCCAGCCTCCCAGATCCTTAGCTGCTAGGCCAGCCTCCCAGATTCTCAGTTGCTGGGCCCTACCAGCCTCCCTCAGTTGCTGGGTCGCTGCCAGCCTCCCAGATCCCCATTTACTCAGCCGGTACGTTCCTGTCCATTTAAAGTAGACCTTGCTCTAAATAAAGCCGCGAATTTATGCAGGAGCTCCGCCTTGACCGCAACGCAATTGTGTTGCGCCTATCGAATCCGTTCGACCCCGAGCACCGGAGTCACAACATTGAGATCGACCTGGCCACTAGCGCCTTCGGCAACGTCAAGCGGCTGTTCGACCAGAAGAAGCAGTTCGCAGCCAAAGAGGAGAAGACTAAGCTGGCGTCGGAGAAGGCGCTCAAAGCTGCCGATAAGAAGACGCATGAGATGCTTAAGGAGGCGCAGAAGGTGGGATTTTGTGGGTTTTCTGTGGGATTCTGTGGGATTTGTGTTGGATTTGTGAGGATTTAGTGTGGGATTCTGTTGGATTTGTGTTGGTTTAGTGTGGGATTTGTGAGGGTATGGTGTGGGATTCTGTGGGATTTGTGAGGGTTTAGTGTGGGATTGTGTGGTGTGGGACTCCACACGCCATTCCGCAACCCCACAAACATGGCAGGTGAGCAGCATCGCCAAAGTCCGCAAGCCGCTCTGGTTTGAGAAATTCTACTGGTTCGTCAGCAGCGAGAACTACGTTGTGATTGGCGGCCGCGACCAGCAGCAGAACGAGTTGATCGTGAAGCGGCACCTCAAGGCCGGGGACCTGTACGTGCACGCGGACCTGCACGGAGCCAGCAGCGTGGTCATCAAGAACCCCACTGGAGAGCCGGTGCCGCCAAAGACTCTGAATGAGGCCGGCCAGATGGCTGTGGTGTACTCCAGCGCCTGGGCCGCCAAGGTGGTCAGCAACGCCTGGTGGGTGCACCATCACCAGGTGTCGAAGGTGGCTCCCACAGGCGAGTACCTGACCAGCGGCAGCTTCATGATCCGCGGCAAGAAGAACTTCCTGCCCAGCGTGCAGCTCACCTTCGGCTTCGGCTTCCTGTTTCGCATCGACGAGGAGTCGGTGCCGAATCACCGGGGCGAGCGCGCCGCGGCGCCCTACTCGGCCGCTGACCTTGTCGGCGACGAGTCTGACGGAGCGGCCGCGGAGGCCGGCCTGCCGACTCTGCCGGAGGTGCTGGAGTTCGGCGAGGATGACGAGCAGCCGGCAGACGGCACCAACGACGTGGAGATTCGCTACGAGTACGGCGCCGACGGTCGATTTGAGGTCGCCCGGCAGGCCTCGACGATGTCCGCCGCGGACAGCCACGCCGCCGAAGATGCCAGTGGGGCCGGCTCGCTTCGCCGCCGGGTTGACAGCGTGGCCTCCGTCACGTCTTCAACCAGCGGCAGGCGCAAGATGGCCGCTCACGAGAGGCGGGCGGCGCGCAGGCAGCTGAAGGCCCAGCAGCAGGCCAAAGATGGCACTGACTCATCAGAGTCGGCCGCCAAACTCGAAGCTGACGAATACATGCAGAGCCTGCAGGTGGAGGATCTGGAGGCCGACGCCGGAGACACCGACAGCGACAGCGAAGATGACGAGCCCGGACTCGCATTGAAAGCAGAGCAGCCTGATAATGGGGGAGAGTCTGGACAGAGCTCAGATGATGATGCCGACACTGTCCAGCCTCTGGTGGCGGCTTCAGCAAAGCAAGAGGAAGCCTCAGCGGTGCCAGTCGAAACTCTGCAAACTTCTGCGCCTGGAAACAATCAGAAAAGGCAGCAGCAGCAGCAGCAGCAGCAGCAGCAGCAGCAACAGCAGCAACAGCTGGTGAAGCGGGGTCAGCGCTCCAAGCTGAAAAAGATGCAGGCCAAATACAAGGACCAGGACGAAGAGGACAGGCGGCTGGCTATGAGCCTGCTGCAGAGCGGCGGCAAGAAGCAGCAGCAACAGCAGCAAAAGCAGCAGCAGCAGCAGAAGCAGCAATCAAAGCAGAAGCAAAAGCAACAGCAGCAGCAGAAGCAAAGACAGCAGCAGCAGCAGCAGCCGCCCCAGCCTCCAGCGGCTGTCGCAGTCGCCGCCGAGGATCATCTGTTCGACGACGCAGACGACGACGAAGAGGCAGGCGCCGCCTCAGGCGCTGGCGGTCCCGGCGCCCAGGACCGCGAATTGCTGGAGTCCCTGACTGGCCAGCCGCTGCCAGACGACATTCTGTTGTTCGCCATACCCGTGTGCGCACCCATCGGCACCCTGGCCTCTTACAAGTTCAAAGCCAAGCTGACCCCGGGCACAACCAAGCGAGGTAGAGCCGTCAAGACCGCCCTGGCCGTGTTCACCTCCGACAAGTCGTGCAGCCGCGCGGAGCGCGACCTCATGCGCGCAGTGAAGGACAATGACCTGTGCTGCAACCTGCCCGGCAAAGTCAAGCTGTCTCTGGCTGGAGTGACTAAGCAGAAAAAATGATTATGCTTCATTTTCATATTTGACTTGTACAGGCTCTTCTGATGTTGAGAATCGCCCTCTACATCCTGGTGAATGTTTGCTTGCGTCGGTATCTGGCTCAATCGTTTCCTCTATCGCAATGCAGATTAATGGAGACTGTCAATTCTGTCTGAGCCAAGGACTACTAAAAGTAGAAGGACGGAAAACCTCGTTTCTTAGAAAATTTTAGAATAGGCAGAATTGGGACATGTGCAACCGACAGCTCAGCCGCAGCTATTGCGCGGCGCATCTGAAGGCTGCGTACGGCTGTTCAGTCCAAGGGCTGGGGGGGGGGTCGCCACACACGCCCTCAATTACCCCAGCTAATGCTGGCACCCATTTGAACTGAAGCAATTCAAAGTTAAGTGTCTTGCTCAAGGACACAAATTGTTCCGAGTGGGATCGGGAATCGAACCCCCGATCTTCCATTCGTGAGTCAGACGCTCTAACCACTGGGCTACAACCCCATTTGTACCATTTTTATGATTATTAGGCACCGTACATACTCGTATACCGGTGCAAGTCGGCATTTAAACCTAGGATATAAAGTTAACATAGAATTTCTATTTTCTAAATGAAGAGCTTTATAAATATCAATGAGAGCCTAAGAAATGTAGTTTTCCTCCTACTACTTGAGCAGTCCTTGGTCTGATTCTGTGCGCTGCAGTGGCGCATAAATAAATAAAATCAACTCTAGTTACCAAGTTTCTGTATTTTGTAGAAATTATCGTGGCTGTTTGTCCTCAGATGTAAAAATTCGCTATTGAGAAATCAGTGTTTATTTATTTACTATAGAAACTACTACTTATACTATAGCATGCAACTACTGTGCAAAATCTACGGCACAAAGTGCAGTCTGCAATTGTCAGCCATTGGTTTCGGCGCCAGCACCCTGGCGCCAAGGCAAGCGCCAACTGCGGCCATCACGGCTCCCCTCCGCCTGGCCTTGCACTCGAGGTTCTTGTAGCTCGGGCCGCTCGGCCGGCCGTGGCTGGACTCGCAGACCAGCTCTGTGAAAATCCCTGTAGCCGGATGTCCGGTCTGGCACAGCCGGCTGCCGCAGGCCTCCCTGCGTAACGGGGTGCAGCTCAGCAGCGTCTTCTGCCTCCGCCAGGCGCTCCTGTTCCACACCGCGAAGTCGGCGCCGTCTCGCTCTGGAAGCGCCAGCGCGCCACCCGTGCTGAGCAGTTCGGCGAACTGCGGACAGTCCTGCAGGATTCTGGAGCGCAGGTCCGCGGAGGCGTTGGCCGCTGTCAGCAAGTGCGCGATGATCAGCAATGTCGCTAGGCCTGCGGACATTGTTGCTTGTCAGTTGGATTCTTCTCTTTCTGAGTTGTCTTCGTGTCTTCCAACTTGTGAAGCCATGCGGTGGATTGGCCTCCGCTGGCTTGCTTTTATACACAAACCTGATGTTCGCAGCAACTGTAACACTTCCTGTAACGCGTAATCTGCGTCACTGACACATGATCCGCGGGTAGAAAAATTACCTGCCAGGTAGTAGTAGCCCGGGTGTCATTGTTCCTGTGAGTCCTTCCTAATCTCTAGGCGTTCTATCGTCCATATTCTAAAAATTCGAATGCTAAAAATAGAAGCGAACGCTTCAACACTTGGGCAGACTGCGCGTACTGAGTGCTGTTCTAAATTTATCTGAACAGCTTGAGCTGCGGTGTTTTGCTGTGCTGAGCTTATGGCGACGGCAAGCCCAACTCAGTTGAAGGGCATGAATCAGAAGATGGAAGTCAGTGATGACGGAGAATGGTTTCCATTTTTTCAGCACCAAAATTTTTATTGCTTTTGATAGCGAGCAGACCCATCTTGCTTAGCTTACGATATAAGTAATAATTTTATCAGCTTCACATTCAGTAAGCGAGCCTTTATTAAAGTAGAATAAAATGATTTAATTATATATTGGGCTAATATAGGCCATACTTATGAATTATGAATAGAAGCCTGGTCTAGTCAATGTGTCTCATTTATCTGAATGCAAAATCAACCAGCTAAGTTTGATAAAAAGATGGAAAAACAAACGAATCACATTGAAAATTTTTATTTTTAAGGCACAGGGCGTAAGATATAAAATTTATATAGAATCCGAATTCTGCAAGAAAAATCTCTATGAATACTTAATACATGTACAGCTCTTTAAGAAAGGCAAGTCACATCAAAAGATGGACATTGGGTCTGCCATCAAAACAAATCAAAATCAAAACCTAAACCTTCATCCTCCGATGTACGAGTATTTTTTCGGTAAATCTGCCTCATAAAAACTTCCAGAGTTGTCCTTGGTGGTAGCACATTGAAAAGTCGGATGGAAGTCAGCAGTGACACATTGAAAAGTCAGATGGAAGTCAGCAGTGACATTGAAAAGTCGGATGGAAGTCAGCAGTGACACATTGAAAAGTCAGATGGAAGTCAGCAGTGACACATTGAAAAGTCAGATGGAAGTCAGCAGTGACATTGAAAAGTCAGATGGAGGTAAGAAGTGACACATTGAAAAGTCAGGAAATTCGGAAGTGAGGCAGTGAAACTTTGTATCAAATAAAATTTCTGGTTGAAGCAGACACTTCTACAGACTTTGAGATGCTCCAATTTGCTGGCAGTTAAAAAAGTGAACTCAATTCAGTTAAAAAAATTGGATTGTAATGCAACTATTGACAATCTACAGTGTTGGTCAAGTGCAAGCATGTATTTTATCATTTAGCATTTAAATAAATCTCGAAGAACATGCAGACATTCACACAAGCGCGGGGCGGACAGCAAGATTTCAGTCTGAATTCTCAGCAAGGCGCAGGTTGCAATCTCCGGCCATGGCTCTCGGCGCCAACACCCTGGCGCCAAGGCAAGCGCCAATCGCGGCCAGCACGTGGCGCCTCGGCCTGGAGCTGCACCGGAAGGATCCGTACTGCGTCGCGGGGCTGGAGCCACCGGGGCAGGCCACCTCCTCGTATTCGCCACTGCCAACCAGCGGGTGCGCCACTCTCCGCCGCCGGCTGTTGCAGGCGTCCTTGTGGATCAGCCGGACGCTCCTCGGCTGCCTCGCCTCCTTCCAGGTGCCGCTGGTCCAGACGGCTCCTCCGTTCGGCCGCAGGTCTAATGCTGCACCTGTGCTGAGCAGCTCGGCGAACTGCGGGCACTCCTGCTTGATGCGGAGCCGCAGGTCGCATGTCGCCAGCGTTGACAGAGCAACGAAAGTCAGGTAGCCGAGCATGTGGCGCATCTTGAGTTGGTCTGCTCTGCAAGGTAGAGAAACTTGTTCGGAGTTCTTGAGCTGCGAGTTGGCTGCTGAGGTCGGAGGAGATCGTGGCCCGCATGGTCCTGTATTTATAGGCTGGGCCAAACCAGCCCAGATCCTTGATGGCGGCCAAAAATCAGGAATTAATTCAAGTCTCCCCGGATGCTGCGCAAGTTTTTTATATTGTAAAATGATGGCATGCGTGTCGCTAGCCCGAATCTGCCATTGGCCGAGCGAGTCGGAGACTACTAAAAATATATGCAACCTGGAGTTGGCGGAACCGACTGAGTGAAAAATAATTACCCAGAGTTAGCGGCAATTCAGGAAGCTGAAAATTGCTTAAAGAAAGTTTTTTTATATTTGAATCAGTAATAAATCTGATATTCAGGTGTGGATTTTTGATTGGGATAATAATAGGGATATACTAATAGGGATCGCCGATGGGGGCACCGATGGGGCGCCGATGGGGCGCCGATAAGGGCGCTAATTGGTGGCGCCGATGGGGGCGCCGATGGGGGCGCCGATGGGGGCACCTATGGGGGCGCTGATGGGGCGCCGATAAGGGTGCTAATTGGTGGCGCCGATGGGGGCACCTATGGGGGCGCTGATGGGGCGCCGATAAGGGTGCTAATTGGTGGCGCCGATGTGGGCGCTGATGCCCACGTATTTTCCGCTCTTTTCAGTTGGGTAATTTAAAAATTTGTAAATTAACAAATCTTTATTGCCTACCCTATAAGCATCTTTGATAAGTTTTTTCTTTCCATTCCGAGCTTCTCTATCTAGAAGTCTTTGCGTCAATGTAGCTTTTGTTATGAAATCTGCATTGTTACCTTGTCCGTTTGACTGTTGCCGCAAAGCGGTTTATGACCGGCAGTGAGTCACTTGAGCGTCTCGTCCCACCCCCCCTCTCCTTTCTGTTTAGCCTCTGGTTGCGGAACAAGTTATTGCAACTGCTACAAGGGTAATAGTGGATGCCATAAAACCGTAGCTTTGTGTTCGTCTTCACGCGATGCGGGACGGACGGACAATGAAGCGACTTTCTTAGATGAGGATGTACAGATAGAGCCTTTTTATATAAATTATTTTTAAGGTCACTAGTACTGGCGTCCTCACCTAAGTTATTGTATAATGCCTGATTTATTGAGGAACTGGGGGGGGGCAGCTCTGCTACCCGACAATTCGAAATGAAACAAACGACCTGCCTTGAGACTTGAGTGCAATTTTGAGGACTCGAGTGCATATCTCAGCATCCAGATGCGTCGGATGGCGCTGAATGGGGAGCTCAGGTGTGTTAGACATGGAGTTCCACCTGTTAGATACAACAAGTGTGTGTTAGACATGTTAGACATGGAGTTTCACCTGTTAGATTCAACAAGTGTGTGTTAGACATGTTAGACAAGGAGTTTAACCTGTTAGATTCAACAAGGGTGTGTTAGACATGTTAGACATGGAGTTTCACCTGTTAGATTCAACAGGGGTGTGTTAGACATGTTAGACATGGAGTTTCACCTGTTAGATACAACAGGTGTGTTAGACGTGTTAGTCATGGAATTATATCTGTTAGATACAGCAGGTGTGTGTGTTAGACATGTTAGACATGGAGTTCCACCTGTTAGATATAGCACGCGTGTGTTAGACATGTTAAACATGGAATTCCATCTGTTAGATACAGCAGGCGTGTGTTAGACATGTTAGACATGGAATTCCACCTGCTAGATATAGCAGGCGTGTGTTAGACATGTTAGACATGGAATTCCACCTGCTAGATATAGTAGGCGTGTGTTAGACATGTTAGACATGGAATTCCACCTACTAGATATAGCACGCGTGTGTTAGATATGCTAGACTTAAAATTTGTGCTTTTTTACATGCTTATATTTCCTTTGGTATGCACCTCAAAGGCACCAAATTATTGCACTGACACCCTTAATAGCTCGTATATCTTGCAAAAAGAAGTTGCAGTTTAACTTGCTTACTATAAGTAGGCGCAATTGGCATGTTACGAGTATATTTGTTATGGGCATTCGATGTGAAAAAGCAATGAGCTGTTATTTGACGGCTGTCAACATTGACGAAGAGTGGCGGAGAACGAAATGCGTGTAGATGAGATGAGAGAGGTGAGAGGTGAGATAGGAGGTGATATGAGAGACGGAACTGGGAAAGGTTGGAGACCTGTGCGAGCGAGGGGTGGAAAGAGGATAGGAGAGGGATGGGGCTGTGGGGTAGAGGGGGCATTGGGAGTAGAGGGGCAGTGGGAGTAGAGGGGGAAGTGGGAGTAGAGGGAGGCAGTGGGAGTAGAGGGGGCAGTGGGAGTAGAGGGGGAAGTGGGAGTAGAGGGGGAAGTGGGAGTAGAGGGAGGCAGTGGGAGTAGAGGGGCAGTGGGAGTAGAGGGAGGCAGTGGGAGTAGAGGGGGAAGTGGGAGTAGAGGGGGCAGTGGGAGTAGAGGGAGGCAGTGGGAGTAGAGGGAGGCAGTGGGAGTAGAGGGGCAGTGGGAGTAGAGGGGGAAGTGGGAGTAGAGGGGGCAGTGGGAGTAGAAGGAGGCAGTGGGAGTAGAGGGAGGCAGTGGGAGTAGAGGGGGCATTGGGAGTAGAGGGGGCAGTGGGAGTAGAAGGAGGCAGTGGGAGTAGAGGGAGGCAGTGGGAGTAGAGGGGCATTAGGAGTAGAGGGGGCAGTGGGAGTAGAGGGAGGCAGTGGGAGTAGAGGGGGCAATGGGAGTAGAGGGGGCAGTGGAAGTAGAGGGGGCAGTGGGAGTAGAGGGAGGCAGTGGGAGTAGAGGGGGCAGTGGGAGTAGAGGGGGCAGTGGAAGTAGAGGGAGGCAGTGGGAGTAGAGGGGGCATTGGGAGAAGAGAGGGCAGTGGGAGTAGAGGGAGGCAGTGGGAGTAGAGGAGGAAGTGGGAGTAGAGGGAGGCAGTGGGAGTAGAGGGAGGCAGTGGGAGTAGAGGGGCAGCGGGAGTAGAGGGGGAAGTGGGAGTAGAGGGGGCAGTGGGAGTAGAAGGAGGCAGTGGGAGTAGAGGGAGGCAGTGGGAGTAGAGGGGCATTGGGAGTAGAGGGGGCAGTGGGAGTAGAAGGAGGCAGTGGGAGTAGAGGGAGGCAGTGGGAGTAGAGGGGCATTGGGAGTAGAGGGGGCAGTGGGAGTAGAGGGAGGCAGTGGGAGTAGAGGGGGAAGTGGGAGTAGAGGGAGGCAGTGGGAGTAGAGGGGGCAGTGGGAGTAGAGGGGGCATTGGGAGTAGAGGGGGCATTGGGAGAAGAGAGGGCAGTGGGAGTAGAGGGGGCATTGGGAGAAGAGAGGGCAGTGGGAGTAGAGGGAGGCAGTGGGAGTAGAGGGGCAGTGGGAGTGGGAGTAGAGGGGGCAGTGGGAGTAGAAGGGGGCAGTGGGAGTAGAAGGGGGCAGTGGGAGTAGAGGGGGCAGTGGGAGTAGAGGGGGGCAGTGGGAGTAGAGGGGGCAGTGGGAGTAGAGTGAAGGTAGGAAAAGAACGAATAGAAAGTGTGAAAATTTGGGATTAGAAATAAAAATTTAGCGGAGTTAAAGAACGCAACAATTATAATTACAACCTTGGATCTCTTTCCGCGAAAATTGAACTTGCTCAAGAGATATTCAAGCGAATTCGTTTTTGAAAGAACTCAAACATAAGTAGAATCGTGTCATTTTCATCTTTTACCTGTCTTTCTGTATAAGTGCGCAATTTTGGAATTTGGTATTCCCAAGTTATCCCAAGAGAACAGCTAGCTTGAGGATCAAACCAAAACAATTATTTTTTATCAGAATAATCTAAAAAGCATATTAGTAGCATTTGGCGCCGAATTTTAGTAGAATTCAGCGTCAAGTATTTCTTGCATTTAGCGCCAAGAATCGGTAGTATTTAGCTCCAAATATTAGTAGCATTTAGCGCCAAATATTAGTAGCATTTAGCGCTAAGAATCGGTAGTATTTAGCTCCAAATATTAGTAGCATTTAGCGCCAAATATTAGTAGCATTTAGCGCCAAATATTAGTAGCATTTAGCGCCAAATATTAGTAGCATTTAGCGCCAATAATTAGTAGCATTTAGCGCCAAATATTAGTAGCATTTAGCGCCAATAATTAGTAGCATTTAGCTCCAAATATAAGTAGCATTTAGCGCTAAATATTAGTAGCATTTAGCTTCAAATATTAGTAGCATTTAGCGCCACGAATTAGTTGCATTTAACTCCAAACATTAGTAGCATTTAGCGCCAAAATATTAGTAGAATTTAGCGCCAAATATTAGTAGCATTTAGCTTCAAATATTAGTAGCATTTAGCGCCACGAATTAGTTGCATTTAACTCCAAACATTAGTAGCATTTAGCTCCAAATATAAGTAGCATTTAGCGCTAAATATTAGTAGCATTTAGCTTCAAATATTAGTAGCATTTAGCGCCACGAATTAGTTGCATTTAACTCCAAACATTAGTAGCATTTAGCGCCAAAATATTAGTAGAATTTAGCGCCAAATATTAGTAGCATTTAGCTTCAAATATTAGTAGCATTTAGCGCCACGAATTAGTTGCATTTAACTCCAAACATTAGTAGCATTTAGCGCCAAAATATTAGTAGAATTTAGCGCCAAATATTAGTAGCATTTAGTGACAAAAATTAGTATCATTTAGCGCCAAGACTTAGTAGCATTTGGCGCCAAGAGTTAGTTGCATTTAGCGCCAAGACTTAGTAGCATTTGGCGCCAAGAGTTAGTTGCATTTAGCGCCAAGAGTTAGTTGCATTTAGCGCCAAGAGTTAGTTGCATTTTGCGCCAAGAGTTAGTTGCATTTTGCGCCAAGAGTTAGTTGCATTTTGCGCCAAGAGTTAGTTGCATTTTGCGCCAAGAGTTAGTTGCATGAGATGTTACTTAGGCGCATTCCAGTAAGCTGTCGAATAGAATACTTCACTGCATTTCGGATGCAAATACAATGATTACTTTCAATGATGCACTTTATTAATCAATAATTTCGGATATAGCATCCAGATAAGAGTATACACACATTGAGTACTTATGCACTAAGATATTATCACAATCAAAAGTACAAGGCAGTCAGCGTTATGCCTTTTAGTACAATAAAGAGCCACTCAAGCCACTCAATCCAAGAGGGTAAACCAAGACGCACAATAATTTTAGGCAGTTTATCATCCTCTGCAGTTGCCACGTCGTGTGCTGAGCAGGCGAAAGGTTATGAATATTAAACAAAGGGCCCGGAGCTGATGCAGGGGCTTCTCAGCCATCAACTTTGACATCAATCGAGTGGGCCGGAATCTGACCGCGATGCAATCAATGCCTTCGCTCTGTTGCGTGACCGAGCCTTGTGAGCTTGTTTGAGCATTAGGAATGGGAGCGATTGGAGTCAGATTTATGGACACATGACAGACAGACAGACAGACAGACAGACAGACAGACAGACAGACAGACAGACAGACAGACAGACAGACAGACAGACAGACAGACAGACAGACAGACAGACAGACAGACAGACAGACAGATAGACAGACAGACAGACAGACAGACAGACAGACAGACAGACAGACAGACAGACAGACAGACAGACAGACAGACAGACAGACAGACAGACAGACAGACAGCCAGACACACACACACACACACACACACACACACACACACACACACACACACTCACTCACTCACTCACTCACTCACTCACTCACTCACTCACTCACTCACTCACACACACACACATACACACACACACACACACCGAGAGACCGAGAGACACACTGAGAGACACACTGAGAGACACACCAAGAGGCACGCTGAGAGAGACACACCGAGAGGCACACCGAGACACACCGAGAGACACACCGAGAGACACACCGAGAGACACACTGAGAGACACACCGAGAGACACTGAGAGACACACCGAGAGGCACACCGAGAGACACACCGAGAGACAGACAGTGTGGAGGTACAAGAGCAACTGCAGCACAATCAGATTAGTTTAATTAGTTCTCTAAACCCAATAAAAAGTTAGAAGTATTAAACAAATTTGTCCTCCGATACAAACGCTAGAGCCAAACAGTTAGTGTGCTCAGGCTGCTCAGCAAAGACTCGACCTGCCGTTAGCTCCGCTCTGTCGCAGCCAGACAAAATTGCTGCCACCAAATTTGTCAGACGGATTTTGCTGCGGCTGCATCGACGGAGGCTGCAGCAGCAGCTCCAAGTTCTCGGTGGGCTGCTCCGACAAGTCCACAACCTGTAGCTGCCGCTGCTGTCGCTGCTGCTTGGGCTCGCCCGAATTGGAAGGCCGGGTCCTCTCAGCTACCAGCCGGTAAAGCAACTCGATGCATTCGACAAAGAATGCCAGAGTCAGGCCGATGTACATGGAGCAGAGGCCGCCGATGCGGCTGAACAGAGCGTTGACGGTGAGGACGATCTTCTCCTGCCTCACCAGAGTGTTGTTGGCGCGCCGCTTCACCATCACGTAGGTGAATCGCTCGTCGAAATGAAAATTGGTGTTGTTGGCCAGCAGCGCCGGGTCCGTGATGTTCCTCATGCGCAGGTAGTCTTTGACGCGACGCAAACCCCGTTTTAAATTTTCGGGAGTATCCAGCAGCAGGTTCAGCTTCATCAAGTAGTCGCTCCATCGCTCCGACACCTCCTTGATCCAGTGCAGCATCCAGTGGGTGTCGCGCCACTTCGTGACCGAGAGCTCCTTGCGGTAACTGAGCTCGGTGCACCTGGGCAGGCAGTCGGTCGCCTCGAACTGTTGCCGAATCCTTCGCTGATCGATGCTCTTGGCGCACCTCAGCCTGCTGAACAGTTTGTCGTCGATGAAGCCGCAGTAGGGATGGCTGGCGTTTGCCTGCGTCACCAGGGGCAGCTCGACGTACAGACAGCCGCAGGCGCTGAGAAAGGCCTCCTGCACCTTGGTGTTGAGGCACAGCTCCTGGTCGTAGTTGTACATCTGGCCGTGATCGGCGAAACGTCGTCGACGAATCTCGGCGTCGTCCAGGCAAAGACTGCGCGGTGTGTTGGCGCGGACGAAGCGCTCGGTCTGGTACTTGATCTCGTTCATCTTGCCCGGCTCCGTCTGGACACCCTGCCGCAGCATCTGCGAGCGCAAATGGTAGATTGCGTAGTAGTTAAGGGACTGAAATAATGGCCAAACACGAGTGCGCGTAGCAACGTCATTGTTTAGCAATTTGACAATCATTATTCGCATTTTTATGCAGAAAAATACATTACTACAAACAATGCATTGTTTTTTTGTTTCAGCGGTCGCAGCACGTGACAACGATTTGTCTATGGCTCGCGCCTACCGGCGCTCGCCAGACATTCGTTGTCACGCACTGGGACCGCTGATTATTTATCCATTACTTCACAGTTTTTTAATTGGCTGTTTTGAGAGTTATTTTACCCATAGACGACTGAGATGTGTGTCTTAGTTTGACTATAGACACACTGTGATGAGTGCTGATTTCGTTTGCGTTTTGCAAGAAATCAGGACAGCGGGTAGTGCGAGTGAAAGCTACTTGTCTTGTCAAACAACTATGGCTGGTGCATCTCGTCAAACAACTATGGCTGGTGCATCTTGTCAAACAACTATGGCTGGTGCATCTTGTCAAACAACCATGGCTGGTGCATCTTGTCAAACAACTATGGCGGTGCATCTCGTCAAACAACTATGGCTGGTGCATCTCGTCAAACAACTATGGCGGTGCATCTCGTCAAACAACTATGGCTGGTGCATCTCGTCAAACAACTATGGCTGGCGCATCTCGTCAAACAACTTTGGCTGGTGCATCTTGTCAAACAACTATGGCTGGTGCATCTCGTCAAACAGCCCCGCTTATTATTTGGAAAAATCTTCTTGTCGACGACTGAACGAACCGGGCGACCTATGCTTCAGTGGAGGTGACACAGGAGATGCGGGTGAAGCATGGTAAGCATAATATGTCAACATTGTAAGTAAATTAGTGGCTATACTAATGGCCATAGAGAAACTGTGAATTTTTTAAAATGTCCATTAATCTGCAGGTCGGATGGATTCGGAACGCGCAGTTCGCCTCTTCGAGAGCTGCCACTTCAAGAATTGCACGTTTCAGTTTTAATGAGCAACTTCTGATGAACAGTCTATGACTACTGTGTTGTTTTTGTGCTTAATGTGCGCGTTTTCCATGGATTGTTAGCTAAAATGTCTTGACTATCCTTATTTTCAATGTATTCCATGCCATGTAGACTGTTTGCGAACATTATTCCCTTATGTCAGTTAATAAGTGCATAGTAGTTAACTAATCGTCTATGGTTCAAACGCCTGCTAAAGCTGAACTAATGGCCAGTTGAGTTTGTCATTGTCAAAAATCAGCCTTTAGGATAATGCAATCGTCTATGGTTAAACCATGAGCACATTTATTTATTTTTTCACTTAAACTTCAGGATAATGATTTCAAACTCGGGATAATGGACACCTATTTTTAGAACAAAACAGCAAACACCAACAACAAAAGATTAGCGCTATGGAAAGTTAATTGTGCAGTATCAATATGGCGCAATTGTCATAGTGCCGAAGACCATTACAGATTGCAATTGTTGAAAGTGCAGTTGTTCATAATAAAGATATTCCGACCGTTCATCTGACGACCATCAGACACGCTCACTGCTTCTTGCACGATGGAACTTTGGATGCTGATGTCAGCAGGCATTGTTACTTGACCGGGGGCGCGGCGCTTTGTCTCATGTTCAACGCACGCGACACTGCATCGCTGCATTGTTGCAGGGACTTGTCCCGTTTAACTGCCAGGTAGCGCCGGACCGTGCTCTCGGACTTTTGACCCGTGATAGCCATGATCTCGCTCATCGAATGCCCAGCCGATTCCAGGTCTCAAGAAAGTGCAAGAAGTTCAAAAAGTCTTCGTTATCCTTCATGTCCTTCTGAGATGTGGAAAGTCTTGAGATCCAATTGAGTTCGCTGCTAGATACGTTGGCTAAACTTTCGACAGGCAGATTGCCCCAGTTGATCGGATATGACGTCTGGTTCTTCATGGCCAAGCGAATGTAGCTATTTACGTTTTATTCTCTCTTTCTCTCCACACCTCCTTCCTTTCCACCCTCTTAACCCCCAGCCTGTTTGCAACTTCGTTGTCTATGGCCCAAACTCCAGTAAACCACCTCAGTCTTTATGTCTCTCTCTCCTCGGTAACCCCTCTCTCCTTTCGATGCCCTTTTTGTCTATGGCCCCACTGAAATTCGACAATGCGGTTATTCGTAAGTGAGACTTTAGGATAATAGTCCGGCTCATGAGTGCGCACACTTACGAATAACCAACCATTACACCAGGCTGTGTCTTATGGACAATGGCGGAGTGGGGAAATGCCTGCGCCGATTATTGGACAACAGGAAATGTTTTTTATTGCTGGGGGAATTGTGACTGACTTGGGACTGTTATTTCCCTTGTAAATAACAACTCAATAAGTAACTTCCTTGTAACGTGCATGAAATCCAGCAAGGTCTTCGCTAAGTCTATTTTGGCTCATTTCAAGCTGCGATTTGCAACCACTCCGGGCCAAAAATCGCTGTATTCATCTATTTTTCAGGCTTTTTAAAGCGAGGAAAATAGCTCAGATCTCAGGTCTCTGGCAACCATGATTCCAGATTTTTCTGTAAGACCAATTCCCTATTTCTCGTTTCTCCACTCCCCATTCCCCGATTCCCCATTTCCCATTCCCCGATTCCCCATTTCCCATTCCCCATTCCCCGATTCCCCATTTCCCATTCCCCATTCCCCGATTCCCCATTCCCCGATTCCCCATTTCCCGATTCCCCATTCCTCGATTCCCCGATTCCCCGATTCCCCATTCCCCGATTCCCCATTCCTCAATTCCCCATTCCCCGATTCCCCATTCCCCGATTCCCCATTCCCCGATTCCCCATTCCTCGATTCCCCGATTCCCCGATTCCCCATTCCCCGATTCCCCATTCCCCGATTCCCCATTCCTCGATTCCCCGATTCCCCGATTCCCCATTCCCCGATTCCCCATTCCCCGATTCCCCATTCCCCGATTCCCCATTCCCCGATTCCCCATTCCTCGATTCCCCGATTCCCCGATTCCCCATTCCCCGATTCCCCATTCCCCGATTCCCCATTTCCCGATTCCCCATTCCGCAATACCGCATACCGCAACCGCTACAGTCAGTTAATAATAATTATTTTTCTGGAGTCTGCTGTCTCGTAGACAATAAAATATGCCTAAAAAAACATATTTTCTCCCTGCACCTGGCCGCGTCTTGCGCGGGCAAACTGCCTCTACTTCTTTAGGGAAAAAAACAAACTTGCTCTCTGGCCCTGCGAACAGAAAGAAATTGAGAAGAGGCGAACGGTCCTGGAGTAATTTGGTAGCGGAGATCACGGAATCCCAGCGACCTCAGGCTCAGGGCGCTTTGGGGGCCAGCGTTATTGTTATATTCTATATCTGGAATAAATCTGGGAGGGAAAAAGCTTTTATTCAGATCGAGTTGGATTTCTCCCATCCCCTCTCTGCCCTCCCAGCGCCATGCGGCAGTCAAATCAGGCTGTTTTGCAAATGGGTTCTGTACGGAAGTAGAAGCAAAGAGAAGTAATGAAATGAATGCACCTTTATCGTCTCTAGCTCGTATACCTGATCAAAATAGTGCATTGTTTGCTTTCCAAGATTTAGAAATTGAAGTGGTTTCTTTTGCGAGCATCTAGAAAAATTTAAGTGTATATACGAGTGACGTCACGCACTGCCCTCAGCCGGTGCAGGAAGTGCGTGAGCTGATGCCGCAGCCACCCTACCAGCAGGGACAGTCTAGCTCTCAGCCTCTTTTCGATTTCCCGCATAAGAATCCTCAACTATTTAAATTATTTTATTCCAATTCCTCCAACTGGAGAAGCGCCAGTGAATGATTGACGACTTTCTGAGTCAGTACGGATCGGAGTACTTGCGCCAACCAGCCGCAGAAGTAAATCTTCAACTATCTTTGCATCGACTTAAATCGCGCCCACTGATTAATCGTTTACGCTGGAGCCGCAAGTTACACTGCCGGCAGCAACTGAATGCAATAAACAATTCAGCGGCCGACATTTAACTCTGATGCAAATCGACCGATAAAGCTGTGGTGCGCCATAAACTGTGAACTTTCGCTGGCTTCCAGCCAAAAGGTCAGTTCGCTAAAAGCCGCGATTTCTATTGACTTGACATCTCTGTGGCGGGAGCTCGATTGGATTTTGGGACAATTTTTTTTCACCTGTCCCGTTGGGATCGATTGGATTTGCTACTATCATGGGCTTCGAACGCACTGGCACAGCGAACACTCGTTGAGGGCCTTTAAAGTGTTTTTTGCTATTGTAAGCAGAGTTTGATCTGCAAGGAAAATAGTTTTGATCAAATTGGATAAGTATGACGCTTAGGACACTTAGACACGAGATGATGTAACTATTTAAGACACTATTGAAGGCGTGTTAGACACTAGTTAAGGCGTGTTAGACACTAGTTAAGGCGTGTTAGACACTAGTTAAGGCGTGTTAGACACTAGTTAAGGCGTGTTAGACACTAGTTAAGGCGTGTTAGACACTAGTTAAGGCGTGTTAGACACTAGTTAAGGCGCGTATTAGACACTAGTTACGAGTAAGGCGTGTTAGACACTAGTTAAGGCGTGTTAGACACTAGTTAAGGCGTGTTAGACACTAGTTAAGGCGTGTTAGACACTAGTTAAGGCGCGTATTAGACACTAGTTAAGGCGTGTTAGACACTAGTTAAGGCGTGTTAGACACTAGTTAAGGCGCGTATTAGACACTAGTTAAGGCGTGTTAGGCACTTTAAATGTTCAAGCGTCTCACAAGGACCACAAGATATTTTTGTTCGCACTTTTCCCTAGAAACTGAGTTAGATTAACGATCCCAGCTCACCGCAGGGTGGCTTCCCGGCTCGTGCACAGCCACACGCAGTCCGTAGGCCTGCTCGAATATGTCGAAAAGGAAGCCCTGCTTGTGCTGGACTCCGTAACTCTCCACGGGACCCAGCCAGATAATGAGCGCCAGGCTGAACACGTCCTGAATGACATCCGGGTTGAACTGCAGCGTGTAGCAGTTGAAATAGTTCGGGTGGCTGAACGTCGTCACATCTAGCAGCCTGTCGTAGCAGCCCTTCGTGCCCTGCACCTGCGCAGAGGAGAACTTGAAAATGCAGTCGACGAATGAGTCGTTCCTGGAGTGGCCCAGCATCGCAGCTTGGGACGCCTTCAAGTTTTGAAAGTAGAGCCTGGATGAGTCCATAGGGAGGGTCAGCTGAAGCGCTTTCATGCTGGCGGACAAGACCTCCTTGTACTCTTGGTCGGTGGCGTCGCTCTGCGGTTCGGTCACTTTCTTCTCGTACGCGCCTTCGATGTCCAGCTCCGAGAGCAGCCGAAGACCATGCTGGCGCAGCTGCCAGTTGAAGTCAGTCGGTGATGGCACGGTTTTGTCCGTCCAGAGTCGGAAAGCGTTCTTCGAGAACGGCTGGTTGTTGCAGATGCTCACCGCCGGGAACGGGCTGACGTCGTCCAGATCGAGCCGGGTCTGGATGTTCACGTCGTACTGCAGGTAGTCGAGGGTGACGTTCACGGCGCTGTAGAACAGCAGGGAGGTGGAGCCGAGCACGAACAGGACCCACAGGTGGCTGAGAAAGCGGCTCGGACTCTTGAAAATTCGACCGACACCGCGAATGCTGGTGCTCTCGAGGAAGGCTCTGGTCTCTTCTGAGATCATCGTTCGGTGTGCGACTGCCGCAGGTGAGGAAGTTGTGGGCGCTTAGTTTAGGGTGGTCCAGAAAGGTATAACAAACTGAGTTTTCCTCTAGAGCTGCATGGATACTTTTTAATCCATTGTAATCTAAAAAATATTGGTACTTGCTTCAAAAAACATGAGGACACAGCATGAAATCGGCAGTGCAGTTTTTTAGGCACTGCTCAAAGTCATCGTCAGCTGCGTGATGAATGCCTTCAGCTGTAGATACTTCAGTTATTGAAACGGGTGTTCTTTAAGAAAACTGCTGCACCTTCCTAGTTTTCAAGGCAAATAGCAAGATTTTTCAAGTAAAAATATCATCAGAACAAGGTCCATAAGCATGCATGTATCAAGTTTCAACCCAATCCACCAACCCAGTGCATAGAAAACTCAGTTTGTCATCCGGGAGACCTTTCGGGACCATCAGCTGTAATCGCTATAGTCAGGGAAGAAATTCTTCACGACTTATAAAGGTTTAAGGAGGCTGCCGAAGATACGCAACAAATTATGGCCTCGCAATCATGAAAAAATTCAAATAAAATACAGCTCCTGCTCCGTCGTTTCCCCGCCTACATAAAAACTCACTCAGTGACTCCCGAATTTGATAAACAACTCAAGCGCTTTTCCAAATGCAATTAAATAAATTAATTTTCAAACCCAATTCAAGTTATGATTTGCTTAATCAACACAAAATTTCTCCAATAGATTACTCACACTATAATTGTTGCGAATGCGCTGCACCTGCGGTTTAAGCTGAAAGATAGTTTCAAAGCTCAAGGTGGATTCCAGAAGTCAGCTAGCAATGGAATGCTGGGCGGATGCCAATAAGGCCGTTGGAATTGGTTGGAGGGAGATATCCTCGATTTGAGATCCTCGGCTCTGGCTCTGCCATTGGCTGGGGATTTTGCCAGTCCACGCTGGGCGCTGCAAGTCCGGCAAAGCCCCAGCCTTCTCCCCTGAGCAGGCGGAGAAGTGCTCCCGGATTGACAAAATCTGTAATCAGCATTCTGAGTAAACAGCGGGGGCTGCGGCCCCCTGCTCCCGGATTTGTGTACTCATTTTCAGCCAGGCCGACTCAGGTTAGGGCAGCCCGGTCGCTTAGCAACCAAAACTGGAGATGTCATTCTCGGGGTGAAATGAAAAGCCTGAAAAGTTGGGGATAAGTTATACAAGCGTGTAACGACTGTCAGATGCGATGGCAATTTGCAGGGGACTACGAGGTCAATCCAGAGTGAAATGATGAATTTCTAGATGCAAAAGAACGGTTCAAATAGGATCCTCCAAATGAGAAATTCAGTGCCAATGTAAAACCCTGTATGAGTGCGTGCCTTCGCTCGTACCAGTGAGTATTGCTGGCACAATCACCATTCAGGATGCAACAGTTGCTGGCACAATCGCCATTCAGGATGCAACAGTTGCTGGCACAATCACCATTCAGGATGCAACAGTTGCTGGCGCAATCGCCATTCAGGATGCAACAGTTGCTGGCACAATCGCCATTCAGGATGCAACAGTTGCTGGCACAATCGCCATTCAGGATGCAACGGTTGCTGGCACAATCGCCATTCAGGATGCAACAGTTGCTGGCGCAATCGCCATTCAGGATGCAACAGTTGCTGGCACAATCGCCATTCAGGATGCAACAGTTGCTGGCACAATCGCCATTCAGGATGCAACAGTTGCTGGCACAATCGCCATTCAGGATGCAACAGTTGCTGGCACAATCGCCATTCAGGATGCAACAGTTGCTGGCACAATCGCCATTCAGGATGCAACAGTTGCTGGCACAATCGCCATTCAGGATGCAACAGTTGCTGGCACAATCGCCATTCAGGATGCAACAGTTGCTGGCACAATCGCCATTCAGGATGCAACAGTTGCTGGCACAATTGCAATTCAGGATGCAACAGTTGCTGGCACAATTGCAATTCAGGATGCAACAGTTGCTGGCGCAAGTGTGACGTCAATGCAAATTGCGGCTGAATCACGCCAGCCCGCCGTCATGAACTGACGAATGTCTGTCGCACTGGCAAGGTGGCAATGAATAATCATTGTATTTGTAGTCCCATGTAAATTTCTGCTCCAGCTGTAGACTGCTGTGCCCTCGGCCTGTTAGCGTGAAATTGCTTTTGGCATCGACACGCCAGGGCAGGGCAGCTCTGGGAGTTGCGCCGGGAGTGAAACCCGTCGGATCATTCTAAGAAAATAGCTAGAGCCGATCGAAAATATTGCAATTTTGTATGCGGCTGACGGATCCCGCTGCGGATTGACTGGGCTCGTTCTGAATTTTAGAATGCTGGAGTAATGTGATGCTCGGATTCCAGCTGATCTCTTCAAATATACTATTGAAATTAGTTAAACATTACTTTATCGATAGTAGTAGTAGTAGTAGTAGTAGTAGTAGTAGTAGTAGTAGTAGTAGTAGTAGTAGTAGTAGTAGTAGTAGTAGTAGTAGTAGTAGTAGTAGTAGTAGTAGTAGTAGTAGTAGTAGTAGTAGTAGTAGTAGTAGTAGTAGTAGTAGTAGTAGTAGTAGTAGTAGTAGTAGTAGTAGTAGTAGTAGTAGTAGTAGTAGTAGTAGTAGTAGTAGTAGTAGTAGTAGTAGTAGTAGTAGTAGTAGTAGTAGCAGTAGTAGTAGTAGTAGTAGTAGTAGTAGCAGTAGTAGTAGTAGTAGTAGTAGTAGTAGTAGTAGTAGTAGTAGTAGTAGTAGTAGCAGTAGTAGTAGTAGTAGTAGTAGTAGTGGTAGTAGTAGTAGTAGTAATATTAAAGAACAAAAAAATTGTTTTTTGCCCATATTTACTTGAATCAACAACTTTAATATGCATTTAGCCATTTGCTTTACTGCTAATCAATTATTGTAATCAATTATCAATAATCAATCAATTATTGTAACCAATAAAAATATGATTCGTAGGGATCATTTTTAAAGATGAAAATTTCATAACTTAAAGTAAAACAGACTGCCGAGATTAAGCATGATATTAAATGTAGCGGATAATTTTCATCCCAGTCGCGGCTGAGTGACTAATTTGATCGCACACCTGAAGTTGCTTTAACCTGCCGGATTGAAAGCTCCGATTTATTGCTAATTAGACATGAACTGGCCCGCATGGCAACTCGTTCTAATTAGTTCTGAGCTCAACCCAAGCTTGGGGGCATAGCGATCCGTCACAACGTGCTCAATTTGTCGGTAAAGTCACACAGATGTAACAGCCCCGTTGTGATGGCGCTCATCACAGCCTCCTTGCGGATGCGAGCGACGCTTCTCCAGCAGCTGACTCGACAGTCGGCGCTCAGTCTTGTAGTAGCGGTAGACTGGCCTCATCGGGCCCTGGGCCTGCTCCAGCTCCATCAGCGAGTGCTCAATGATGTCGCCAGTGTGAAAGTCGAAGTGAGCAAAGCACGATGCAACTGAAAATGAGTAGAGTATTGTAGACCAGCTTGTAGTAAACTCTAAGAAGAAATAACTCTCCAAACCCTGCCGATCCTACTGGCAGTAGCACTGAAAAAGCATTTAAATTTGATGGAAGTTGAAAAATTTTGCAGCCAGTTTTTGTGAGCCCTCTTTGATCCCTATTAATTATGCAGCCGAAACCTGCGTGTTTGATACAGAAGCAACACAGACACAGACTGCTTACCGAGATTAGCGCTGGACAAGGCTGAGTTCTCAAACGGAACCGTTCCGATCACGACTGGCACGGAGAGCTGAAGAGATTCGCTGTGCCCGAGCACGCCAGAGGCTTCAATCTTGACCTGCCGAAAATTAAAATTGCAAATACACGAAGGTTCATATTGGAGTAAATAAGAAAATGCTGATATTTTACAATGGCAAGAAAATTGAAAACATGAAAACTAAATACATGGCTGAGTTACACACATTACTTCTTTAGGTGAGTTCATGTAAAAGTTGGCTGACTGAAAAAATTAACTGTTTATTAAAAATTGATTGCATCATCATAACTAATTGCGATATCGAATTCTCCAGCTTACTTAGTTGAAATGCTATCTAGCATAGACAGATGCCAAGACTCACTGGGGAGTTGCTGAGATGCCATGGCTCATGGGGGAGTTGCTGAGATGCCATGGCTCATGGGGGAGTTGCTGAGATGCCAAGGCTCATTGGGGAGTTTCTGAGATGCCATGGCTCATTGGGGAGTTTCTGAGATGCCATGGCTCACTGGGGAGTTGCTGAGATGCCATGGCTCATTGGGGAGTTGCTGAGATGCCATGGCTTCCGGGGGAGTTGCTTAGATGACAAGGCTCAGTAGGGGGACGCTGATGTCCTAGGCTTGAAGGGGGTAAGACACTTACATGTACCACATAAGTACATTTACTAATTGTGAAGCGTGCTGCCTTTGTCTAAATTACAGTCGTGCTTCTTCTTCTTTTCTTCAAGCAACCCATTGTAACTGGATGCTTAGTCGTTTATCGACCATTTTTACTGCAATATTTAGCGTGCACTTACAAGCTTCACTACGAGCGTATCTAAAGGAGGGTTGACAAAATTTGTTAAAATTTAATAAAGATAAGAAGAGATTTTCGGTGTTCTTTCCATGTAAGCAGCGCCTCGGTTGGTTCCGCATTCGCTCGAGCGAGGGTGGGGGGGGGTGCGGTCACGCCATTTCGAGTTCGCAGCCTAGAAGCATCAATAAACTGACTTTTTATGCCTAAATGGATTGTAGAGCTCGGAAAAAAAGAGACTAGCCTGGATCAGTTCCATTCTCTATGCTTCCCACGACCCACATCATCGATCGCTGGATCGCCAGAGGTCAGCATTGCTTTTTCATTCCCAGCATCATTTTGCCCAGCGCTAATGGCTTTCGCCAGGCTCGTATTTGTTTGCACAGGGTAAATTTATGCGGCCACTCACTCACCTGCACTACGTACTCAATGCTGAGCACTTGGCAGCAGTGTCGGCCTGTCGGCGGCAGCGGCGGCACGTGAATGACGTCGTGATAAAACCCGGACGCACCTGGCCGCACGCGCTGCCCGGAGATGCTGAAGATCAGGGCGCTAGCAGTGTGAGAACGCTGGCCGGCTTTGAGAACCAGTCGCTGCTGGAACGTGATATGCGTGCTGTCGACGCAGGCGGAGGAGCCGTTGACCACCTGCATGCCGATGTCCATGGTCTCGCCCGGCACATAGCCAGACCTCGGCAGGGACAGCTCGCAGCGAATTCGGCCCTTGCTGATGCAGCAACAGCAAGTCACGATCGCGTCCTTTTTCAGGCTAACGCCCTCCTTTTGAATAGAAGCAACGGCATTTTATTAAGATCGTGCTGTACTCATTGACCGGAGGTAATTACATTCTGAACATTTTTCTGTGTCTGAATTGGGCTGAATTATATCCTGCTTATGATCTCTTTTGCGTCCTTTGTGCTGAGAAAAATTCAATTTTTCCCCAAAGCCGAAATTTTCATTTTGCTGACATCGACAACCAGATTCATTCATCAACTCGATAGTCTGTACTTTTCCAACATGCACAGCCCCGCCTGTCAGATTCATTCATCAACTCGACAGTCTGTACTTTTCCAACATGCACAGCCCCGCCTGTCAGATTCATTCATCAACTCGATAGTCTGTACTTTTCCAACATGCACAGCCCCGCCTGTCAGATTCATTCATCAACTCGATAGTCTGTACTTTCCCAACATGCACAACCCCGCCTGTCAGATTCATTCATCAACTCGATAGTCTGTACTTTTCCAACATGCACAGCCCCGCCTGTCAGATTCATTCATCAACTCGACAGTCTGTACTTTTTAACATGCACAGCCCCGCCTGTCAGATTCATTCATCAACTCGATAGTCTGTACTTTTCCAACATGCACAGCCCCGCCTGTCAGATTCATTCATCAACTCGATAGTCTGTACTTTTCCAACATGCACAGCCCCGCCTGTCAGATTCATTCATCAACTCGATAGTCTGTACTTTTCCAACATGCACAGCCCCGCCTGTCAGATTCATTCATCAACTCGATAGTCTGTACTTTTCCAACATGCACAGCCCCGCCTGTGAAACACGCGGGCAACTCACAGTCAGACTCTTGCAGCGGTTCAGGTCGCGGGATCGCAGAACCAGGATGCGTCGCTCCCGGCTGTGTCCCGCAGTTCGCCAGGAATTCTCCAGATCAACGCGTAGACAGTAGGCAACTCTGGCCTTCACCCGGCCAGTGTCGGAGAAGTGCTCAAATGACGAAGGCAGTCTCTCCGGCAGTTGGAAGTGAAACCGGAACTGGTGAAATCCGGCTCGGATCAGGTGGCCTGGCTGGGATGCCTTCTCGTCCGGGCCTTGGAAATGGGAGACGGGAGATTGGGGAATTTCTCTACGCTAGCTCTGATGACGAACGAGGATCCCATTTTGTTCCAGGGGCCACGCACAGTAAGGAGAGTCGCCTGGCTTTTAGCTCCTGCATTTTCTATCTGGTCTGGCGGTGCAGTGTTGTCAGTCTCGGGGGAAGCCACATGGAGCAAAAAAGAGTTTCATGCGCTTCAAGCTGAAGCACTTAACACGACGATTGAGTAGAAAGTGTTCCATGCTCGCATATTCTGCACTTTGAAAGTGGCGTTGAGTCAGGATCCTTGTGCAGCATCTCGGTGGGTTTTAATTCATACTAGAAGTTGTATTGCTCAAACTGGAGCTTGAGGACAGAACTACGCTTGTACGATATAGAATTTATGCACTGCGCATGGAAGTCATCAAAGTGGAACTCAGAAGAGGCTAAGATGGTCTTCTAACTTGAGTTGGGGCCGCCGGCCTTCTCCGATAAGCAGATATGGTGATAATCAGCCATCGAGGAAAGTTATGCTTCAATGCGGATTTTCCGCTTCGCTAGAGAGTGGCCTTCTGTGGGCGGGGCCGGGCGCGATGGAGTAAAAGTGCAGAGCAGGCTAAGGGAGTGAAAGTCTCTCCAATGCTCACCGCTAAGAACTCAGCCACTGAGTAGAAGTTTTCTTCAATTTTGCTCAGGTTCCTGTTCAGTTTAAATCGCATTAAAACTGACAGTCGGTGTTGCTGAACAGACGGGGTTGTAGCCTAGTGGTTAGAGCTTCTGACTCACGACTTGAAGGTCGGGGGTTCGATTCCCGATCCCGCTGGAACAATTTGTGTCCTTGAGCAAGACACTTAACTCTGCATTGCTTCAGTTCACCCAGCTGTAAAATGGGTGCCAGCATTAGCTGGGGTAATTGAGGGTGTGTGTGGCGACCCCCCCCCAGTCCTTGGACTGAACAGCCGTAAGCAGCCTTCAGATGCGCCGCGCAATAGCTGCGGCTGAGCTGTCGGTTGCACATCTGGCCCAATTAAGGCAGGTGTAATCAGTTATTACTATTATTATGAACGGTTTAAAAGTGCTTTTTACCTTTCCCAAACAGCTGGCTGCAGCACTGGAACAGGGTCTGCCGCCCGACCACTGTCTCGGGTTGCGAGGCGTCCTTCTGCCGGGCCTCAACCCAGGAGACCTCGGCCTGCCCGGTGAATACAATGCGACAGCCTGCGGGTCGGGGGGGGGGTCGGCTAGTGGCTCCCAGAGATTGAATTCGTGCATCGCTTCATCTGCTCTCACGCCAATATTGGCGCCGCAATTGTTCGGCCCCACAATGCGTTCTAGATGCGAATACAATGGATACCCAGTGAGCCGTGCAGTCTTCAGTCCCACCTCAGGCTGGGCCTCCCTTCAATTATCGTGAGCAATCAGTTGCTAAATAATGCACAGCTCAGACCACAGTCAGTGTGCCCATCAAGGTCAGAAATTTTCTTCAAGCTGGTTTCGATCAAAGAGGCCCTTGAATCAGAATTTGATTTACAAGAAGGCTAACTGACGTGGGGGGCATCACAAACTCGAAAAATCACAACTCCGAAAAGCTCTTTCCATCACAAACCCGAAATATCACAAAAACCCGAAATATCACAATACCCAAAATATCACAATACCCAAGATATCATAAACCCGAAATATCACAAACCCGAAATATCACAATACCCAAGATATCATAAACCCGAAATATCACAAACCCGAAATATCACAAACCCGAAATACCATAAACCCGAAATATCAAAAAACCGAAATATCACAAACCCGAAATATCATAAACCCGAAATATCACAAACACGAAATATCATAAACCCGAAATATCACAAACACGAAATATCATAAACCCGAAATATCACAAACCCGAAATATCACAAACACGAAATATCATAAACCCGAAATATCACAAACACGAAATATCACAAACCCGAAATATCACAAACCCGAAATATCACAAACCCGAAATATCACAAACCCGAAATATCACAAACCCGAAATATCACAAACCCAAAATATCATAAACCCGAAATATCACAAACACGAAATATCATAAACCCGAAAATAGCATTGGACACTGCTAGAACTTTCGGGGTTATGATATTTAGGGTTTACGATGGGTGTTGCTATTTTGGTTTTCGGAGTTGTGATTGTTTGAGTTTGTGATGGCGACCCACCGGTTGGTTCGTTGCACACACAGCACACAGGAAATGTCTTTTATCAGTTTTCTGTTGTTTATAATTTTAGTCTCATTTAAACTTCCATTCCTAGCCGATTTTATACGAACTATTTTTGTTCCAAACAGGCGGCTCTGTGAAATTTCATCTGTAGAAACGAACATAAATGGGAATCACGCGGTAGCTATTGAAGTGAATTTTACAGCAAAGCATTTCTTACTGCAACAAATATTTATACCTTCCAGTTGCTCCATCTGCTCCCTTCTTTTCCAGTTGCATCTTCGTTCAACCTCTTCACTCCCCCCCCCCCCCCTAATGGCCTAATGGCCGCTATAGGGGGAATTTTTGGCAACAAGCACCTCCTTTCTTTCCCAATCTCTCCCTGTGTTCTCTTTCCCTCATTAACTATTCAAGCCGGGCCTAATGAGAGCGCACAGCGGCTCTTTCTCCCTGTCCCGGCAGGTGCAGCAAGATATCGATTCTCTCCTGCAGATTCAAGCAAAGCCGGTCCCCAGTACCTGGGAGACTCAGACACTGAGACTGAGACTGACGAGTTCTCTCCAGAGCCTAGCGAATCCCAGGAAGCTTTGCTTTCCTTGAGAAACACGGTGCATTGTCCGCAAGAACACTCTGCGTAAGGGCTCAAGAAAAATGCCCCTAGAAAAAACCAAGCGCTTTCCATCGCAAGCAGCCAAATCCTTAGGGAAATTCCGACCAAAATAACTCATTGCCTGCCGGCCCAGCTGGTGACTCGGGCGGGCCTCGCGTAAATCATTTTTACAGAGCCATGCAGACGCGCAGTTCGGCCCTGCAAACTGCGTGTCCGAAATTGTGTTTGCCAACCCTGCAATGGTTTTCACTTACTTTATAGCTTTACTTATATGTAAATCTGATACTACTGGCGCAGCTTCCCCTGCCTGCTAGAGCAACTGCAGCCACAAGAAGCCCAGGTCCACACCGAATCGAGACAACTTTCTTAAAGCTCAGCCGAGAATAAAGCTCTATTTGGCTTGGCGAGAGGAGAATATTCCGGGAAGTGTTAACTATTTTGGAAATTAGAGTTTAGTGATTTTGAAGGGAGGTCAGGGAAGCTGCAGAGAATTGGGAAGCCAGGGAAACTACAGGGGATCTTTAAGGTCAGGGAAGC
Source organism: Macrostomum lignano (assembly GCA_002269645.1). Classification (NCBI taxonomy): domain Eukaryota; kingdom Metazoa; phylum Platyhelminthes; family Macrostomidae; genus Macrostomum; species Macrostomum lignano. Next base: position 386,121 of record NIVC01000056.1, read on the forward strand.
TGCAGAGAATTGGGAAGCCAGGGAAACTACAGGGGATCTTTAAAGTCAGGGAAGCTGCAGAGAATTGGGAAGCCAGGGAAACTACAGGGGATCTTTAAGGTCAGGGAAGCTGCAGAGAATTGGGAAGCCAGGGAAACTACAGGGGATCTTTAAGGTCAGGGAAGCTGCAGAGAATTGGGAAGCCAGGGAAACTACAGGGGATCTTTAAGGTCAGGGAAGCTGCAGAGAATTGGGAAGCCAGGGAAACTACAGGGGATCTTTAAGGTCAGGGAAGCTGCAGAGAATTGGGAAGCCAGGGAAACTACAGGGGATCTTTGAGGTCAGGGAAGCTGCAGAGAATTGGGAAGCCAGGGAAACTACAGGGGATCTTTGAGGTCAGGGAAGCTGCAGAGAATTGGGAAGCCAGGGAAACTACAGGGGATCTTTGAGGTCAGGGAAGCTACAGAGAATTGGGAAGCCAGGGAAACTACAGGGGATCTTTGAGGTCAGGGAAGCTGCAGAGAATTGGGAAGCCAGGGAAACTACAGGGGATCTTTGAGGTCAGGGAAGCTGCAGAGAATTGGGAAGCCAGGGAAACTACAGGGGATCTTTGAGGTCAGGGAAGCTACAGAGAATTGGGAAGCCAGGGAAACTACAGGGGATCTTTAAGGTCAGGGAAGCTACAGAGAATTGGGAAGCCAGGGAAACTACAGGGGATCTTTAAGGTCAGGGAAGCTACAGAGAATTGGGAAGCCAGGGAAACTACAGGGGATCTTTAAGGTCAGGGATTAGGAAGAAGGCAGAACAGAGAGGGACACACCGTGAACCCTCGCATCTTCTACGAAGTCGCAGCAGACGTGGCCGGCCACCGAGTCTCCCGGAGAGAACAGACCGGCTGCGTTGTCAAGGGCGACGTCAAGGCGACGTAGTCGAGCCGTGGCTGCCGTAGCTCCGGACACAGGGGTGCCTGGGACGCCCATGGGAGGCGGCTGCTGCGGCTGCTGCTGTTGCTGAGCCAACTTGCCGTCAGCTCAAATCGAACTCTGTTCTTTAAAACACCGCAGAGAAAGTGAACTCTGCCTTTTTTGAGACTTAATTCAAGGAGGAGGCGGAAATGCCATTGCTGTTTGAAAAACGTAGGAGCAACCGCAGAAGAGCTGATTAAGTTACTCCAGGCTGAAGTTGATTGGTCAAGGCGTTTTCAGGAGGGCGGATGCGCCTCTGAAAGCCGGGATTCGCCAAGCTGTTGTTGATCGATCAGGAGGGGAGAGAGAAGCTGCAGGAAAGAATATCAGTTTTGAGACCGACCGACCGACACGGAGCTGCAAGTCGGTGTCCAACGTGACCTTCAATGCTATCAAAGTAGCCGTGAATTGCAGTGCGCGGTGTCTGTGTAAATGGATACATCTTGATAGGGATTAATCGGGAAATATCTTTCCCATGCAATTTCACTTTTCGTGCATTATGTCTATGAGCAGCATAATAATTTGATCTTTTGGTCTAAATCGCTATCTTGAGAACTATAGACATCCCAACCGAGAATTAGGCGTCTGTATTGAATTAGGCGCGTCATCTGAGAATTAGGCGTCTGTATTGAATTAGGCACGTCATCTGAGAATTAGGCGTCTGTATTGAATTAGGCACGTCATCTGAGAATTAGGCGTCTGTATTGAATTAGGCACGTCATCTGAGAATTAGGCGTCTGTATTGAATTAGGCGCGTCATCTGAGAATTGGGCACGTCATCTGAGAATTGGGCACGTCATCTGAGAATTAGGCATCTCTATTGAATTAGGCACGTCATCTGAGAATTAGGTGTCTCTATTGAATTAGGCGCGTCATCTGAGAATTAGGCGTCTCTATTGAATTAGGCGCGTCATCTGAGAATTAGGCGTCTGTATTGAATTAGGCGCGTCATCTGAGAATTGGGCACGTCATCTGAGAATTGGGCACGTCATCTGAGAATTGGGCACGTCATCTGAGAATTGGGCACGTCATCTGAGAATTAGGCATCTCTATTGAATTAGGCACGTCATCTGAGAATTAGGCGTCTCTATTGAATTAGGCGCGTCATCTGAGAATTAGGCGTCTCTATTGAATTAGGCGCGTCATCTGAGAATAAGGCGTCTCTATTGAATTAGGCGCGTCATCTGAGAATTAGGTGTCTGTATTGAATTAGGCACGTCATCTGAGAATTAGGCATCTCTATTGAATTAGGCACGTCATCTGAGAATTAGGCGTCTGTATTGAATTAGGCACGTCATCTGAGAATTAGGCGTCTGTATTGAAATAGGCGCGTCATCTGAGAATTAGGCGTCTGTATTGAAATAGGCGCGTCATCTGAGAATTAGGCACGTCATTTGAGAATTGGGCATCTCTATTTAATTAGGCACTTCATCTGAGAATTAACAATTAGGCTACGACCCAGACACTTCAAATAGGGCGTCGATTGCACCTCAGTCAAATACTTGCAGAATGAGGCCCCTCATATAAAACGAATCAGTGGTCTAAACTCAGTAGACGCTCATTTTTAGTACCTTTTATTGATTTAATAAATTTGATTGAGCTTCAAATACCTTCAACGGGGTATTCGGGTGCCAGAGCATTCGTATTGAAATCGTAAGAAGAAGATTAAAAATTGAAACAGAGAGTCACTCCCAACAGTAGGGAATAATTGTATGTATCAAATGAATAGACTTTGTGCTCAGTGCAGACAGAGTAGTATGCATGCTGTGTCTTGGGGTAAAGAAATGGCCTCCATGCCAATCGCAGCAATTTTATTCTTGGTACAGTTGAAAGAAATGAATTCGGAACTTTTCGCATTTTTCTGTTAGGCTTCAAGGCAATTAACTGTTTACGGCAAAATAATTTAACGCCGTTTTTTCCTATTCAGTCAATACTACTAATAGTAGAGTGAATCGCTTTTAGCTGGGATTAAACTGATGTCGCTAATTCCCGGGATGCCAGCATGGAATACTTCGATAGATAGATAGATAGATAGATAGATAGATAGATAGATAGATAGATAGATAGATAGATAGATAGATAGATAGATAGATAGATAGATAGATAGATAGATAGATAGATAGATAGATAGATAGATAGATAGATAGATAGATGGATAGATAGATAGATAGATAGATAGATAGATAGATAGATAGATAGATAGATAGATAGATAGATAGATAGATAGATAGATAGATAGATAGATAGATAGATAGATAGATAGATAGATAGATAGATAGATAGATAGATAGATAGATAGATAGATAGATAGATAGATAGATAGATAGATAGATAGATAGATAGATAGATAGATAGATAGATAGATAGATAGATAGATAGATAGATAGATAGATAGATAGATAGATAGATAGATAGATAGATAGATAGATAGATAGATAGATAGATAGATAGATAGGTAGATAGATAGATAGATAGATAGATAGATAGATAGATAGATAGATAGATAGATAGATGGATATCTTCATTCAGCCAGTCGCTCAATCGATAACAGTGTATTTTCGCTCTCGTCAATCATCTTGAGGATTGGCTGGAGTTTGCAAAACTTCTAACAGGCAGCTCACACAATATTAGTTGGCTTCTATGTTGGCAAAAATTTTCTAGTTGCCTACCATAAAGTTTAGGTTTCAATCTTCGCATACACGTAGATACGTACACTAGGGAGACAGAGAAAACTGAACTTTTAGTTGTCCATGAATTCGACAAGCAGCCATGAGGTCTAGCCCTCATTGGAAGTGAGCATACCTACTGAGCCGCTGTACAGTCTAATGCCTTGCCTCCATGAATCGACTGGGAAATGCTATTCTAAATTTTACTGTGTAGACTCTCTACCCGGCTCAAATAATTGCTGATTGCTCAGCTACCGAGTCCTGCTTCTTCTAGTGCGCTGGGTGGGTGGCTGGTTAGATCCGGCAGGGAGACGGGGAGGGGATAGACGATTTGGGAACGAAGCAGCTGCCGGAGTGTCAGGTGATTTCAGGACAAAAAGCTTTTTCAGTTTCCAGCCTGTCGCCAGCTAAAACCCACTGCAGGCTTTTATCAATTTGCCAGAGGCCGAGAGGGAGCTGCAATGCCGTTTGAAAGCTGGCTGTGTAGCCCGGATATGAAACAGACGATTGCTCCAGTGTAGAAACGTGCGAAAAATCCCATTGAAAATAATGAATGTTGAGATAGACAGGGCGCTGCTGTCAACATTTCACTGAGTGCATGGATGAATTTTCCCGAAGCAAAACAGGAGGCGTCAGCTGCAGCGGGTGGGTGTTTTTCCCCAGCCAAATCTGCAACACAGTCGCCGATTTTGGGGAAAAAATTAAATTTCGCCAATAAAAGAAGTTTGAGTACCCGCTTACCTGTTTTGGCTTCATTTTGAGTTTACAGCCTGGGCAAAATTACATTTCCGCTGGGTCCCCTGCTTACCAGCAAAAAAATAGAGAATCCATTTCACGGATTTTTTACGAGGGAGACGACATCTCAGTGAAATCTCAGTTAAAGGGAAACCAGCCAGACAGGCAACTTTCAGGAAGTCAAAAAAGTCTGGCTAACTACTGCATGAAACTCGCAAACCCCCGTCCCAGTTCCGCAAGCAGTTTGTTTCACAGAAAAGACAATTTTTGTTGCAATCTATTCCCACAGATCATCGCTCAGGGCAAATACAGGACCTCTTCCTCGCTTGCTTGAGAGTAGAGAGCGCTCGGTTTCTGTCTCAGCTTCCTTTGGTGCCTAGCAACATCGAAAGCAGAACTGCGGGGCGATGTTAGGGGTGGGAGAGGATCCGTTGCAGGCCAAAATTTGACTCTGAGCAAACAATGCCACCCCGGAGCTGAATGGATTGCAGTTTCAGACTCGCAGTCTCATCTCCGCTTTCGCTAAGAGCTGATGGAGGCCAGAATCGCCGTGTTGGAACCGCCCCAAACCCTGGCCTATAGGCGACGGTGCGCTGAAAGCTTTAAAAAGCGGATCGCAGGCGACGCACCTCGCTTTTCGCTTCCCAACTCACCTGAAAAGCTTAGCTGGCCTACCAGTTGACATAAAACTTTTGCTGTCGATTGTCCAAATTGTCTAAATTCGATCAGGCAATGTCGCAGCCAGGGGCATTGCTGCTGCTGCTGCTTCTCGCCTCGGCCTCGGTTTTCTACGTGGCTGAAGGTAGTTGCAGTCAGACCGTCTGTCCTAGCAACACCGACTGGTGCCACCGGTTCCACCTGGTCTCCACGACACCTGGCGGTTGTAGCACGCCGCCTACAGCTTGCCAGTTCCTCAACCTGACCACGCTCCAGCTCTATCGGAGCCACATCAACGAGCTAATGACGTCCGAAAGCGGGTTGGTGACTTCCACTCACTGCTCTTAGAGTCTAGACTAGCCCTCGAAAGATTTTGGGGTCCATTGGACCCCAACGGTATCTTTAGTTAGAACAAAATCATACTAAATGTTATGTTAAAACAACCAGATGTTAGGAAAATTATTATTTTGAAGGTATTCAACCGTATAAGTCTCGTAGTTCTTATTTTTTATAAGCCGAGTTCACCAAGAGAACTTATTATATTGGGGATTCTTGGGGTCTAGTGGACCCCGTAACAAATTTTCTATATTTATATAGTTGAAACACATAAGGTCGGTTGGGGCGGTGCAATATTTTCTAAACTTTCTAATATTTTCTATTTCTAGAATATTCCAATATATAGCTGATGGGTATATAAGGAGCACTTCTTGCCCTAATCTTGTGAAAATAGCTACTCTACAACAAAAGATTTCCAGCTGATTCATAGAGAAAACTACTATACCAAGCATTTACTCAGCAAGTATTTGCGAAAATTTGCAAAATGGCTTCTTCTAGACCGATGATCGTAAGAGCTGCTAAGTCTAGAGCTCTTGAAGTGATTGTGAACCAACTGGTTGCTCACCCAGAAGCCCATATTGACGCTGAAGTATCGGACGAAGACGAGGCTCTTTCGGATATTGCTGAAGCCGAACAAGATATTGATTTGCCCGATGTTGAAGACGCATCTATAGTGATTCATTAAGGCCAGCATCACCTGTTGCTGCCGCAGCTGCTGCTGGTGATGTAGAAAGAGGTTATCACAGTCCTAGTGGTCAAGTATGGCACCATGAAACTTCACGTCCTGGACAGAAGCCAGCCTGTAACATCTTGCGCAATAGACCTGGAATCACAGCTTACGCTGCAGCCGCATTCACGATGAAGAGTCGGCTTTCCACGTCATCTTTGACAATGACATGGTTGACACAATTGTGATAGAGACCAACCGCGAAGCTAGGAGAGTTCTTCGAAATGCTTGGAATCCAACTACCAGAGAGGAAATCAATGCCTTCATTGGCCTAAACATTCTTCGCGGAGTATTCAAAGGAAGCATGGAGAGCATCGATGAGCTCTGGAGTGAGGAATTCGGAAGAAAGGTTTTCAAGAACTCCATGTCTTTGACGCGCTTCAAGACTAATTCGCCAATTTCTGCGATTTGACAACCGCGAAACTCGAAATGCGCGACTGCAAAGAGCTAGATAAGCTTGCCGCTGTGAGGTTGCTGCTTGTCGGACTTGTCCAGAACTCACAGAAGAGTTACTTTCCCAATGAAGCTGTTACTGTAGACGAACAGCTGTTTCCCTATAGAGGAAGATGCAGCTACATGTACATAATTAGTACTAATCAGTACTCTCAGCTTCATTGCCTAATTTCATTTAGAAAGTACAAGAATCAGTTGCTATGATCTTGATAATATGCGACTAATGTATTATGTTCGCCATTGTATTGGTAGTTTCTTTGCTTTGAACAATAAATAATCAATAAAGCATTGTTAACATGCATCAACTCAGAGGGGTCCATTGGACCCCAAATATAATAAACCGACAATTGTTTTCCGTAACGTTCGAGGCTAGAAGATAATAAAGTATCGAAAAATGTCAAAATATCTTTCTTTTTTGTTTTCAGATCTTTCTGGGTCGGAGCCACGTCCGCACCGAGCCCTGCGACACTCGGCGCCTGCTGGTCGCACAGCCTGAGCCAAGTTGCTTCGATTCCGGTCACTGGCGGCGCTACCGGCACGCTTGTGACGGTGAAGCGGGGCACAAGCGGAGAAGTGACGTACTCGTTCGCCAACCACGGAGATTCCAACAATGCGATCTGCGAAGTCCCCATCGAGAAGAGTAACGCTATTACCACTGGCGATAGTAAGTACTCAAGTCTAATCAAGGCCATGGCTGTGTCAGTTTCAAACAAATTCCTATTGATACAGTTGCTTTAGATAGCTTCAAAGGCAAGCCAATTCACAAGCTATCTGCTTCACAGCCAAACTTCACAGCAGAATCGAGAAAAAAGAACCAAAACGTTTACCTTCAGAAAACAGAAAGACAATACTGACAAGAATTGTTTACCAACTATTTCTGATCATCGTAAACCGATTAGTTATCTCATACAGGAGAGTTGTTTTAACGCTTTTCACAGAGCTCTGCTACGCGGAAGTCAACAAGTGCTTCTTCCTAAATGTGACCCCCGCTCCCATGAGCACGCACTTCACGAACTGCGGAGGAATCGCCATGGCGAAGGTCGCCACCGCAGCCAACGCTACGGAGGAAGCGGCGCTGCTGTAATCTCATCTGATGTTTAAACACACTTTCTAAGCTACTCTCTACCAGTGACGGATACAGTCAGATAGAATTCAGACTGATCTAGCTGGTCCTCGCATCAGATACAAGTTTTCCTCAGCAATATATTCGTGTGCACATGGATAGTCCATATAAAAAACTAATACAAACTTCAAGCACTTTATCACTGAAACCCTAAAAGTTTAGTTTTTAAACTCTGTCATTATCTCAAGGAAGGCCTTTCCTCTTCCTCTTATGGTCCAGATTTAGCTCCATCGATAGTAATTATTGTTTCGCAGTTACGTCCGTTAAAATGTCATGCCAATGTTACACTCGATCGCAGAGACTATTTTAACTATCTGCCGAAGTCCGACACCACCAATTACTTTATCAACGCTGCCGTCTGTTCTCTGCCTTACACCTTCAACTCGACTGGAGAAGTACTTCCCATGACGGAGTCTTGGAGTTACTCTCCAACAACGAAAATCAGAGACTTGAGTCAGCTCGCCTGCGCCATGATCAACGCTAGTAATGCCTTGAACTGGGAGCAGTGCCCCGCCAGCCCAACAAGCTACATCTGCTACGAAGAAATCCGTGAGTGACGCCAGTCTTGAAACTGACTACACGTTTTTACTTCCCCAGTAACTGATAAAACTGAACTCGGTGCAATTTCAGCTCCAGCCGTGAGCGACCAGATATGTCAGAACGGCTACTGCCACAGCTTCTGGCCCATGGCTCCAAACCCAGGCATCTCGTACGAAAAGGCCAAGCAGAAGTGCAACTCGTCAATGCCGATGCGAAACGGCTTGTTGGAGCTACTGGGCGAGAGCTCGCTGCTTCCGTTCCGAGTTGTGAACGCCTCAAGGTGAGTACAGGCGTTATTTAAATGCCCCCATGGATAGAAAGTTCCATGGATATTTTATTATAAGTTCACTCTCATTTCAGCACGTCAAAGTATTTCACTGGAATTAAGAAGTCAGCTTTGAGCGCGCGACAGTTCATGTGGAATGCAAGCACATTTTCGAGTTTAAGTGTTTCTAGCGGAGCTTCTGATGACGCCGAACACTGCATAATTGCCACAAAATCAGCATCTGCATTATCATACAGCGTCGCTGACTGCAATGTCCAACAATCCACTAAAGTAGCTTGTGGAAGCCCCGCGACTTTCGAAGCAGCGACTTCTGCCGCCAGGACATTCAAGGAAGCTGCAGCTGTGTGCAAAGGTGTTTTGAAAGAGCTACCATTCAGTGAAACAGATGTTACGAATGTGCTTACTAGTGACGGCTCCATCTGGGTGAACGCGTTTGAGTACCAGCCTTGGAACTGGTCGGACGGACAGTCCATATTCAATGAGAAAAGTCCGATCGGAGACGCCCTCGCAGTGCAGCTGCTTCAATCACCGAACGTGCGCTATAACCAAGAGCAATGCGCATATATTCAAGTGGACTCGACGAACAATGTCGCTACTCTATCTCTGGTTGTCGATAGCTGCAACATGAATGAATCAGTAGTCTGTCAGTTCAGTAAGTACCTGATGACCATGCTTTGTGCGAAAGTGATTGTATCAGTAAATTTACACTGTTTTCTGAATTACTTTGCAGACTCTACAAAGTGCAGCGGAGTTCCGAGATACGATTACGGCTACATCAGTGGTACAGTGAGCAACAACCAGACTGATTCCTCATTCAGCGTCGATGTTCTGAACGGAAGCTGCCCGATGGATTTGGGCACGGAGTTCGCCACACAGTCGGCCGTATTCTTTTCTTGCATCAACTACAACACTACATACGAGGGAAACGAGACTACTATGGTGCAGTCGCAGTGCTCTATGAGCGGTCACGGACCTGATTGGTCTCCAATAATGAACTCGAACCTGTGCGTGAGCAACTTCTGTGACACGAGACAAGTAGTGGATTACTCATATCCGAACAACATTGTTTACCTGAACGCTTCTGCTGCGGATGGTTCTTCTCTCGGCAACGATAAGCCGTACATCGAGAACGGCACAAAGATGACTCTATCCTGCAAGCCTGGAGCAAGGCTTGTCAAAGTCGATGACAACTTTGAAAAGGGCAACGCCATCTCTAACGAAGTCACGTGTCTTCAGTCGAGCTGGACTTACTCGGTTGCAAGCTTTTCCAACAGCACCACTATTCAGGTGTGCGACAAGACGACATCCTACACTAAGCTGCTCAAATGTGAGCCAATCAGGTGCAACACGAGCGACTTCAAGTACCTGAAGTCGATTGACGATCGCATCGGAAAGCTTTTCCTAGACCAGAACGAAATGCTGACGGTAAATTGTACAACAAACGCTAGTGCAGTGTTCAACCTCCACCCCAGCCTAAACATTAAGTGCATTCTCACCGGAGACTACACCTATGGCTACGCCATTTCCAATGTGTTTATGGGCACAAATGTAACCCAAATTTGGGACAACAGCAACATCACTCTACTCGACGAGACCATTGACGCTGTGTGTCGGTCCACTGAATTTCTGGCTTGTCCGCGAAACCACACTTGGTTGTCTGAATCGGCTCTCGAGATCACGTCTCTGAGCACAAGCTGGCCTGGGTACACTTCGAGCAGCTCAGCTTTTCCTCCGAACTCTACCTTGACACTTCGCTGCATCGAGCCGCGAGTCAGCGATCGCCTGTGGACAAGCATTGGAGAAACGAGCACGATGCGGTGTCCAATGACCAAAGCCGACGCGAGTCTTCAATGGGAAGGTCCGAGCCTCGGTTGCAACTATGAGACTTGTCCATCGCCAGAAAGCCTCTTCCCACCAATGTCGATGGCTACGGGGTTAAAGAGCAACCTCTCAGACGCATGGATCGCCTACTACAACTCAAGCAAATTCCCGCCTGCCAGCCAGATCTTGATTAACTGCTCGCTCGACGTGAGCGTCTTCCAAATCCTCTACTGCAACGACAGCGGCCAGTGGGTGCCTGTTCAGTACAGCTACGTGAACGACACTCTGGATCTCTGCATCGGGTCTTACATCAACTGTTCGATGGCTACGACTCCGACTCCAGTGCCGACAACGACGCTTGTAGTTGAGACCACGACTGAAACACCAACGGAAACCACCGAGGATACAACCACGGTTACGTCGAATGCGACCACAGTAACAGTACATATAACCAGCTCGACAACACCCATCACAACAACGAGTGTTGAGACAACAGACACCACTACCGTCGAAGCATCTACTGCTGTAGAAATCACTACAGCAGAATCCATAGTCACTTCTAGCGCCGCTACCACCGCTGCAAGCACAGCCTGTAAGCATACGTTTTGGTTGTAATATTTTCAATGAACTCATGCCTTTTAGATCGAGAAAAAGCAGTCTAGATAATGATGGACAATGCGTCAGATTCCCTGGCAAAATCTTCAAACCCGAAATGGTAAGTTGGAAAGTTACTTTTCTTGTGTTTTTGTATCATTTGTAAATTGAAAGTTTCTTAAGAGAATAATTGGGGTAAGTAAAGGTTTATGGCAACGGTTCCATGCATTTGTTTTTGCACTTGATATGAAATACTGTCTGCAAAGGATGTCGAGCTTTTCTTCCGTGGCTCGTACGAATCGTTTTGTTTTTTTGCTAATAATTGAGCAAGTGAACTGTGTGAATTTGGCGGAAATCAACTGAAATTACTTTCTTTACAAACTTTATACAAGTTATTGCGCATATTTTTGTATTTTTTACTTTGAATTGAGCAGAATTGTATTTATCTACAATTTACCATTTTTCCTGTACGAGCGTACAGACGATGTGCATTAATTGGAACCCATAACTGAGTTTGAGTTGTAGCAGGTTACACTTGGTTAGAAGTTTAATCTGTACTTTTTACTTCTTCTCTTCTCCACTTTAAGCTTTTGTCTGAATATCCAGTGGGTTTCTTATTATTTCGGAAACCTGTGATTGATAATTTGAATTTATGACAAATAGAAAAAGTTTTCCAGGTGACAGACTGTTCGGTTCTTTAAAGCATGCAGCTGAAGCAGCTATAGTCGTTATTCAGTTAAGTCGAAAACTTATTTTATATTCTTAATTATTTGCAGACGGCTGTGGGCTCCCTAGCACCCCCGGGTCTCCTCTGTCGATACCACCACCTCAGGGACGGTGATAGAGCGTGGCTCGCACAAGACCAATGAGCATGAGAAGAGCATGCACATGTACAGGTTTCAGTCCCTTAAACGTTGGCTTTCGTGTGCTTTATTAGTTACGCAATGGATAGCATGTTTCATATATAGGTGTTGTGGCCTGCGCCACAATGACCTTCTCCTCAACCTTTTTTGGTGCATGCGAACCGCCCGGTCTGCCGCCCTAGCCGGTTCTGTCTGGTTTGAGCTGGTTCAGCCTGGTTTTGGTTTTGGGCAGCCGGCGTGTGCGCTGATTGGCTGGCTGGGCCGGCAGACCCTCTCTTTTCTACCCCCCCCTCGTGGAGCCTTACCCAGCGCGTGTTTTGATTGGCTGGGCTGGGGTGGGGTGCTCGCGGGGTTCGGTTTGTGTGCGTTTGCGCTCAGGCCGGTTTGGCCCACTCCCCCATTTTTCTGCATACTACGCTCGTATTTATTAGCTAACTTGGAGCCGGCAGGTGGCACGCGTGTTGGTGTGGTTAGGGCTAAACCAGCTACTGAGTAGTAAAACTACTGTAAAAGTACAATAAACTGCACGAGCCCAGTGAATCATCGAACAGTGCATTACAAGCTAATCTGTTCCACTCGCCGTCTTCGAGCTGCCAGTCCAGTTATCACGGCAAAATAGACTGCGCTATATGAGTCGATTCGACCCCGCCCGGTGAGCTAAAATTACGTTTGTTCGGGTTGCGTTCGCGTTTTTTGGGACTCTCTGCACGTGTCTCCCATCTAGCCTCGCCGCTTCACCTACTCACCTCCTCGCTCACCTGCACTCTTCGATTGGCTTGGAGTGTCTGTACGCCCCAGCCAATCCATCACCTCGTATCTCTTGATTGGTCCGGAGTGTCTGTACGCCCCGGCCAATCCCTCACATTCACCTCGCTTTCTCATTCACCTCGGTGACTCCCGGGCCAGCTCTGAGTGGCTATCCGCTCCGCTGACTGCAGCAGTACCCCGAGCCTTCCGTGACCGAGGAGTGTCTGTACGCCCCCGAGTCGCATCTCTCCCTCTTCCCCTCGGAGTGGCCACCCGCCTCGAGGAGCGCCGGCCGTTCGCCTTCTGTCTATCCCTCCGCCGCGCACCCGGGGCAGTCCCGCACCGAACCCGCTACCCGGGGAAAACAAAATGACCGGGCTAGACGAGATCGCAGCCCGCAAGTTCAACATAGGATGTTTCATATATAGCATGTTTCAAATATAGCATGCCTCATATATAGCATGTCTCATATATAGCATGTTTCATATATAGCGTGTTTCATATATAGCATGTTTCATAGATAGCATGTTTCATGTATAGCATGTTTCATATATAGCATGTCTCATAGATAGAATGTTTCATATATAGCATGTTTCATATATAGCGTGTTTCATATATAGCATGTTTCATAGATAGCATGTTTCATGTATAGCATGTTTCATATATAGCATGTCTCATAGATAGCATGTTTCATATATAGCATGTTTCATATACTCGTATAGCATGTTTCATATATAGCATGTTTCATAGATAGCATGTTTCATAGATAACATGTTTCAAAACGTACGAAAGTAGATGGAAAAGTTTTTCGGGGAGAATACTAAATATTTTTGAGAAAAATCCGTATATGTACATTAAACAATGACAATCTCACTATTGGAGGGGGGCGGTTCACAATTGTCGGAGATCAAAGAGCAGCACTTAAAAACACTAAGAAGATGGCCCACGCCACTTTATGTACAGTCGTATGCTGAGTGTTCAAATTAGAGTTAGGTTTTACATAATGTGCTCCTTGCGCTCCTTGCTCACCCGAGTCAGGACGCGAGTGTTTCAGCTTCCCGAAATCTGGGGGCGTCAGGACGCTCTCACTTAACTGTTGCCCACGTCAGGACGCTGGGGCGGGTCGCCATCATAAGCTCGAAAAATCACATCGTCGAAAACAAGGCTCCATCACAAGCTCGAAAAGTCACAAGCTCGAAAAATCATATCGTCGAAAACTGATTTAGCAACCACCATCACAATCTTGAAAATATTTAAGCTCGAAAAATCACATCGTCGAAAAGTTTAGCAAACATCACCAGCTCGAAAAGTCACAAGCTCTAACCCTAACCCTAAGGCACCAGTACCCTAGCCTAACCCTGAACCATAACCCTAACCCCAACCCTAACCTAACCCTAAACCCTAACTTAAAGGCACAAGTTCTAACCCCAACCCTCAACTTAACCCTAAGCCCTAATCCTAAGGCACAAGCTGTAACCCTAACCCTATTCGAGCTTGTGATAGTGTTTGCTAATCTTTTCGACGATGTGACTTTTCGAGCTTGTGATGGTGGATGCTTTTCGACGATGTGATTTTTCGAGCCTGTGATGGGCCCCCGCTGGGGCACCAGCCACCTGCACCTAAGCGTCAGGACGCACAGGCTGACACGGCATCTGAAGCGGCATCAGGACACACTCTTAACTGTCCCTTTGACAACCGAGAGAACAAAGGCAGAGAGCGAAGTCACTACTTGGCGGCAGTAACGGGATGAGCGGGCCAATTATGAATCTTTGTAGGTCTTCCATCTCAGTACATTTTGGCTTCATATTTTCACTAGTTAACGCAGATCCAGGGTGCGACGAGACTAAGGACCACCGACCAGGATGACAGGACGTAAACCTCAAAGATCGTGTAATTTTTGGAGGCCAATTCCCCCTGGAAAGAAATTGCAATACAAGCCCAAAGTTGTAAATACTCACAACTGGCATTAGCTAAGCTTTTTGTTCTTTTTTTACATTAATAAAGTCTATCTGTGATAAAAAATATTGAATACATATACTCCTAAGCCATTATGGTAGGTATAATTCCATTTCAATGCATATTAGTTCCTACAGGCATACCCAGTTGGTGCATACAATTTTGGGCTTATGAAATAAAATAACATGAAAACGAAAATTTCACTACAGAGCTATATAAAATATAAAGGACTAACATGCTGTCCATGCTAAATTAAAAGAATGGGTAATCTTCGCAGCCCCAGATTAAATAAAATTATGGATTATTTGAACATATATTTTTTTCTTATCTCCCTTTTGTATTTTTTGTCCTAGAAATTCTCCAAAAATTACACGATCTTTGAAGTTTACGTCCTGTTATACTACAGTGGTCCATGGGCTAAATACTCGCCGCCCTCCCGCGGCCAGGAGAGAAGGCCATAAGCCTTCCAGCCCACCACCCCACCACAAACCCTCCTGACCGGCCACTACTCCACGCCGGCCAATCACAATGCGGGGGAGAGAGGGAGGAAACTGAGAAAGCTCCCTGGCTCAACCAATCAGCTCTCAGAGGCAGAACAAGTGCTATCGTTTGATTGAAAGTGATAAAAGTAATATAATTAACGTTAATAGCCAATTTCTATTTAAGCAATCGCTTTACCACGATAACCAATATTTACATGTATGTTCCTTTTCGACTTGTAGCTGTAACACTTACCTGTCTTAGCTTGACTTCTTGAGCCTAAATTTGAACTTTAAAACATTATGTCAGGAGAGGCAAACACTCCGTTAGATAGTGCTCACATTAGTTATCTAAACAGTGAGGTGCATTCTCTAAAATTTTCGTAGGTTTCCCGAAAAAAAATGTCAGTTAGATAATGCGTTAAGCGCTCAGTGGATACACCCCCTCCCCAAGTCCCAACCCATAAATCAACTCATGCAACTGAACGGGTGTGCATTTCACAACCCACGCTCACACCATTCAGAAGGCCTCCACACGGACAGAGAGTTAAAAGCAGCAACAGTCGCTACGGCTGTCCAAGCCTCACTATTGCCCCTAGCAACGCAACGGGAAAAACAAAATTCTAATGACGGATGTCTCCTCTCTACCCCAATCCTCTTTCTTCCTTAATGCAAGGCCGGACGCACAGAATCTCAATAACAAGATCCCCCTCTGAGGCCGGGCATCCGCTATTCTACACTGTCTCCCTTTCTGCTTTTCAACAATCGCCAATAAGCCGCGACTGTAACCAACAGAGCGCATCGGCAAAGTCAGACCACCCCATCATTCCCGTGGCCTATGAGGCGGCGCCACTCTACAGAGTTAAAAAGCCGCCTACTGGCAAATTTTCGAGACTTTGCTTCTCAGTCCGGCGGTAACGCAACTTCCTGCCTGCCTGCCATTGTTCCAATCTCCGACTTTACGGCTACTCTGGAATTTCTTGATTCAATTTCTTGAAGCTAATCAGGCAATGTCGCAGCCAGGGGCATTACTGCTGCTGCTGCTTCTCGCCTCGGCCTCGGTTGTCTCGGTGGCTGAAGGTAGTTGCAGTCAGACCGTCTGTCCTAGCAACACTGACTTGTGCCACCGGTTCCACCTGGTCTCCACGACACCTGCCGCCTGTAGCACGCCGCCTACAGCTTGCCAGTTCCTCAACCTGACCACGCTCCAGATTCTTCGAAGCCACATCAACGAGCTAATGACGTCCGAAAGCGGGTTGGTGACTTCCACTCACTGCTCTTAGAGTCTAGACTAGAAGATGATAGAGTATCGATAAATGTCAAAAGATCTTTCTTTTTTGTTTTCAGATCTTTCTGGGTCGGAGCCACGTCCGCACCGAGCCCTGCGACACTCGGCGCCTGCTGGTCGCACAGCCTGAGCCAAGTGGCTTCGATTCCAGTCACTGGCGGCGCTACCGGCATGCTTGTGACGGTGAAGCGGGGCGCAAGCGGAGAAGTGACGTACTCGTTCGCCAATCACGGCGATTCCAACAATGCGATCTGCGAAGTCCCCATCGCGAATAGCGACGCTATTACCACTGGCGACAGTAAGTCTGTCTGGCTTTACTGAACAGTTTTTTTACAAAACCCTTCCATTTAACAAATCAGAGTCCGAGGTTTCTGAATTTTAACATAATTCGTTTAGAGGGTTTAAAAGCTATCAGGCTTCTTTTACAGTTGTATTCACTAGCAAACTGATTCAAAGACTCAATCTTAAATCAAAACAGTCATCGTATGTGGATTTTGTTCACAATCATAAGAATTAAGCAATCTTCCGATTACATTAACCTAAGCTAGTACTATTGACAATAGTTTCAGTACAAACGTTGCAACTATTTTTTCTTTTAAAATATACATGCTCAAAAAGAAAGTTATTTTTAATAAATTTTAGAGCTCTGCTACCCGGAAGTCAACAAGTGCTTCTTCCCAAATGTGACCGCCGCTCCCATGAGCACGCACTTCACCAACTGTGGAGGAATCGCCATGGCGAAGGTCGCCACCGCAGCCAACGCTACGGAGGAAGCAGCGCTGCTGTGAGCTCATCTGATGTGTTGACTGCTTTGTCTAGAATCCTTCGTGGAAGGTGGTTGCGAATTTAAACTTTAGACAGCAGTTTATTCCTGAGTCCCGGGGCAACTCCGCAGTTTGAAAACAAGTTGCTGCACAGTTAGCCATCGAAAACCTTTGCTTAAAGTAATCCCGAATATTGGGGGGCTGTGGCCCAGCAGTAGCGCAGCTGCTCTGGTGTGCCAGCGACCCAGGCTCGATTCCAAGTGATGTCACATTAATGTGGGGCTGAATTGGAATCTCGGCTTGGCTCTGCTCGTGCAATTAACGGCCTTGAGAGCCAACCCCCCAAGGCGCAGTGAAGTGTACATGCCTAACGATAATATAAAGTTAGGGCCGCTGTACACTCCTGTGTGATTGTGTGCCTGCGTACGTATCCGCGCGCTTGTATGACTGCTCAGGAGAGTCGGTGGAATGGGCAGTAATGCCTCTCGCCGGTTGTGTGCCTATGTCGATTAAAGTGCGCCAGGGTGCACACAACCCCCCTGCCTCTAACAATAAAAAAATCCTGAATATTGCACCGCCTAGTCTTCCTGGATATTGCGCTGGGACCAAGAGGTACCTCCATTCCAAAAAAATGAATCCGTAACTTTTCCGCTATGCTACTTCTACTACGTATGTTATATGTTACATGTATATGTACGTAGTATGTTCTACTACGTATGTTAACTTTCTACGGCCACTTTGCACCCTTTACTCAATCGCAGAGACTATTTTAACTACCTGCCAAAGTCCGACACCACCAATTACTTTATCAACGCGGCCGTCTGTTCTCTGCCTTACACCTTCAACTCGACTGGAGAAGTACTTCCCATGACGGAGTCTTGGAGTTACGCTTCAACAACGAAAATCAGAGACTTGAGTCAGATCGCCTGCGCCATGATCAACGCTAGTAATGCCTTGAACTGGGAGCAGTGCCCCGCCAGCCCAACAAGCTACATCTGCTACGAAGAAATCCGTGAGTGACGCCAGTCTTGAAACTGACTACACGTTTTTACTTCCCCAGTAACTGATAAAACTGAACTCGGTGCAATTTCAGCTCCAGCCGTGAGCGACCAGATATGTCAGAACGGCTACTGCCACAGCTTCTGGCCCATGGCTCCAAGTCCAGGCATCTCGTACGAAAAGGCCAAGCAGAAGTGCAACTCGTCAATGCCGATGCGAAACGGCTTGTTGGAGCTGCTGGGCGAGAGCTCGCTGCTTCCGTTCCGAGTTGTGAACGCCTCAAGGTGAGTACAGGCGTTATTTAAATGCCTCCATGGATAGAAAGTTCCATGGATATTTTATTATAAGTTCACTCTCATTTCAGCACGTCAAAGTATTTCACTGGAATTAAGAAGTCAGCTTTGAGCGCTCGACAGTTCATGTGGAATGCAAGCACATTTTCGAGTTTAAGTGTTTCTAGCGGAGCTTCTGATGACGCCGAACACTGCATAATTGCCACAAAATCAGCATCTGCATTATCATACAGCGTCGCTGACTGCAATGTCCAACAATCCACTAAAGTAGCATGTGGAAGCCCCGCGACTTTCGAAGCAGCGACTGTAGCCGGCAGGACATTCAAGGAAGCTGCAGCTGTGTGCAAAGGTGTTTCGAAAGAGCTACCATTCAATGAAACAGATGTTACGAATGTGCTTACTAGTGACGGCTCCATCTGGGTGAACGCATTCGAGTACCAGCCTTGGAACTGGTCGGACGGACAGTCCATATTCAATGAGAAAAGTCCGATCGGCGACGCTCTCGCAGTACAACTGCTTCAATCACCGAACGTGACCTATAACCAAGAGCAATGCGCATATATTCAAGTGGACTCGACGAACAATGTAGCTACTCTATCTCTGGTTGTCGATGGCTGCAACATGAATGAATCAGTAGTCTGTCAATTCAGTAAGTACCTGATGACCATGCTTTTGCAAAAGTGATTGTATCAGTAAATTTACACTGTTTTCTGAATTACTTTGCAGACTCTACAAAGTGCAGCGGAGTTCCGAGATACGATTACGGCTACATCAGTGGTACAGTGAGCAACAACCAGACTGATTCCTCATTCAGCGTCGACGTTCTGAACGGAAGCTGCCCGATGGATTTGGGCACGGAGTTCGCCACACAGTCGGCCGTATTCTTTTCTTGCATCAACTACAACACTACATACGTGGGAAACGAGACTACTATGGTGCAGTCGCAGTGCTCTATGAGCGGTCACGGACCTGATTGGTCTCCAATAATGAACTCGAACCTGTGCGTGAGCAACTTCTGTGACACGAGACAAGTAGTGGATTACTCATATCCGAACAACATTGTTTACCTGAACGCTTCTGCTGCGGATGGTTCTTCTCTCGGCAACGATAAGCCGTACATCGAGAACGGCACAAAGATGACTCTATCCTGCAAGCCTGGAGCAAGGCTGGTCAAAGTCGATGACAACTTTGAAAAGGGCAACGCCATCTCCAACGAAGTCACGTGTCTTCAGTCGAGCTGGACTTACTCGGTTGCAAGCTTTTCCAACAGCACCACTATTCAGGTGTGCGACAAGACGACATCCGACACTAAGCTGCTCAAATGTGAGCCAATCAGGTGCAACACGAGCGACTTCAAGTACCTGAAGTCGATTGACGATCGCATCGGAAAGCTTTTCCTAGACCAGAACGAAATGCTGACGGTAAATTGTACAACAAACGCTAGTGCAGTGTTCAACCTCCACCCCAGCCTAAACATTAAGTGCATTCTCACCGGAGACTACACCTATGGCTACGCCATTTCCAATGTGTTTATGGGCACAAATGTAACCCAAATTTGGGACAACAGCAACATCACTCTACTCGACGAGACCATTGATGCTGTGTGTCGGTCCACTGAATTTCTGGCTTGTCCGCGAAACCACACTTGGTTGTCTGAATCGGCTCTCGAGATCACGTCTCTGAGCACAAGCTGGCCTGGGTACACTTCGAGCAGCTCAGCTTTTCCTCCGAACTCTACCTTGACACTTCGCTGCATCGAGCCGCGAGTCAGCGATCGCCTGTGGACAAGCATTGGAGAAACGAGCACGATGTGGTGTCCAATGACCAAAGCCGACGCGAGTCTTCAATGGGAAGGTCCGAGCCTCAGTTGCAACTATGAGACTTGTCCATCGCCAGAAAGCCTCTTCCCACCAATGTCGATGGCTACGGGGTTAAAGAGCAACCTCTCAGACGCATGGATCGCCTACTACAACTCAAGCAAATTCCCGCCTGCCAGCCAGATCTTGATTAACTGCTCGCTCGACGTGAGCGTCTTCCAAATCCTCTACTGCAACGACAGCGGCCAGTGGGTGCCTGTTCAGTACAGCTACGTGAACGACACTCTGGATCTCTGCATCGGGTCTTACATCAACTGTTCGATGGCTACGACTCCGACTCCAGTGCCGACAACGACGCTTGTAGTTGAGACCACGACTGAAACACCAACGGAAACCACCGAGGATACAACCACGGTTACGTCGAATGCGACCACAGTAACAGTAGATATAACCAGCTCGACAACGCCCGTCACGACAACATCGACAACAGAATCTACCACAAGTACATCTACTTCGACAACTGCCACAAACTCTGCCGCTACTACTGAAACCACTACTACTACTGAAACCACTGCCTCAACAACCGAAACTACTGCTGCTGCGGCTGGACCCACAACCTCAACAACCGAAACTGCTGCTTCTGAAGGCACTACCACAACAACCGAAACTACTGCTGCTGCTGCTGGAGGCACTACCATAACAACCGAAACTACTGCTGCTGCTGCTGGAGGCACTGCCACAACAACCGAAACTACTACTGCTGCTGCTGGAGGCACTGCCACAACAACCGAAACTACTGCTGCTGCTGCTGCTGGAGGCACTACCATAACAACCGAAACTACTACTGCTGCTGGCGGAACCACCACCACTACAGCCGGCGCTTCAACTGGAACTACTACTACCTGTAAGTTATTTCTTTCTCTATAAAATTTTGCTTCCATTTCTGACCGTCAGAGTGTACATTGCTGAAGAGGATGACGACTACTCGGCCGTAAAATTGAGGTAAGTTTGGGTTCTTTTCATGATTTTGGACAAATTTCAATATTGCGAGTTTTACACATCGATTTCGGGTAAAATAGGTAAGCTTGCTCCTTAAAAGTCTGTTCGATTTTTCTGCGGTAATTGAATGATGTTATTTTTCGAATTTATGTTCAGAAGTGACAGTCCTTAATCTATAAATTATTTTCTGAGATAGTTTACCCATCTTTGATTCTTTTCATTTATGGACACCTGAACATATTTGCTCGCTTATTTGTAGCATTTCATTTTGCTTTTTCAGCTTTGAAACTTGTAAAGCTTGTAAAACTAATTATACCGTAAATTTTGTGCCAATAAATTTGTCATTTGCTGACTAAATTTCTTGAAAAAATGGCATTTTTACGTTCGTAAATACTTGAAATTCTACGATCTTTTGTAGATCGAACACTAACGAGCTGATACTGATATTCGGTTAATAATCAATTATTGGTAGTGTAATGTGTAGAGACTTGTTGATCGTCATTTTTAAAAAAATAAAAACCGTACTGAGTAAATAAACCTTTTTTGGTACTTTTATGGTACTTCATGTCAATATTGATAATTAAAAGTGTAAAGTCCGGCGCGGTGATTCGAGTTGTTTCTTGCAGCTTTGGACACACATACATGCATGTTGCTCATAATCAACTTGGCTTGTCAGCATCATAGTGGATAGTACTTTTTGCTTGCAATAACATTCAGAAATACCAATTAGTCAGCTGAAGACGGTTGGAACATATCAGCAACTGCTCGGTGAAAAATGAG
Organism: Macrostomum lignano; assembly: GCA_002269645.1. Lineage (NCBI taxonomy): Eukaryota > Metazoa > Platyhelminthes > Macrostomidae > Macrostomum > Macrostomum lignano. The sequence goes on from NIVC01000056.1 coordinate 407,988, forward strand.
TAAAATTTGAAAATACGCTCGAAGAAATAATTTTCTCATTCCAAGTCTTAAATTACAATTTACAATTAAATTACAATTGACAATACTCCTGAAAACTGTTTTTGGGTAGTCGTTATTATACGCTTATGTATGCGTATGCCGCAGCTCGCGGCATCCTGAGGTCCGACTTCCCTGCCTGGCCTACGCTGACGACATGCCCTTGTCTGCAAAAAAGAGTCGGCACAGAGAGCAACAAAGCGTCTCTTCAAATAGGAAGCCCACGTAGGTCTGCAGATCAGCGCCAAGAAGACCGAGATGCTTCCTGTGGGCACCGAGACTGCCCCGCCTCTGACGCTGCCCGATGGGGAGACAATTAATAGCCGTCTATCAGGGCTTTAAATACCCTCGGCATCCGGGTCATGGGACCCAATGTCATCATTCAAGATCGGTTGCAGCAGGCTTGACAACAACAAATTTTTTGTTCCACGTTTCTTTAAGAGAAAGGGCCTGTCAATTTATGCTCATAAAGTGAAGCCCGAGTAACCTATGTACACAAATGATATGTCATTCTGCTCACAGTGACACCAGGAAGCTGGATTCGTCAAAAAAATACAAAAATTTGACCTGGGATAGGAGAGAACAAGCAAGGGGATAATTAGGGACTCCAACTTACAAGCTGAAGTTTACATACGAGCGTAGTAGTCCCTAATTATCCCCTTGCTTGTTCTCTCATATCCCAAGTCCAATTTTGGTCACTTTTTTGCAAATCCAATTTCCTAGTGTCACTGTCACTGTCACTGAATGACCTATCATTTGTGTACAAAGGTTACTCGGGCTCCACTATGAGCATAAGTTGACAGGCCCTCTGCGCACATTGTACTTTTTGGCATGGAAGATAAATTTATAACCTTCACTTTAACACCCAGTTCGGGGTTCTTGGCATTCTCAGTAGTCATTTTCAAGTTATTCTCCTTATCTGATACATTGTTTTCCTGTACGGTGTGAAACTCAAAAGACCCCATGACCATCGTAGATTCATGTATCTATCAAGCAGAGAGCGGCTACAAGGCAGAAATGAAAAACAGGCAAGAACTCCCATGAATTTTTTGCCAAGCTCTCATCCCGCCCGCTTCTAGTTTGCTTGGTTGTCATGGCGATGGACGGGTAAACACCCGCTTTGGGTAGGAAAAGATGCGGGAAGGATGCCTTGCACCACCCCCCCCCCATTTTTATTCTGTAGTTCCGGCTCCATCTGCTGTACAGCGCTTTTAGTAACCATGTGCAGTGTTACAGGCTGATGGCGGCTACAGAATGCAACTGCAGCGGAGAGACTTTGCTGAGGAGACAAATGGAGGCGCTGGGGAGAGAGGTGGCCGCAATGGGAAGAACAGCTTTGCAGGGGAAGAGAAGCCAGCTGCCTCTCTGTCTCGCAGCGCTGTTCGTCAGACCAAGCCCAGAGAGTAGAGCCTAGGACTCTGGTGTTTGAATGCATTTGCTAGAAATAATGAAACAAGACGGTAAAGTGAGCTGTACGGAGCCGGATATCGACCGGTAGGCAGCATCCGCAAAGCCTCTGGCAGAACGTAGGGGGGTGGCAGCGGTTTGCAACTGTTCAAAATTTCATCCCATTCTTTGCATTGTGTCTGCAGCGACTTCAATATGCATGCAGTAGGAGAGCCAGTGTCTCTTTCAATGCGACTGCCTCAATGCTGTGTGTTGCTATGGGCAGCCGGCTCGGATTTTTTGGGAAAAAATATCCAGCACTGTCAATTTTTTATGCGCCCACGGAAAAAGAGCTTATCCGGCATGCTTTTCAGCTTTTCAAGGTTCTGTTTAACCGTGAAGCATTGTAAAAATCCTGACTCCTCCAAGTTGATGTCTGTCATTCAGTCGGGCCAATTTACACGAAATAGCGTTCGAGCTGTGCATACCGATTGTGCAAGCTGACATTCGCATCTTACTATGGAAATTGTTGACTTGGTTTCAGCTTTGCCTATCGTGTCTAATTAATTCTGTACAGGTCTAGATACTACGTAGGTTTACTAATTGTAGCCTGGCTTTAAGCTCCAACCGTGTCAGCAGTTTGTTCTGCTTCTGTTTTCTCGGCTTCGTCGCAAGTAGGCATGCCTGCAGTCTGGCTCTAATTTAGTAGCAAACTCTGACTTCACGCGCCCCCTCTCCTTCCCCTCTCTAGGGTTTTAATGTAAATAATTGATTCACCCATGCAGAGTCCTTAGCTAAAACGACGAGTATTTTTAACTCGTACTCAGCCGTGAGATGTTTCTCTTAGAGCTTTTCTGGAACCCGTAACACAGAATGACGGGATCCTTCACATGGAAACAGTCTGAGCGTAATTACAAAAAGTGTATCTACGAGGGGCATTCAAAAAGTTTTGGCAACTGCATATGCAGATATACTTTGGCTCAAGCAAAACACACTATATATTTTAGGAATATTTTTAGTAACATGCCTGAGACCACCATATAAATTTTCAGCTCAATAGCTTCACCCATTATTGCACAATTCACACCTAACCATACGAGCGTACCTACGTTTCAGCTTCTGACAAAATATGGAAAATATCAGCTCAGAAAACACGCGCTTCTTCATCTTCATACGCGCACAACTTGGAGAAAATGCCACCAAAATCCATGCCGACTTAGCACAGGTGATAGGGGATCAAGCTCCATCTTATCGCACCGTTGCGCGATGGATTGAGGCTTTTGGCGCCGGTAGGAGCAGCCTCTGTGACGACCCTCGATCTGGGAGGCTGGCTGGGCGCCAATTTCAAAGGCCGCAAGACCTGGTGCGCGCTATCAATTCAGAGTTGAGGGCATTCACTGAATCGGAGTACCGCGACGCCTTTGATTCGTGGCTACGGAGGCATCAGAAGTGCACAGAGCGGAGACTAATGACCTTCCCTTTAGAACCTTACTTCTGTAAGGTTTACAGAAGGACTGTAAGCCCTTACTTTTAGAATAATGAGCTTGCACTAGATTTCAGTAGCCTGTTGCCAAAATTTTTTGAATAGCCCTCGTAATTTAAGCTGCCACCTGTTCGTGACAGATGAGCCACTGCCAGAATTTGCTTGAAGTAGCTTTCTCTGGTCTTCAATTCTGTTCAGTTGTCTGGCTAACTAAAAGTACAATTGGCAATTTTTTTTCGATAAAAATATGTTTAATCGAATTTGAAGCTGATACGCCTTCTCAATGCCAACTAGTTGAAGTAGTATTGAAGGAATATCTTGACTGAAAAAATATTACTTCAGAATTTGGAATCCCGAGAGAAAAACATGTATTAGCTCGTAACAATAGCAAAACCGTTTTTATAGAGTTCTGAATAGGAGAAAATCAATAACACAATACATGTACACAGAGGCGGATTTAAAAATATAAAATACGAGCGTAAGGAGGGGGGTTAACCATTAGAGTGGGGGCGCCATAATACACTAGAGGGGTGGCCACACTGAGCAATCTGATGGCGGTGAGGCTCTTTTATAGGGCAAAGGAAAAGGGACGCCATCATAACCAGCCACAAGGGGCGGCCGCCCTCCCCTCGGCCGAACACCTAACGGCCCGCCGCTAGCGGAGTCCATCCCACGCTAAAAATAGCCCGTTAACAGGACCCAGCCCACGGTGGGATGGACTCCCTTAGCGGGGGCCAGCCCGCCAGGGGTGAGTGTGGAACGCTAGTGAGCACTAGCGTACTAGCACTGCAAGGACTTCTAGACTAACAGGACGCACCACTCCAAATTTGTGCAAAAAGTTTAGAAGGCCAGTTTTTCTGATTCCGATTCCAGCATGAGGAATCAGGGATAGGGGATTAGGAATAGTGGATTCGGATTCCAGCATGAGGAATCAGGGATAGGGGATTAGGAATAGTGGATTCGGATTCCAGCATGAGGAATCAGGGATAGGGGATTAAGAATCGGGGATTCGGATTCCAACATTAGGAATCAGGGATAGGGAATTAAGAATCGGGGATTGAGTTTAAAAAAAATGAGCTTCTCTCGGTTCTATGAAAGCTGGCAGTCTTTCAAAAATTTAGAAAAAGGTGCCATAAGCTCCTCTCTGCCTTATGAATTATGATAGCCGACCCAGTCTTTCAAGTTTCTCGCAGAAGGCGCCATATGCCCTATCTGGGAAAGGGAATTAAGAATCGGGGATTCGGATTCCAACATGAGGAATCTGGGAAAGGGAATTAAGAATCGGGGATTCGGATTCCAAAATGAGGAATCTGGGAAAGGGAATTAAGAATCGGGGATTCGGATTCCAACATGAGGAATCTGGGAAAGGGAATTAAGAATCGGGGATTCGGATTCCAACATGAGGAATCTGGGATAGGGAATTAAGAATCGGGGATTCGGATTCCAAAATGAGGAATCTGGGAAAGGGAATTAAGAATCGGGGATTCGGATTCCAACATGAGGAATCTGGGAAAGGGAATTAAGAATCGGGGATTCGGATTCCAACATGAGGAATCTGGGATAGGGAATTAAGAATCGGGGATTCGGATTCCAGCATGAGGAATCAGGGATAGGGAATTAAGAATCAGGGATTCGGATTCCACATGAGGAATCAGAGATCGGGCATTAAGAATCGGGGATTGAGATTAAAAATGAGCTTCTCTCGGTTCTATGATAGCTGGCCTAAATCAGCGCCAGGATCCCTAAATCAGCGCCAGGATCCCTAAATCAGCGCCAGGATCCCTAAATCAGCGCCAGGATCCCTAAATCAGCGCCAGGATCCCTAAATCAGCGCCAGGATCCCTAAATCAGCGCCAGGATCCCTAAATCAGCGCCAGGATCCCTAAATCAGCGCCAGGATCCCTAAATCAGCGCCAGGATCCCTAAATCAGCGCCAGGATCCCTAAATCAGCGCCAGGATCCCTAAATCAGCGCCAGGATCCCTAAATCAGCGCCAGGATCCCTAAATCAGCGCCAGGATCCCTAAATCAGCGCCAGGATCCCTAAATCAGCGCCAGGATCCCTAAATCAGCGCCAGGATCCCTAAATCAGCGCCAGGATCCCTAAATCAGCGCCAGGATCCCTAAATCAGCGCCAGGATCCCTAAATCAGCGCCAGGATCCCTAAATCAACGCCAAAGGGGCCAAACCAGCGCTGGAAAGCTGAAATCGGCGCTGAAAAGCTCAAATTGGCGCGGGAAGGCTTGAATTGGCGCCGGAAGCCAAATTTGGCGCCAGGATCCCCAAATCAGCGCTGGAATGTGCCAATGGGCGCAGAAGTGGCAGCATACATCAGCCTGCTACTTTCTGGCGCCAATTTCAATATTGCTGCGCCAATTTCAGCCTTTGGGCATGGGCACATTTTAGCGCCCTGGCAAGGCCAATGCAATTAGCGCTCACGCAATGCCAATGGAGCCGAAAATGTTTTTTTCTTTTTTTGAATTAGTGCAATCTATCTTGCCAACCAATGCGAGTCAAGTTCTGGCGTCTGCTTCTCCACAGCCCCACAATGGCATATCCCAAACATTGTGGGCTGGCCCGCGCTAAGGAAGCCCACCCCACCGTGGGGCGGGCTAACGGGCTATTTTTAGCGTGGGATGGGCTCCGCTAACGGGCGGCCATAAACTGAGAGAAAGAACACTCTCATAACCGCGTACTCTCAGAACCCGCATTGCTGGGGCAAGAAAATGTACAGCTGTCCGTGAGTGTATAATGTATGACTGAAGAAGACAAGTGTTCGGAACCTCTTTCCCCCCGCTACTATCGATTCCCTCCCTTCTCTTGTCCTCTCTTTTTCGTCTCGCTACCCCACCCCGTCTCCTGTGCATTTAACAACAGACCGTACTTGCTCCATAATCCATAGAAGTGTATGCTTTCAACGCAGACGAAGTTAAAACAGAACGCGTATCAAACAGTAAGAACACACGGTCTCGTCATGGCGTTGGCCTTTCATCTCGCTTTTCTGCTCGTCTTCTCAACGGGTCCTCTTACTGAAGCGTTCAACTGTCCCAGTGAACAAGGCAAGTACAAATGCCGGTGCGTCAACGCTACAAAACTGGTTGACTGTGCCAATCTGAAGTTAAATGGCACACCTTCTGACCTGCCAGTCGATGTAGTTTATCTCGACCTGAGCAACAACTTAATAAGTGACCTTGGTGGCTTAGTGGATCTGACGAATCTGAAGACTTTGCAGCTGAGTAACAATCATATTAGCACCTGGAACAGCTCATGGCTAACCGGTATGCCGTTGCTAGAAGAGCTCACGTTATCGCAGAACCAACTGAAGAAGCCTCCGGACCTGCTCTGCAGCCAGCTGCCTGCTTTGAAGCATCTGCATCTGGGCAGTAACCAGCTATCCAGCAAATTTCCGGAAGACTACAGTCACTGTCTAAAGCTCAGCCGACTGACCCTGTCGAATAATCCGTACGAATCGATCGATAACTCAACCCTATGCAGCCTCGCCGGTCTACCTGAGCATGAAGTTGCAAAACCGCCACATCCGCAGCTGCTTTCGCTCAAACTAAACCAACTAAAGCTGAAAAGTGCTCAGCCCGGATCTTTGGCCTGCTTGTCCCACCGTCTGCAGTCGCTGGACCTGGGCCAGAACTCGCTGCCGCAGCCCGTTCTGGAGGGTCTCGTCGGCGGCTCGTGTCTATCGCTGCTGGCAACGCTGAATCTGCGACACTCCCGCCAGCTGGGGGCGGTTAGCACAGCTCTTTTAAACTGCTCCAAATCACTGCAGGTTCTCATGCTGGATGCAAGTTCAAATTTCATCGAGCTGCACACGGAAGCCTTGGCTCTGGCTCCGAATTTGCGCCTTCTTTACCTGAATAGAACGGGAATTCGGGGCTGGACTGGAAACTGTCTCAACCAGCTGCGGCAACTGCACGCGCTGGACCTCAGCTTCACCCCGATTACCACGGTTGGCGGTCGCAATGGCTCAGACACTAATCCGTTGCGTCTATTGACTGACAGCAAGAACTTCAAACAACTCAGCCTGACAAACGCTTCGCTTGAATGCGACTGCTCACTCTATTGGCTTTGGCAGCTGCTGCGCGACAGCCCGGCAGTCCGGGCGAAAATCGTTGGCGGAGCCGACAGCTTGACTTGCACTGGTCCGCCACTCGCCCTTGGCGCCCGCCTGACTCAGTTCGATGGCCTCTCTGAATGTGTCGGATTTTTCACTCGCCGGAATGTGATCATCTTGGCCAGCTGCGGCGCCGGCTTAGTATTGATTTCTGTCGTGTTTGGCATCGCCGTCGCTTTTGTTAAAAGACGCCGTCGTCAGGCATCGGCACTCAGCGCCGGGGCGCCATCGCAGGAGCCTCCTCAGCTGGTATTCTCCGGCGCCAGCAGTGCGGCTAGCAGCGTCGACGATCTGCGCGACCCGCTGGTGTCTCCAAATATTGGAAGACGCGGCGGCGCCCGGCAAGAGTCGATTTGGATTCGGCTGAGGCGGTTTCTGCGCGAGAGACGCGACGCATCTTCCCTGCCTGGGGAGGTTCGCAGGCCGCCAATTTTCGACCCACGCCCGCCACCAGAGGACTACCTGAACGCTGATGGCGAGGACGCCTGAGCGAATCCGATCGACCGAATTCAGAGATACGATGTATTAAACGTTCGCGCGTTACTACTGACTTAGGAGTACTTGTAGTGGCAGTTGAAAGTATGAAAATCTTGCTATTTTGTGCATGACCAATTTATTCCTTTTTTCGGGGAGTTCCTGTTGATTTTTGGTACTGGTGAGCCTTTGTTAAACCTTTACTGTGTAACAAATTCAAAGAAAAATGTTTTTATGAAAAAAAGCTTCACAATTGTCTGTCTTTTGTGATTTTTTTTACTACTTTTCAATCTTCTTTAGCAATGGTACTAGGTTAGGAGTTTTGGTCAGTCAGTCAGTCAGTCAGTCAGTCAGTCAGTCAGTCAGTCAGTCAGTCAGTCAGTCAGTCAGTCAGTCAGTCAGTCAGTCAGTCAGTCAGTCAGTCAGTCAGTCAGTCAGTCAGTCAGTCAGTCAGTCAGTCAGTCAGTCAGTCAGTCTATTCACCTTCTATCACCTTCTTCTATTCACCTCATCATATTTTGCCACACCGGAGAAACCTGTCGGCCCTGCAGGCGACTCCCCAGAGTGTCTGAATAATTTTAAATAGCCAGCCCTGGGCTAGAGGGAAGAGTTCGCGATCGGCATTAATCATGAAACGGTTATTGGTACCGGCAGAATGAGGCGTGACAGCTCATTGTAACCCATACGCTGCATGTATTTAAACAAGCTTTTATGCGGATGATTCTTCCATGCAAATTGTGGCCTGGAAAATTAATGTAGTGTTTTTTATAAATACCACCGCTTGGATCATTTACCGGCCTAAGAGACAGGGGCGCTCACCAAGACACAGGAGCGCTTACCAAGACACAGGAGCGCTTACCAAGACACAGGGACGCTCACCAAGACACAGTGGCGCTTACCAAGACACAGGGACGCTCACCAAGACACAGTGGCGCTTACCAAGACACAGGGGCGCTCACCAAGACACAGGGGCGCTCACCAAGACACAGGGGCGCTCACAAAGACACTGTGGCGCTTACCAAGACACAGGGGCGCTCACCAAGACACTGTGGTGCTTACCAAGACACAGGGGCGCTCACCAAGACACAGGGGCGCTCACCAAGACACAGGGGCGCTTACCAAGACACAGGGGCGCTTACCAAGACACAGGGACGCTCACCAAGACACTGTGGTGCTTACCAAGACACTGTGGTGCTTACCAAGACACAGGGGCGCTCACCAAGACACAGGGGCGCTCACCAAGACACAGGGGCGCTTACCAAGACACAGGGACGCTCACCAAGACACTGTGGCGCTTACCAAGACACAGGAGCGCTCACCAAGACAACAGGGGCGCCGCTCACCAAAACTCACCAGGGCGCTCTCTTCTTCGACACTCTGGGCTAAAAATATTCATTATATCTACACATGTACGAGCGTATAAAAAACCAAAACTTTGTGTGTGTTTGTGTCGAAAGTTAAGTTGTGCAGAGTTAAGTGTCTTGCTCAAGGACACAAATTGTTCCGGTGGGATCGGGAATCGAACCCCACCCTTTAAGTTGTGAGTCCGACGCTCTAACCACTATGCTGCAACCCCCTTCCTAGAATCACTTAGAATGGCTTCAAATGAAGAAATTGAAGTTAAGCTTGAACGGACAAGGAATTTAAGCCCACCTCGGGCATCTGAATAGCGATCGGTGAAATTCTATTTGAAAATTGTTATAATTAGTTTTACTGACTGACGCCTTGTGATGTCGATATTCACAGAGGTTTAATAGTTCGCTTATTGTGTAAAAGTTCATGTACGTAGAATAAATATACAGTTAAGATATGCATAAAGCAGATTACAATAAAATTTCATAAAAATCGATTTTAGGAATTTAGGATTGAATGGTGCAAGTTTGAAGAATAACGGTTGAGCGGCTTTTTCTGAAATCTACATGTATCACATATACGAATATATAGACTGACAACTCATTTTTAGTGTATAGAAATTCATGCATCGATAAAAATAGTGACTTAGCATACAGCAACAATACTGTTATAAATATTGAATTCAGAATTGGCCTGAGCAGCGGCCACTTGCCTAAACAGGAATCCTTTATACTAAAAAATGACTATTAGAATCAACAAAATCCAAAAGCAATTGCTCAATAAAAAGCGTATCATCCTCCAGACTTCAAGATTACTCGTGACCGTAGGTGCAGCCGTTGTACCACCAACAAGCGCCGCTCCTTAGTTGCGAGCAAGCAGTACGAGCGTATTCAATCCAAGTCAAACGTCGAGAACTGACGATTATTATTTTAGCTCAATGAGTCACCGGAGGTGTTGGAGCTGCTAGCCAGGTAGCTACCGACGCTCAGCTGGAGTACTCGAACACGTACAGGTAGCCGTCGTGATGGTTCCAGGCCTCCATGCGGAACAGGCGGGGAGTGGCGCCAGTTATGCTGTTAAACGAATTCAGACCTAAAATTTTTCAGCAATTTCATGTGTCAGACGTAAAAAAGGTCTCTTACTGCGAAGACTCAATTTATTACATGTATATTTAAACGCCCCGGCGTTTAAATATTGCCGTCGCCTCCCGGCCTCGCAGTCAGCTCTACTGGCTGTGCAGGCCAAAGCAATTCAACGGAGGGCCGCGCGAGAGCTGCGGCTGCCAGGTGCGGCACACTGGAGACGAAGCGAAGAAGGCCCCAGCTCCAGCGAGCTCCAGCGCAGGGACCGCCCCTCCCCCTCGCCCACCGTCCGGGTGGCGCCGGGGACCGTGAGGCCCAGCAAAACCGGGCCCCAGCCCTACCAAAGTGCGCGCAACAGCTCAGGGTCGTGACTTCGAACTGTCGGACCCTGCTGGCCAAGTGGAGGCGACACCTGCTGGTGCAGCCCGCAGACGGCCTGCAGCCGTTGAAGTTGACGGTTGAAGTAGCTAAATATACGACCGTCTGTAGAATGATGAAACTGAATGTCAGCTTGCCGAAATAGTTTTATTAAAATTATAGGTTGCGCGCCTGTCGAGTTAAGCGGCTAAATATGTTTGCTTGCGCCTCCTTTTGATTTCAATTAGCCTTTCAACTTCACTGGCTTTACTGTTCAATCGAAAGTTTAGAACACAAGTTTTTGTTCGAACGATAGTTGTTAGGCAGCCAGTTTGCTCGCTCGCAAGTTGGCCCATTTCTACTTTTCCGCACTTATATTTATACAACAAAATTTGCCTCAGTCAGCGTTATTTCAAACCAATAGCAATTGTAGCAAAAGAGTTCTAGATCAACGCAATTGCAAGAAAGTCTGGGAATTATTTTTTTGGTGCGAAAGTTTGGATGCCTGCGTGCCAGTTTCATGTGAACAGCGAAATCGGACACCGCCGTTGTGCGTCATTCGGCGGCTCCACCAGTGTTGCAGCTGTATCGATGTCGCAGATCTTGGGCGCTGATCTCAGCAGTTTTCGTGAGAACCAGACGTTCAGGCGTTCTTAGTGCAAGCCAAGTTCAGCCGGCTAAACTTTTCTAACTTTCACTTGTGCAAACAATTGAGCGTTGGGAAGCACAATGAACTCCTGCTGAACTGGTCTTGCTGTCCTGAGCCGATCGGCTGATTGTTGCGTACTGCTGAGATCGCTGATGCTGCTGCTGCTGATGGTGCGAGCCGAGCTACGTTGGGTGTCTTAGACAAAGGCTAGCGTCCGCAACGTTGGGGCCCACTTCATAACTTTGGTCCCCTCGCTCCAGGCTCACATTGGGTCCTCTCGTTGCCGTCCAGCCTCGCCAGGTGACTCGACCAGGTGACACGACCAGGTGACCTAGCCTATCTCCGTTCCTAGACTTATGAGCATTTTCTTATGGCTCATAAAAATTGCCGTTCTGGAACTTCCTGCCGTACTAGCGCCATTGGCGGTTGCAATCCTTGTAATTCCTTCATCCATGGCTCTACATTTCTCCTTCACTTGGCCGCTCCATAGACACTGGGCGACATTTAAAAAGTTTCAAAGGATTTATTTAAATTTCTTTGCAAGTTTTAACCGATTAATTTAACGATTTAAAGTCAAGCAAGCAAGCAAAGTCACTGGAAACAGGAAGCGTGACGTCCGCAAACTTGGGGCATCAGCAGGCAACACACGAGCTGAGCGAGCAGATGATAAGAGAAACTCCAACTCTATGCCAGCCACTTTACTGAGTCTTTCTCTTTCTGTCTGTTTCCCATGGATGAATAATGGCATGAAAGTACGAGTATTGTGATCCCGTCCGTCGCGACCTTATCAACGTCCACAGCGACACGGGCGATGAGGATAGTCGCCCCTCCACTTTCAACATCAGGAGGGGCTTCCAGGCCGCCATCCCTGGTCGTGACAGCATTCCGCGGGATTTCGGTGTGAACCACTGCTTCACTGACGGCTCGCTATTTAACGGCCACGCTGGAGCAGGTATTGCTAGCTTCCAAGAAGGTAAGATGCTCTTTCCGGAAAGTCTGCACCTCGGTGAGAATACCTCGGTTTTCCAAGCCGAAATCTGCGCCATTGAGCAGTGTGCCCAGCACCTGTCCAGGCGAAAGTTGGGAATTTCAATATCCATTTTTACACTGATAGCCAAACCACTGTCAAGGCTTTAACCACCGAAAAAGTTCCTCTGCCGCAGTGTGCGATCTCTCTGTTTTTAATAGGATTAGAATCGCCTGACACCCGGTCACAGCAACATCCTGGGTAACGAACTCGCGGATTCTCTCGCCAAGGAGGGGCAGCAACCCAGACGGCAACCACCGTCTGATGAGGCCTAGACCTAGGTTGAAAATAACCTGAAAATCAATTACAGGTGGCTTCACTAGCAGCACCAGCTCCACTGGAAAATTTGCACCGACTACAGGTACACAGGAGCTCACTTAAAATAATCGACCTCAGGGAGCTGTGCATGGTCATAACCGGCCATGTATTCTTCCAGAGACATATCTCGTTGCAAACCGATTGCCATAGGAGAGCATAGAAGAGGAGACTGCAGAGCATCGCGTCACCTTCTGCCCGTTACTTCAATAAGGCACGGCACAAACATTCGTGCGAGCTGACCAGCCCGGAAAACATCCTTGACCTTCGCGTTTTCATTCGAGATACCGACTGGATGAGGGTCGCCGACGCCTCCTCTGCGAACCTGCCCACTACGGGTTAATCCTTGCTCTCTTTTACTTTGGGGTTGCGATAAGGGCCTCGCGACCTGGCCTAATCGCTGTGCTTGCGTCCCCGCCAGTAGTAATGTCGTGCCGTGAAGTTGGCATAAAGAAATTCAAGGTTTATTTTAACTGGCAAGTAGCCTATTTAATAATGACACGAGCAGGGGCTGAGAGAACACCGAAATAGAATCACGTGATCATAATTAACTACGTACAAGTGCATGGAAGCTTAGGCCAGGGGTATGGCCAGTCAGCGCAAACGGAGAGGAATGGCGTGCACGTACGATGCACGTACATAACATAAGTTAGTCAGTGCCTAGAGCTCAGCGCTCCGGCACCACAAGTAAGTGAGTGTTGGGATCTAGTTTATTGGCTCGTACTGTACTTTAGCCGCCCCCAATGATGGTTTTTCTTCCCCCAATGATGGTCACCTATCCCCCTGGGCTTCTACCTTTTGTGTTCAGCGTGGCTGCAGTCAATCTCTTTCTCTCTCTCTTCTCTCTCTTCTTTCCTTTCCTCACTGCTCTCTCATTTCTCTTATCATTTCTCTTAGCTTGTCTCCCTTTGCTCTCTTAGCTTGTATTTAAGCTTCTTCTCCTTCTTCTTCTTACTCCCCCCGCTCCTGCCACTCCAAGCCGAATAAACTGAAATCCGTAAGTTTGAGGCCGTTTTGAGCTACAAGTACAGAGTGTTAGTGCAAGTGTCAAGTGTAGGGCCTCCCTTTTCCTTTGGATAGGATCTGTGGACCGATTCCGATACCCATAAAGGATTATCGATTGATTAATTTTGGTATCCTAGAGTAACCGATAGAGGCGTACGACTCCGATTCCGTCATTTCTAGAATAAGACGCCCTTTCTGGAGCACTTCATTATTGTTATGTAGAGTTGACTTTGTTATTAGGGCGCATCTCTGATTTCTGCACTCGAGGAATACTTCGACGTCGATGGATTAAATTGTTAACGCTCTCACATTCGGCCGATTTTAGAATTCGAGAAGACTACTCCGGAGGAAGACTCCATAGAAGACTACTAGCTCTACGAACCTGCCCGACTAAGAAGAGGAGCCCGCACCAGTAAGTGATTACTGAATTTTGTTCCCAGGCTTGAGGTCCGGAAGTGGAAGTTCAAGCGTTTAGATACTAAAATTAATTCTCTCTCTCTTCTCTTTCTCTCTCTCTTTCCTCCTCTCTCTCTCTAGTGTGCTAAAGCGAACTCTTCACATGTGCGTTTGATGCGACCCTGGTTGCCGGCCTACTGCCAACGCGTTAGTGCGACAGTGCTCATATAGACACAAGAGCGCCATAGAAATTTCTCTCTCTCTCTCTCTCTGCTTGTGGCCAAGCCTGCCCCGATGAGCGTAGATCGGCTTGCACTAAGGAGGATGAGGGTGTGCTGGTGCTGGTTAGTCCTGCAATTTGTGTACGCAAATACGCAGCTTTCCGGAAATAGGAGAGAAAATTGGCCACCCAGCTTGTACTCGAGGCTGAGTATTAATTACTCCAAAGTATTCAAAAGTAGCAAGGCTAAAAAATTTGCAGACGAATCGACCAGCCAACTCGTACTGCAGACTAAAAGGTGCACTTCAAACGAGACTGCGCTCCATGGCCTCCGCGGAGCATTTGGAGGGCTTGGAACTCTGCGGTCAGTCCGAGTCGTTGACTCAGCGCTTGCGCAACATTCTCAAAGACTACTCAGATGGTTTAGCCATCCCGAAGGAGATCATTCAGAATGCTGACGATGCCGGGGCCACCAAGGTGACGCTGATCTACGACAGCAGGAGCAACCGGCAGTGGCAGAAATCGGTTCTCAGTGGCCGCATGGCAGACTGTCAGGTACAAGGAATTTATTTTTCATGGTAGCATGTGTATTGCAGTTTGTTCGTAATTAATAGCTGCTAAATTGGAGGGCACTCGAGACTTGCTATGGGGAGAAAGTAGGAATTTATTCCAGTAATTCTTGTATCCATACCAACAGCACTCCGCCTGGCTTTTTTTACTTGTAGCTTCATTCCTACCATGCGGCATACGTCTTTTTTTCCCTTGTCTTCGTAACAATAAAATATAAAAATGTTTCTGGTTTCATAAAGTTTCTTAGTTTCTTATTTTTTATTAATTACAGGGCCCGAGTCTGTGGGCGCACAATAACTCCGAGTTTACTCCTGAAGACTTCACGAACTTACTGAACCTTGGCGGTGCCACAAAGCGAAGCCAGTCGACCAAGGTGGGAAGGTTTGGCCTCGGGTTTAACTCTGTCTACAACCTGACTGACGTACCCTCGGTGTTTAGTGGCTGGCGTCTGCAATTTTTGGACCCGCACGGCGAGACTCGGGGGCGTGGCTTTCTGGAGGATGTGAGTTGGTTTAATAATATTTTTCCGAGCCTTATTTACGCTCGTACATTGATTGATAGGCCACCGACTTTTGCAGGTATACCGCAGGCAGGGTGGGAACAGCACCGGTGTCAAGTTAAACTTTGCCACAAAGGCAGGTCAGCAGGTCCTGGCGGATTTCCCGCACCAGTTCGCGCCCTATGCCGGCGTCATGGGCTGCGCCAGCGACTTAAGCGCCCAGCCGTACCGGGGCACGCTTATCCGCCTGCCGCTTCGAACGCCTCAGCAGGCCAAAGAGTCGAAAATCTGCCAGCAGGTTTATGGAGAGATGGAGATGCGCGATTTGCTGGGCAAGACTGCTGAAGTTGCTCACCTGCTGCTGTTGTTCACGCAGTCTGTATCAGCCCTTCGATTGCTGCATCTTCGGGATGGACCAAAGACAGCGATGCTACTTGAGGTGAAACGCAGTCTAATTGAGTGCCTCCGACCACTCCCAGTTACCTCCGACAGCGGCAAGCTGTGCGATCAGACTCAAGTGTTAACCGCTGCCGTGCATAAGATGCAACAAGAAAGCGCTGAAAAACTAATAGGACAGTTGCGGCTGCGCATTGAAACGTGGTATAGCGTTAAAGTGGCTAAGAGACTTGGCATTGACGCGCTGACTGTGGATACTAACCGCAAAGATGATTGGCTACAAAGCACTGCAATAGGCTTCAGTGACTCGCTTGAAATGTCGCAGCACAATGAAGTTTTTCGGCCGCCGCTAGCTAGCGTTGCAGTTCGAATAAAGACAAGTCAGGATGTCAGTGCAGCCGATGTAGTTAAACCTGGTGTCGCCTTCAGCTTTCTACCACTACCGGTTGAGACGCCACTACTATTTCATGTCAATGCAACATTTGCCGTGACGTCAAGCCGCAGGCATTTAGAGGAGACAACCATGGATGAATCCAACGGTCGCTGGCACCCGGGCCGCTGGAATGCAGCTCTGCTCCGTGAGGCAGCTTGTACCGCCCTTGTTGCTGCAATTCAGCGAATGACTAGTGACGGGATCGTCGGGACACCCGATCTCTGGCCGCTTCCGGAAGCCGCATCCGGTAGTATTTGGTGCCATCTTGTAGACAGCTTTTACCAAACAGTTTTCTCGGCGGATCCCGAAGCGCCGTGCGTTTTTCCTACTAACGCAGGCTGGAAAAACCTGTCCAAAGCTGTATTCTTGGATGAATTGAGTCTGGGTTCGTCTGCCCTCGGCTCCGCAGCAGAAACCGTCCGTCGAATCGCTCAGTCAATGGTGCCTGAAAGCTGGGGTGTGGCGGAGGGGCTCGCACCAGGCGTTCAACGATCAGCCGTCCAGCTTGACCTGCTCGGCACAAGGTTGTGGGAAGGCGAATATTTTGTGGCGACTTTTCTTCGGAATCTTTCGAGATTGTGGAATTTTTCGGACGTCGACCGAAAGCACTGTTGTGAGTTGCTGCACCTTTTGCTACGAAGTCTCAGCCAGACAGCTGTATCAACAGAAGATCCCTTTCGTTTTCTGAGATATCTGTCAGTCCAAAGGCTACTGAACTCGTGTAGCTTCGTTCCAAATCAGCTGGGTCAACTTTGCCCTGCAAAAGAGCTGCTGGACCCATGCTGCTCTGCAGCAGCTCTGTATGATCAAAATGATTCAATTTTTCCACGGAATGACTTCCAGATAGCTGATATTCGACGAGCGCTGTTGAAATTCGGATTGAAGTCCCAGATTGACTTTGACGAGTTATTGAAGCGAGCAGAGTCAATTTATACACTTGACAATGATTTGCGTAAGGAGAGAGTGCGATCACTGATGAGGTGCATTTGTGAAAGCAAGCAGTTGATGACACCATGTGATGATCGGCTGGCCAAGCTCAGACTTGTCGAATTTCTGCCAGCACTGCAAAAGCCCAAGGATTGCAAACTGCTTTGGTACTCAGAGAGTAATGCTCAGGGCAAACTGTTTTCACCTAGAGCTCTGTATGATTCGAGCTTGGAAAAGCTGGTCTCGCTGTGCCAACCAGTTTTTGATAAATCGCTGTTACAAGACGTACCTCAGGACTACAAGGAGCCGTTGCTCCGCATGATCGGAGTGCAGAAAACTGTGACATGGGATGTTGCCTGGACTCAACTTTGCCGTGCTGCAGAAGTCTTTCATGAAGACAGCCGCCTAATATGCTTGGCTGTTTATCAGCACCTGTCCAAGCTCATTGATGAGGACCCAACGATTGCTTCTAAGGTGAGATCAGCCTTTAAAACTTGTGAATCGCCTGCAATTCTGTTTTCCGATCACGGATTTTTGAACCCTCAGAAGGTGTCCCTCAACCTAGCAGATAAAGAGTGCCAGCCGTATCTTTTTCACTTACTGACGGATATACGTCGAAGCCTTTCTAACTATCGTTCCTTTCTTAAGGCTGTGGGTGTCTTGGAGCAGTTTGGTGCCGCTACCTACTGCCAAGTTCTAAAAGAGATGCAAGCAAAGTACAATGGTTCTGAACTGACGGATGCAGACAGAAAGTGCAGTATTGACTTGCTTACTCGGCTCAGCGAACTCAGTTCAGAAAAAATCCCTGAACGATCTGAGATTTTTGCTCCGGACAACAAAGGTGTCCTTACTCAATGTTCGGATCTATGTTTTGGAAGCATAAAGTGGCTGCCAAATAGCAAAAGTTTGCACTTTGTTCACAAGGACGTGGCTTATGGTGTCTGTGAGAAGCTGAGAATACCCGACAAGAGAGAGCAAGCACTGAAAATGCATCACACGCCGTTGCCGTTTGGTCAGAAAGAAGAACTAACGACCAGGATTAAAGGCATTCTTAAAAGCTACCCACTGGGCATTGAGATCTTCAAGGAGCTGGTGCAAAATGCAGATGACGCCGGCGCTACAAGAATTCATTTAATCAACGATCGCCGGAGCTTCTTACAGGAAAGAGTATTGGGAGAAGAATGGAAGAGCCTTCAAGGACCAGCTCTTCTAGTCGTCAATGACACGACTTTCTCTGATGATGACATTGAAGGAATCCAAAATCTAGGCGTCGGCTCAAAGGGAAGCCATCCATGGAAAACTGGGCAGTATGGCATTGGATTTAACTGTGTATATCACGTGACAGACGTTCCGATGTTCCTCTCCGACAATCGGGTTCTGTGTGTGATGGACCCGCACTGCAGATACATGCCCAACGCTACCATCGAAAGCCCAGGTGGAATGTACAAAGATGAAAGTCTGAAAGCGATCATGACTGACTTTCCCTCATTTTTTCGAAGTTTTCGAGTTGAAGTTCGAATCTTTACTCGGCTCTACTGTCTTTAGGCTGCCTCTTCGTACTCAGGATATGGCTCGAAAATCCAAGATATGCTCCAACTCTGGATCAGTGAATTCAGAAAGGATTAGCGCTCTATTCGAAGAATTAAAGTCCGATTTAACTGATATTCTGCTATTTTTGACCAACGTTAGAACCATCACTCTCTCAGAACTTGCACCAGATGGAAAGCTAACCAAAGTAGCTGAAGTTACATCGGAAATTTCTGGAGAAGACTCAGCTTACAGCAGTTTAAGCAAGAGTGCAAGAAGTTAGGCACAGTGCTTCAGCAACGTCAAGGTTTCGACAGAATTTTCATGGGTGGCAGCAGTTTTGTTACACATGAAACTACCGTTACTGTATCTGAGACAAAACCGCTATCCAAATTCGCGTCGCTGAGGAAGTGCACTTGGATGGTAGCCCAGCAACTTGGATTTTCAAGTGCTGCATCCAGGGAACTTCAAAGTAAAAGCTTAGCTAATTTGCGCTCTACGATAGCATCTGGCATGTGGAAGGCGCTACCAAAGTCGGGGTAGCTGCTCGGATTGATAAGTCGCCTGATTCAGGACGTCAGCGTCATCGAGCTTTCAATCTACTTCCACTGCCTCTGATCACCAGCTTGCCTGTTCACGTGAACGGCCACTTTGCGCTGGATCCGTCGCGTCGAAATCTGTGGGAGGCTCACTCAAACGACGCTGCTTCCGAGTGGAACGACGTGCTTGTAACGACTGCTCTGCCTGAGTGCTATGTGAAATTGCTTGATTCTTTGAGAAAGCGAATAAAGGCAGTGACTGACGACAGTCAAGATCTATCACTTCCACTATTTTATAAACTTTTCCCCCGTGCAAATGAGGCAGA
This sequence comes from Macrostomum lignano, assembly GCA_002269645.1. Classification (NCBI taxonomy): domain Eukaryota; kingdom Metazoa; phylum Platyhelminthes; family Macrostomidae; genus Macrostomum; species Macrostomum lignano. The sequence goes on from NIVC01000056.1 coordinate 427,113, forward strand.
CAAGTCTCCTTGGGGCAATCTAACTACAAAGTTTTACAATGAAGTTCTTACTAAACAGTGGAAGCTGTTTCCTGTAATGGTTCGCCAGCAGATTGAGTGGCTGCCTCTGGCTTTGAGCTCCGATTCAGTCGATGGAAAAGCCGCATTTCTCCAGGAAGGCGCTCCTGGTGAGGTTTGCGATGTTCTGGTTAAAATAAACTTGCCGCTAGTGCTCAAAGGACGAGATTTTTTTCCGTGTCTCCGACAGAGTGATATCAAATACATCCCCGTTCTGGAGCAATGTGTGATAGTAAACTTTTTGAAGGGAAATTGTTGCAAAAATCTGCTTAAATCGCTGCCAATGCACGTTGAACACAGCGTTTTTGCTTCCGAATCGGCAGTGATAACGTTGTTAAAATATTTGCTCAGAGACGCTTTAACAGAAAAGGCTGATAGCTTATTCAATCTCTTCGAGGCACCAATAAATCTGACGGCTGATGGCAAACTTCGTCTTTTCGATCGGGACCAGCCGGTGTTCCTGACGGAGTACGTTCGTCTTTTTCCCGAACAAAATTCAATTCTACTTCGTCGATTTGCTCACAAAAAAGTACTTGAGATTTTCCACCCGCAGCTTTTGTACGGGAAATTCGGGTCAGATCACAGCCCCGTTGCGTACGAGACCGGTATCTATAAGAAATTCAGTCTTGAGGACTTTTGTCGATGTCTGGAGGAGTTCCTGCCAAACTGCGTGTCACCACGGAGCGCCTTCATCTCACTGAGCAGTATTGAGTCTCGCATGGGGGACTTAAAGCCAATCGACTGGCTTCGGGATGTTTGGTGCTTTATTGAAGATGCTTGTCGGCAAGCAAGTAGCAGCAGACAAAGTACGGGCGCAGATGATGTACTTGAGCCTGTTTGGGACTTTGCCTTAGTTCCGACATGTTTAAGCTGGGGGAATGAAATGGCCAGTGAGAAGTGTGACAGCCTTTTCCAGGTGTCAAAGTTGTCTTGCGTTTATCTTAAATCAGGCCGCTGTTTAAGCGATACTGGGAGGAGCATCGAGGAGTCACTGCAGCAGCTAAAGGCGCCGGCTCTGGCAGTTCATAACAAGTTTTTGAAAGATTTAGCCAGCCAATTAAAAAAACCCGACACAATGCTCTCCGTGATTCGCTTCGCTCTGACCGAGAACGCAGCCAAGCCATCCAACCTTCCGTCAGCCGACATGGCCACGAGCATCTGTCGCTTTATTCAGGACAATCAATCTGCAATTATTCAGGTGTTGAAGCAACAGGGTTTTGTAAAGGCGACTCGAAATTTACCTATATTTGTTTCTTTGAGCGGTAATTGCACTAAAATTGGAGGACTGAGGGCCATAGTCATTCCAGCCAGCTTTGAGGCAGCTGAAATTCAGCTGAAATTCATTTGTGGAGTTGCTCTGAGAAGTGTGTCTTTATAAAAGAGAACCCAGAACTGGAGAAGCTGTACGAGTCCGTCCGCTGCAAGAAATTAAGCGATTATGCAGTCTACGCCGAATTCGTTCTGCCGGTATTTGATTCCTTTTCAGACCGGACGAAGCGCCTGCATCTTGAGAAGCTGAAAATTCTTAGTTGGAGTTTCCTAGGCTTAAGTCGCCGTAATCCCAATGAGAGCAAGATTTTTCTCAACGCACTCCAGCGCGCTAAAATTGTTCCCAACCGCAATTCGTGGGAACGAGCCGCCAATATTTATCACAAGGGTGTTGCTATTTTCTCTCAATTTATTCCAGAAGATGGGTTTCTGCCTAAAGAATTTTGCAATGAAGAATGGCTTGATCTGATGAAATTGGCAGGACTTGTGACCGAGTGTACGGTGGAGCTGGTGCTGAAGTTTGCGAACTCTACAGCAAGCCTTCCTGTTGAGGATGCCAAAGAAAAGGCCGACTCCATTCTGAAAGTTGTCGCAAAGGCAGATTTCGGACCTCGAAAGGAGGAGTTTCTTAAATACCTGTCTAAAATTCCGTTCATAGTGCCAGATTTTGAGCCTGACCTCAACCAGCTTTTTCCCTATGCAAACCCAACAGTTTGTTCTATTGAGAATATGGTAGCAAGACAGGCCCGGTTTATTTGTTGGTCAGCGACTCCTACTTCACCAGCCATTATTACTGAGCTGAAATGCTTCGATAAGTACTTGAAAAAGTCCCCGAGCAGTGCAGAATTTTGGTCGCATGTCAAGAACATCCTTAGAAGCAGTCAATTCCTCGACAAATTTGCGCCCCACTCCAGCTTGAATAAAACCAGAACCAAGGTGATGGACAAGGTGTACGCATTCATGAAGTCGCTTCTCCATTTGGAAGAGAGCAGGAGGCATTTCACTGAATTAAAGGATATTCCATGTATTCTTGCTGATGAATTTCAAAGATTAGTTAAGCCAATGCAAATTACGCTGGCTGAGAGCAGCGACGCAATCCCGCCGTTTCTTTTTGCTTGTCCATCTCGATTCCGAAAGCATGGAGAGGTCTTTAGCCGACTTGGGGTATCGCATCAGCTGACTGTCCAGCATGTGGCCATGGTGCTTGAACAGATTAAGCTTGAACAGACAAAAAGTTGCTATCCCGCAAAGCTCAATCTAGAATTGACCACCCGAGGTATTCACTTGTTGCTAAAGATGCTTGAGCAGTCGCACACCCTACCCGCTGCAATTAGCTTATATCTTCCCACATCAGCGGCTGATTCCAGAGGCTACCAGCTTGTTGACGCTCGCAATTTGGTAATCAATGATGTGGAGGAATATTTTAAACGCTTGAAGGATTCAAAGACGATGAACGTACAATTCCTCGATCTAGAATTCTGTAAGATCAGTTCCGACCAGCGGAAACTGTTGGAGAAACGTCTAAGCGAGGATTTAAAAGTCCCTAAGCTTTCTTTGTTGGTCAGCGAGGAAATGGAAGAAAGTCCAAAGTGTTTACACAGTAAGAATGGATGCTTCACTTGTACCTACATATCTGACAAGTTCGGCAGCAGCGAGTTTCGCAAAGGATTAACCAGTGTTATAGTGCATGGAATGACAACAAGGGAAGATGAAAAGACGTTTGCCACCATCGGTAGCCTGTTTGATACGTTGCAAATTGACTGCAGGCAACAGCTGCACACGGTGCTGCTCATACAAGGGAAACGGATTAGCGAATCTAAAAGAGAAAAGAGTTTTGTTTTCAAAGGAGATGTCCTTTACGCGAAATATTTCAATGAGCTGCCAGTTTCTGACGACCTGGATTTTAAGAACTGTGAGTTGTCGGGAGCGGCTCTGAGTCTTCTGAGACCCAAGTTTCACATTGATGCATGCCATTATAACGCAATTGAAGATTTAGTACGTCTTAAAAGCTACGATAACGTTGCTAAAATATTAGAGAAGCACAACATTCGCGCCGTTAGCTTTCATGTCACCGCTGAAGCATGCGATGTGCAAAGAGAAGACAGTCACAGGCAATCAGAAACAACTGTGCTGAGTAAAAAACTTGCGAACTCAATAGTAGCTTCCACTGAACTGGCCGTGTCAATTGACAGCCGAGATCTGGAATCTCAGTCACTCAGTGCCTGTAGCCAGGAACCTTCATACTCCCATTTGGGTTCACGCCACAACCTGCGGCGTCGAACACGAGACGTCAAAGAGTCGGAAATGCTGAGTAACGAGTTGAGTACGCAATGCGACGCTTCAAATGAATTTCTCTCACCTCGACAACGGACTGGACAACAAAAAGCAAGGCGTGGTCGAAGTCGAACTGCTGGTAGTTCTACTGGCGCTGAGCTGGAAGACTGGTCCGGCCTTCAACTTCAACAGCTGAACAGTCTCCCTTCGGATGACGAATGGGAGAAACTCAGCCGTAGCACTTCAAAAACTCGGCGCAGCAGGCGCTCTCTGCGTTCCAGCAGTCGAGGGCGCGAGAATTACGGCGTCTTTGGCGGTGCCGTGTTCGGCGGCAGCACTGCTGATCTTTCCGATCACATTGCTCCCTCACCCGGCGCAGCTCGGCGCTATCTGCAAACGGCCCAGCTCGACGCTGAGGTTTCAGCGGCGGCAGCCACCAGAGACTACTGTGACTGCTGGGCCTGCTACCAGAGCTGGCAGGCGGCGGAGAAGGCGCTGACTGCCATTCTGCTGGCCCACGGCAGGCCGGCCGCCCGCAGTCACAGTCTTGTCAGTCACCTGGAGCTGATTGACGAGCCTCTGCATGAAAGCCTGAAGCCGTTGGTTGACAGGCTGTGCAGAGTGCTGAACCGCGACCCGAGGTATCCACAGAACGGCATGACGCCGTATGAAGCGTTCAAGCAAAACGACGCCCAAGAGGCAAGCAAAGCAGCTGCAAGCATTGTAAGATTGGCCGAAACAGAGATAAGGAAGCTATTATAGATTTAGACTCTTTAAATTATTTTTTTCATAGAACTTTTTCATAGCTTTGCTTGTGGGCTAATTGGTAAATCATCTTTTGAATTTTTAGAGGTAGTATCAATATTGTTGGGAATGAAAACGGAAATATTATAGTAATCTTAAATTTATGTTCATTTGAGAAAGTAGCAACAAATTTTATAGCAGAAGTGGCTAAAATATAACGCAATTCATACTGCTTTAAGTAGTGATTTTCTAACAAAGTAGTAACAACAGTTTACACTGGTGCATTGTTGGTTATCGATTTGCCATTTTCTTGTTCAAAAAACAAGTCAACCCAAATTTCTTACTCATGTTTTGCTCATTCAACCCAGAGGTCGTGTTTTTTTCTCATCGCTTTATCGATTTTTTTCGGTCCCATCACGTGTGGCTTTTTAAGTACGGTTCGTGGTGAATGAAAATTGCGGTTCCGGTTGCACCAACTCATGAAAATTTAAATCCCTAGAAGCTCTAGTTTTTCACCTAAGAGAGTAATAGAAATAGGTGAGTTATTTTTGTTTATTTAACCATTTTTTGTGTAGTAAAGTGCGGTTGATTGAAGTTTTTAATTCTTATTCACCTGTTTTTCATTCATAATCAATTTTTTAACCCAGACCTAGGAGCTTGAGGCGGCTCATTTTTTCACAGTTCATGGTATAAAATTTACAAATTTGTCCTAATCAGTCCTTTGGTTCCTTACTTCTTCCTCTATAATCGTTACTTTAAGCTTTTATTTGAAGTAACCTGTTGTCGGATTTTCATCCTCCAAATATTTGTACTTTCTATTACCTTGTACTTTTCAGTTAGCCGTCTCCCTTTGTCTAACTTGCCTTTTCCACAGACTATCGTAACCGTTCATTTACCACAGGCAATTTGGCTGGCCTGTTCATGATTGTTAGTATAAATACAACTTCAATCCGCGGCTTGGCCCCTCACTTCTTTCCCCTCTCTTCCTTTCTGCACCACTTATATCTCGTTCTATTAGTTTATTGTCTATTCGACACCTGTGCTGTCTCAGTCCAAAGCCTGGTTAAGTTAAAAAAATTATACCAGCGTACATAGTCGCAGTAAATGACAATCATTCCGGAAATTTTATTTTCTATAGGTTTCGGAAAAGTTACTATCTGTATGGATGAGTTACCCCAGTAGGGGGTTGTAGCCTAGTAGGGGGTTGTAGCCTAGTAGGGGGTTGTAGCCTAGTAGGGGGTTGTAGCCTAGTAGGGGGTTGTAGCCTAGTAGGGGGTTGTAGCCTAGTAGAGCCTAGTGGTTAGAGCCTAGTGGTTAGAGCGTCGGACTTACGACTTGAAGGTCGGGAGTTCGATTCCCGATCCCACTGAAACTGTCCTTGAGCAAGAAACTTAACACTGCATTGCTTCAGTTCACCCAGCTGTAAAATGGGTGTCAGCATTAGCTGGGGTAATTGAGGGCGTGTGTGGCGACCCCCCCCCCAGTCCTTGGACTGAACAGCCGTACGCAGCCTTCAGATGCGCCGCGCAATAGCTGCGGCTGAGCTGTCGGTTGCGCATCTGCCCAATTGGGGCGGGTGTAAGCAATTGTTATTATTATTTTATGGATGAAGGTACTTCGTATATGCATGCTTTTACTGTATTTTTCAACGCAGGAAAGCTGAAGTTTTTCTTCTGTATTTTCATAGTTACTCACATAAATAATCCTGAAGAAGTCGCCAATGTAATCGGTTTTATTTGTGTTCTCGATCAATTCGAACCTTGGGGATTTGCTGTTACAGAGAATTATTTTCTTTTTATTAATCTTTTAATCTCCTACTACAAAAAATGTTCGGTTTGTTGAGTGTGTCGAATTATCAATGCGTGTGCTTTGAGTCTATAACACACGGATCCACGAAGCTCTACTCTTGATTTCGTTCAAGTTTCTTGACTGAATAGAGTAGGAGCAACCACTCAGAGATATTCTTCAAATTGCCTCACCTCACAAAACACGGAAGCCTAATGGCGTGTATATTTCGTATTTAATTATAAGCCGCCACTAAGTGTAAAACTTTGCCTCCCAGTTTGAGCTTTTCGGCAAAGTCCTTGAACAGCTTCACGATCTCTGACTGCAGATCAAGCTTTTCAAAATTGAAATCGTGACTATTGTAGCCTCTGAGTTCAATGGAGTACACTTTCTTGCAACTTCTCACAACCCAGGCGATCTTCTCGCGTGCTTTCTGCACAATGCGTCCATTGGGGGCTGCAACAAAGCGAAGACATCGGCGAACATGATTACCAGCAAATTTTTCTATCTACTGCAATGAAGAACTGGTTTTAGGCACGGGCATGCGACTCTGATTATTTAAATCTATCTGTGCTTTTCACCTTCAAACGTTCCTTGTGGCGCTGCAGCCAAAATTAAATTGCTTTCTGTTTTCAGCTGGCGTGGCGTAATAGCTCGTATATGTAGTTGAAATTTATCTCTTTTGCATGCTCGAGGATTGCTGGCCCAGCTGCTGCTGCTGCTGCTGCTGTATATAGCAACTCAGCTACAAAGTGTTAGCAGAGCGTGGGCCAGAGCCCCATGCTCTGGTTTGTGGGGCATCATGTCAGCACGACACGGCTTTGCACAGTCAGCCGTCTAGCCATAGGCGACATCGCGATCGCAGGCTGGATCAACAGCCGGTTCAACTAGCCGTCAAATTCGGCTTTTGAACAGCACCACATCGCACAGCTGCATCCTTCCAGCTGAACACTCATCGTTGACGATGCGCCTTTCAGTTCATCTTTCCATCTTCATATACCATTAGATGCACGTTCTTCACAATTTTCCTTTGCGGTTTCGCACCAGCACAACTGGTTGCCACCCCGCCAACCGATCCCGGACTCGTGATTAACCCGCTCACCGCTGCCGCACGCCCAACACCACCACCGCTGGAGCCGACTTCCTACGAGGTATAAGTACGCTGTCTCCTGACCTGGTTGCATGACACCCGGCTCTGGCACCGACGCGTCACATCGGCCCAGCTTTGTGCAGCGTACACCGCTCTATCGAAGCCATTATACATCATGACACGTAATTCACCTGGTGAAGAAGCGCGAACTGATGCGAGCTCCTCATAATATTGCAATTCATTTAGCGATTCAATTTACTAACTTAGACAGGCTCTTTGAACCTTTATCGTTTTTATACAGTTTACAATCTTAAAAAAACAAAGCACGATCTGTCAATTCGTTTCTGGAAGGGGAGTATCTTGTAGCAGTTAGTACATGTACATTCGTTGTCGTTGTACTTTTCCCTTTGTTGACTTCCCCATCAACCATAGACAACACTGTTGGCTGCGGAGGAAGCCCTAAGCACAAGATGAGAAATATACTCGCCCAGAGGTGGCTGCTACACATTTAGAGATGTTACATGTAGAGCTTTTTAGAGCCGGTCCCACGTCTGGGCGCGACATCCGGATGGTCCCCGATCAGACTGACAGATCTGTCTGGATCTCCGTAAATCATCTTTGATCGCACACAGTGGTTGCACAAAACCTACGAGTCTGGCAGCATCTCACCTTGAGCCTCTCAATGTAGTTTAACAGCAGTTTGCGGACTGTGTCTAACACTGACAGAGCAGCCATCACACCTTATATCTAATCTGCATTAGACAGATAGACAGACCCATTCTTTCTCGCATAGAGATCATCTGGTCCAGATTCCGATAGTTTCGAATCCCCCGGATCCTAATGGGTCTTTAATCCTAAAGCCACTCCCTCCAACCATTGATGACATTCTTATTAGTTCTTGTGGTTTCAAATTCGTTAAGCCGTTTAATTTTTCCACCTTAAATTTAACCTCGACTGAGTTTGCGGAAAGGATTCATACTACTGTAAAACTAGCAGGTGCGTACTACTTAGAGTAGCATTTTCGCTGGGTCGTGGCACAGACTGGTGGTCGGTGAAAAATATTCGGAGGGCGACATCGTGCGACAACCAGCGCTGATGCGATTCTGCCCCATTCCGCCGACTTTTGAGAGCATGCAAAAACGCTCGAATGCTGTAAGTGCAGTCACGCACACATACACGAGCTCATACAGTGTGTTCAGCGGCCTTGATTTCGAATTTTAAGACATGTACTTGCCCGACATTCTCTCTGTGCCTTGGGTGTTGGCCCTCATAGGTGTAAATCGCAAGGACCGCTAGAAGAACTTATCTAGTGGTCCTTGGTAAATCGCATGATAACTCTCGGCCAATTCTTGTGCAAACAAGCCCGAATTGCTCATAGATTAATGTGGCACAGAATCGAGCCAAGGACTACTAGACTAGAAGTGTTCCTAGTGGTCCTTAAATCGAACCAGGAGTCACGTTTACCGCTAAGCTGCCCTGCCCTTCTCCCGGATAGGCGGTTGATATTTCCCATTCATTTCTTTCGGCAATGTCAAGTTGTAGCGAAAAGTCACATGCTCGAAAGCCCAGCGTGATTCATCGTTGGCACCATTAGCATACAGGGCGGGCGCTGCAATGCCCAGAGTGTTAGTGCTCTACGGGCTGTGGTGCCTTTGGTGCTGATTTCTATTGCTCTAGATAGAAAGAACTAAACAATCAATTCATAATCCCGATTGTTTAAATTTAGCTCTGTGTATCATCTAAAATTGATCAGTATAATGTGCGCAATGAATTATGTGATAGTTTAGAATAGCATTTTAGAATTGCCCCAGCCAAGCCAGGCACTGAGAGGCCCGTGCGATGTCGCATATTTACGCTGCGATGAGCCCGATAGCGAGACGAAAATCTCTGCGCCCTTGCAAATGCGGACAGAAAAATATCTGAATATGGTGAGACTGAATGATCCTGAGGTGATGAGGCGAGCTGGGCGTCTTCTGCCTTCCCAGCTTCCCTCATCCTACCGCTGACGCTTGGCTTAGCAGAGGAGTGCAGCCGCGGGAAGGAAGATCCAGATAAAAGGCACAGCGAGCGCTGGATGATTCTGAGCAGCCTCTCCGCTGCATCAATCAGCTATGAGCAGCAGCCACAGTCATAGGAGTCCCGCGGGAGAGCCGGGGGGCAACGGCCACGGGATGAATGAATAATCACTTCAGGTAAAAATAGACAGCTCTCATGACTGCCCGGTCTCTTCCTCCTGACTGTCATGCAACTCCACTTGGGACTTCTCGGTATCTACTCAGCTGGTAAATAATGCACTGGAGAGGCCGAGCTCATCTTGAGCAGCATTCTTGTGGCTCGCGTCTAGTTTATAGTGAAATTTAGAATTAGAAAATCAACTGCTCAATTTTTTGCTCACTGACACTCTTCTTCCCATCTCTACCCGCTTCGCCCGCTTGCGCCATCAGGAGTCTTGGGAGAAGTTTTTCAACTAGTTTTTTGTTTGGCCATCAATAATTTTAAAAAGGCACCTTAAAATTTCGGAACCAGTGACTACTTGGCACCTCGGTTTCTAAATCATCCAATTGGTCTAGGCTTTCAAATCTGTGAAAAGTCGACGAGAACAAACGTTGAACCAAGGACCACTGAGAAGTCACTTCTTCTTAAGTAGTCCTTGCGTTGAACGAGAAAGACTTGAGATCAGGAGACTCAGACACCTTTTTTAACGGCGGCATTGACATTGAGTTTGCTTGGGTTTGTTAATTTCAGTTGCAAAAAAAGCCCGGAGTTCAGACTAAGCATCAGTATCAGCGCTTTACAAGCTCTCAAATGCGCGGTTGACTGCAAAAGTACATCCTCAACTTTCGAGCGGATTGTCTGAATTTTAATTTTTAGCGCATCTCCTTCCACCCGCGGAGGCTGTCAGGCAGACCCGTCATTGGCCCGGACAGCTGATTGGAGCCCCGGCTCAGAGCGGTAAGCTAATTAATAATATAAGGGAATCCCTGAGATGTGCACCGATGAATGCAGTTCAGGCATTGCATACGAAATCCTTGCGCACTGTCTGAAGCAGTCGGAGCCAAGTCTTGGTCACGCAATAAAACCAGGAAAAGAGCTGAGTTTGTCTGGGTAAGCCAAGCCACTATTACACACGCTCATCTGCAGTGTCTCCCAGCTGTGCCAACACGCCATCTCCCTTTCCCCACTAACTGCAGTTGAGTTTACTTGCAATTAACAAGGCTGTTAAATGCGAACAGATTTTCTAAGAATCAGAACAGATGCAAAATGCAGAATCGCTTTATACTTTATAATTTTTTATAACAGGAAAAGTGCAGTACTTTGATTTGCAGTTCTCCAACGATATGTATCAGAAGTAACCCTTGAACTAACCTCGTAAGACTTTGAGTTTTCGTCCTACCGGTAGTTGGTCCGCTTTTAAGTCGATCCGCAGCCAGCAGGCCCGTTATGCCCTTCTCTTTGACCCCTGAGAATATGCAAAACGGATGTAAACTTGAGCTCCGGAATGCGGCCCAGAGCTGCAATCGATAACTCACCGGACCGGTCGGTCAGAGATGCCGAGACATCTCATCCGCGTCCCTCCCTTGGGCTATCAGAGGGGGGGGGGTAAGGAGACTAAAATTGGGATTTCATATCAATTTATGGCTCTAGAATAGAGCCGAAAATAAAGCCAACTGGTCTGACAAGGACTTTATTAGCATTTCTTCGGCTGCATTCCGGTGCTTTAGTTGACACACTACCACCGGGCTAGCTCCTATACAGCCCCAACCATGAGCCCTAACGTCTTGCTGTCCTAGTTTAAGGAAAGGAAATAAGGCTGGTATGATATTTGGGTCAGCAAGTTAAAAGTACAAGAGATAAGTTTTAGTGCGAGTTTTCGCTAGCTAGTGACTGGCAGCAGAGTCTGCGGGGGAAGAGAGTAGCTCGTATTTGACGACTCAAGAAAGTTTAAAATGTCGGAAAAGTTTGCGGGGTTAGAAAATGACTTCAAGGGATCGAAGGGAAAGCCAGTTGAGACGGAACTGTAGCTCAGCAGATACCGGCCAAGTGTACATAAAATGCTGCAGCTGCAGACGCGCTCGCACCCGGATTCAATTATTGCAGACATGGGCGACAGCTTTGAAGAGGACTCGGTCGCCGCTTCTGCTGAAAGGTTCGTGCATCTCTCTTAATCTTCCCTGTTGATTGAAGTAACTGCCTTATTTAAATGAAAATTTAAATAAATGCTGCCTTTGGAGAATGTTAATTACATTATGAGTGTAAATAACATTCTCCAAAGCATATATTATACCATTTAGCAGAATTTCTATGGTAATTTTGTAACGAAAGGGACTTCGAGTTTGGTAAGTGAAATTCTTCAGCCTCCAGCATCCAGGTCATGTGTACGAATCTGACCTCTTGTGTCACGTCACTATTCCAATCTCCATGAAGTGGTCGTACATTGTTAAACTTAATGCACAAAGCAGGAAAATCTGCAACAAGCTTTTGCTGCATTTCTTTGAGGGTCAGAGCCGGCTTCGCACCCGAGCATCTCATCAGAAAACTTTGGTCTCACAGCACCTCCACGCGCGCTAAGACCAATCTTACCCTCTTCAACACACGAGTATCTCCCGATGATGTCATTGACAGTTGTCCTTTTGATGTCCAGTTCAATTGCGAGTTGAAAACATCGCACAAGTCTGGAGCGACCCAACACGCAAATTCTCAAATTCTCAAATTCTCAAAGATTTCAAGAAACTGGGAAACTTTTCAACAGCCTCACCATCTTACCTTTAAGTTTACCATAGCCCCCTTATTTTCTTGCCGTAGGAAAAGCAAAGAAATTTTCTGATCAGGCTGCATTTACACAGACGATTTTCCGTTATTTAGACAAATTCGAAGTTATTTTCTCTGCAAAAATTACAGAATTAGACATTCATTCTCCTCCCCTTGAACGCTATATAGTTTTGCAAACGTTGACGAAGTTGAACTCACTTTTTACGAATCGGAAGTTGAAATGGTATATTATTATTATCAAACAGACGCGAGAACATACTAAATTCACTAGCCATACAACAAATATGCGTTCCTCACTAGAAGAAACTCGAGTGCAGCGTCCTACGAGCTACTTTAGTTGTCCATGGTTGATTTATGCACGTGTTGTATTATCCGCTGCCTTCCGGCCATACCGCAGCTCGTAGACGGGGTGATCGGGATTTGGGTACAGGAGTGCCCAGAGCTTGCCGAATGGAATAGAAAGGGTGAGCGGCGACCCCAGAGGCGTACAGACACTCCGGGACGGAAGTGAATGGACCGGGAGCGTACTGACACCCGTTAAAGCCCTAATAAAAGAGATGCGCGCGAATGATGAGACTGCCACTCGGCAGCGACAGAGAGAGAGGTGAACACTGCACTGGTCTGGAGGCGCACAGACACTTCGCAGACTGAAGGCTTCGACGGGAAGAGAGAGGATGAGCAGGCTGCCACTCGCCTGCAATCCTGATGATAGACAATTAGAGGACAAAGTCAAAACAGGAAGAAAATGTAAAAAAAAAATCAGTAAAGATTCACTTCTATTTATCTTACCCACCGAGGTCACAGGCATGAAAAGCGACTTCAAGTGAAGTGAATTCGGCTAGGGTTGGGCTAAGGCTAAGCCTCGCAGGGCTGGGGTTGGGGCTAAGCCCCGCAGGGCTGGGGGTGGGGCTAAGCCACGCAGGGCTGGGGTTGGGGCTAAGCCCCGCAGGGCTGGGGTTGGGGCTAAGCCTTGCAGGGCTGGGGTTGGGGCTAAGCCCCGCAGGGCTGGGGTTGGGGCTAAGCTTTGCAGGGCTGGGGGTGGGGCTAAGCCCCGCAGGGCTGGGGTGGGGCTAAGCCTTGCAGGGCTGGGGTTGCAGGGCTGGGGTTGGGGCTAAGCCCCGCAGGGCTGGGGTTGGGGCTAAGCTTTGCAGGGCTGGGGTTGGGGCTAAGCCTAAGGGCTGGGGTTGGGGCTAAGCCCCTGCAAGCCCCGCAGGGCTGGGGGTGGGGCTAAGCCTTGCAGGGCTGGGGTTGGGGCTAAGCCCCGCAGGGCTGGGGTTGGGGCTAAGCCCCGCAGGGCTGGGGGTGGGGCTAAGCCCCGCAGGGCTAGAGGTGGGGCTAAGCCCCGCAGGGCTGGGGGTAGGCCTAAGCCAGGAAATTCTTGTTTTGATGTGTCCAGATTTACCGAAAAATATTTAATTCCCCCTTTCTAGTTTCTAAATCATTTAAAATTATCAAGTACTTTAAATACTACTGACGAGTAGAACTCGTCGATTCTGCTACAGTTTTTTCTAGAAATTTCGCCAGATTTGCCTCGACCAGTCTGCATATTTTTTCTCAATTTCCATTACAAGCCTCGTGGTAGGCGGGGGGACGAATTCGTGTTGACAGAAGTATAGCTGAAACGAACGAGGCCTAAATGAAACTAGGGATTTTGCATGCCTTTCCTGGGGAGAAACTGGATAGGAGGGAGTGTGGAAAAGATTAAAATAACATTTCATGCAGTTTCTGCGTACCTCGGGAGATTGCAACTCTAAGCCTGTTGGAAAAAGTGATTCTCAGCAGATGATGGAGCTTCTCTCCTCCCTCGGCCCTATGCTCTATATTTTCATCACAACTCTCATTTCCCCAGCCGTCTGTGATTGGCCGTGAGCTCTGGCTCTGGCCGAAACCAGCTGCTGCTTGTATATAGACAGAAAAGCGACTCAAATAGATGTGGAGGCAGTTTAGACTCTTTACCTTCTCTTCTCTGCTTTACGTGACTTCCCCGAATCGTGTCCTTTCCAACGCAGATTTCGAACAGGGAAAATATTGAAAAATAAGTTTGCTCAAACTGATGACCGACACAGCTGAGTCGCCCTCAACTTTTGGCGAGAGCGGGAACGGCCCGACAGGACGACCTCTCGAGAAGTAAGGCTGGAGTGCCGGGCTCTGGGAGCACTGACTGCACCACCCTTCTTTTCCTTCACCCCCTCTTGGTGCAAATCCAATTCTTCATCCTTTATTTGGCGTCTCCTCTGCCCCTTCCCGATTCTTCATTTGGCATCTCTGCTCCATACCAATCCTTTATTTGGCGTCTCTGCCTCTTTCCGATCCTTCATTTGGGGTCTCAGCCTCTTCCCCATCCTTCATTTGGGGTCTCTGCCCTCCTCCCGATTCTTCATTTGGGGTCTCTGCCTCTTTGAAATCCTTCATTCGGTGTCTCTGCTCCATCCCGATCCTTCATTTGGCGTCTCTGCTCCATCCCGATCCTTCATTCGGTGTCTCTGCTCCATCCCGATCCTTCATTTGGCGTCTCTGCTCCATCCCGATCCGTCGTTTGGCGTCCCTGCGCCGTCCAGATCCTTCCTCTGGATCGGGAAGGGACAGATACGACAAGAGGAACTTAATGAGCATGATTGATTGCTTCCTCGCTGGCTGCGGGTTGACCGTGGACTTGATTTAGGGCTCTTCTCAAATTCTTTCTGCTACTAACAGCAACTACTCGTAAAATTCTTAAAAAAACTTCAGGGTAGGACACCAGTACCTCTCCGAAACCTTAACCCATGAACACTCAAACCGGCTGTAAGTTTCCACTCAGTCGCACACAAGAAGCTATTTATGCAGTTGGTTCTAACAGCAACAGCGAAAGAGGAATTTTAAATACTTGCAGTTAAAGTACGGAGAATGAAATACGGCCCGTTCTGCAAGTTTTCTTTCGCCTTCTCTCCTAATCCGCCTTCGCTACAGACGTTCGCACTCGCACACTGGCGATTGGGTACAGCAGGATTGGGAAGATAAAGTAACACATGCAGTCAGGTCTTTTTCCAGTACAGCATAGGGATTGAAGCAGAATAGCCGTATGAATAAAAATTTGCTGTAGGTCAGTGCACAGACAGAGCGAAGGTTGCAAAGCTGGCCCAGTTGGGGGTTGGTGGTGTCGAAGGCCGGTCCGAGCTCCTATCAGGCAGCTGGAATCGTCCAGGGGGGAGGGTGGACGCTGCTCGGCTTAGCGTTTCCCAAGGCTGCGTAATTAACTTTGTTCCCTGGCGCAGTCCGCCCGATTCTGGTTTCTGCCTGGATTTTTTTCCTACCTTGGCTATGTCAGTTGAGCCAAAATGGCCTTGGAGACTGAGCCGTAAGTCTGCCGCGATGAAAGGAACTGTTTTTACAATAGCTACTATATAGGACTCAGGTGTGAGATTGCGATTCTCAGGTATGAGATTGAGATTCTCAGGTATGAGATTGAGATTTTCAGGAATGAGATTGAGATTCTCAGGTATGAGATTGAGATTCTCAGGTATGAGATCGGGATTCTCAGGTATGAGATTAAGATTTTCAGGTATGATATTGAGATTCTCAGGTATGAGATTGAGATTCTCAGGTATGAGATTGAGATTTTCAGGAATGAGATTGAGATTCTCAGGTATGAGATTGAGATTTTCAGGTATGAGATTGAGATTCTCAGGTATGAGATTGAGATTCTCAGGTATGAGATTGAGATTCTCAGGTATGAGATTGAGATTCTCAGATATGAGATTGAGATTCTCAGGTATGAGATTGAGATTTTCAGGTATGAGATTGAGATTTTCAGGTATGAGATTGCGATTCTCAGGTATGAGGTTTAGATTCTCAGGTATGAGATCGGGATTCTCAACTATGAGATTTTGATTCTCAGGTATGGGATTGAAATTCTCAAGTATCAGACTGAAATTCTCAGGTATGAGACTGAAATTCTCAAGTATGAGATTGAGATTCTCAGGTATGAGACTGAAATTCTCAGGTATGAGATTGAGATTCTCAGGTATGAGACTGAAATTCTCAGGTATGAGAAAAGATCCTATTCGAAGACTCTGTTCCTCACCCGAGCTCAGAAAGCAGAGCAGCGGCGATCTGCACAGCCGGTTAAAAACCCGGAAGCTTCTTGGCGTCGGTGAGACAGACGACGGCGACGTGCACCGGTCGAAGCTGAGCCAAATTCTCGGCCACAGCGAGCAGCTGCACCACCGCGGCCTGTCGTGGGCAGCGAGGACTTGGACTGCCGCCTGCGGCCTGGCCTGCGCCGCTGCCGCCACCGCCGTGAGTCCGGGGAAGTTATGCCGGTGAGAGCTGATTCAGGTAGGGGGCTAGGTCAGGTGAGAGGGGGCTGGGTCAGGTGAGAGGGGGCTGTGTCAGGTGGAGGGCTAGGTCAGGTGGGGGCTGGGTCAGGTGGGGGCTGGGTCAGGTGGAGGGCTAGGTCAGGTGGGGGGCTGGGTCAGGTGGAGGCTGGGTCAGGTGGAGGGCTGAGTCAGGTGGGTGGCTGGGTCAGGTGTGGAGGGTTGGGTCAGGTGGGTGGCTGGGTCAGATGGGGGCTGGGTCAGGTGGAGTCAATGGACTCAGTGGAATTTTTAGTGGGAGTTCTGATTGTCAGGGGGAGTCAAGGCGAGTCAGGGTCAGGGTCAGTCAGGGGAGTCAGTCAGGGGTAGTCAAGCAATGGGAGTCGGGGGAGGTCAGTGAGAGCCAGAAGGAGACAGGAGAGAGAGGAGCAACCACTGGAGTTAAGGCAGTCCCTTAGAAAATATTGAAAGTCGAATAGCAGAATTCTCTCTTCTTGGGAAAGCAGCTGGGGAATTCTCCCTGTTCTAATCCCTAGGGATTAGTTCTGTCGTGCGGACCTACTGAGTATTTAATCAAGGTGAGTGTGCGCAGGTGCTCGATGGGGGTTCCGGAATATGAGCTTCAGCTCGGGCTGAGCGAGCGGAATGTACTTTTTGTGGAGTCTTGAAATTTTTTATCTCAACAACGCGTTCCGAGTTGTCTATTTTGAGCCGCCTCAGCTCTAAGTCTGTCAATTCCCATTTGCCCCTAACCCTGTTAAACTCCCCGGAGGAGCTCAAACTCCTCAGGCCCCTCAAGCAAATTTTCTAATTATCATGGCATTTCCTACAGTCTCGAGTTGCCTTTGACCAGAGTCGGCCAGTAATTTTCTAATTATCATGGCATTTCCTACAGTCTCGAGTTGCCTTTGACCAGAGTCGGCCAGTAATTTTCTAATTATCATGGCATTTCCTACAGTCTCGAGTTGCCTTTGACCAGAGTCGGCCAGTAATTTTCTAATTATCATGGCATTTCCTACAGTCTCGAGTTGCCTTTGACCAGAGTCGGCCAGTAATTTTCTAATTATCATGGCATTTCCTACAGTCTCGAGTTGCCTTTGACCAGAGTCGGCCAGTAATTAAGCGCTTCTGCTGAGCGGAATTGCAAAGCAAAGACAGCCACCTGGCACGGTCAACCATCTGCTTTCCGTTTGTTGTAGATTTTCTTCAAGCCGGGGCTTCTTTTCGGCCATCAGGAGGCGACCGAGCTTGCGACCGACCTTGTTGCTAGGCTGTACGCCTGCGCGCTGATGGGTGAGTGCCTCGGTAGGGCTGCTCCATCTTGTCAATAATATGATGATGGATAGCCTATTCTCGCTTTTGGCCGAGACTTTTGTGGCTCTAACTCACTTTCTACTGCCTTTTTTATTCTAATCCACACTTGACTCTCCCCTCCCCTGACTCTCTACTCCTCTCACCTGACTCTCCACTTCTCTCACCTGACTCTCCACTTCTCTCACCTGACTCTCCACTTCTCTCACCTGACTCTCCACTCTTCTCACCTGACTCTCCCTCCTCTCACCTGACTCTCCCCTCCTCTCACCTGACTCTCCCCTCCTCTCACCTGACTCTCCCCTCCTCTCACCTGACTCTCTACTCATCTCATCTGACTCTTCCCTCCTCTCAACTGACTCTTCACCCTCCTTACCTTGACTCTCTACTCCCACTGACTCCACTTCCCCCACTTGACTCTCAGTCCCCCGCCCCCCAATCTCCGCAGCCCTCGCCGGGTTCCTGTGTCTCTCCTGGCGTAGCTCAGACCGCGAGCTGGCCCGCCAGTCCATCATCCTGATGGCGGCCTTGGCAGCCGCCAACTGCGCCCTGCTGTGGCTGCACCCCGCTGGCTGGCTGCCCCGGCTGGCCGCTCTGGCGATGCTGGCGGCGGCCGCGGCCGCCTGCGCAAAATTCTGCCAGCTTGCTGGCGGCTGACGAGTCAAATGATGACTGTCGAAGCTTTTGCTAGAGGCTGCGGATGAAGACAAATTTCAACGCTCGCAACAGAGACAACAGTTTTTTTTCTAAGAAATCAACAGAAACCGCTGATCCTGTTTGCCAGATTAGTTACGAGATGTTCCGGAGAATCGCTGCAGATTAAATTTTATTTCTAGAAAAGGGAGAAAAATTGTTGCGGAGGTTTACATGTGCGTAGTACGACCTCCATTTGAGATGTTTTGTTAGTTGTGCCCTGTGGAGGCTTCTTTTAGTAGATGAATCAAAAAAGTTCAAGAGCAGACCTGCAAACTATTTTCTGTGCCTCATTGGGCACTTTACAGCCGCTTTCGGGATGCAGTCTGAAGTCATTGGAGCCCCGAAAGTGTCTGACAACTTGATGAAACCGCTTTTCATTAATAGTAGCGTGCGGAACTTTTAGCATGTAGTTAACAGGGGCGCAGATTAATTAAACAAACCAGGGGAGCAGTCAGCATTTTTTTTATTAGGGGGCGGGGCGCAATCTTGGAGGCGTCAACTTGGGTGGCGTCATTTTGGGTGGCGCCATCTTTTGGGCGCCAGCTCATGGCGCTATTTTGGCGGCGCAATCTTGGCTGGTGTCACCTGGGACGCCATCTTGGTGGCGCCATCGTGACGGCGTCATCTTGGGGCGCCATCTTGAGGGCGCCATCTTCTGGGCGTCGTCTTGGGTGGCGTCACCTGGGGCGCCATCTTGGGGGCGCCATCTTAGGTGACGTCACTTGGGGGCGTCATCTTAGGGGGCGTCATTTTGGGTGGCGTCATCTTGGGTGGCGTCTCTTGTGGGCGATATCTTGGGGGGGGGGCGATATTTTAAGGGCGCCATCTTGACGGCGCAATCTTGGGGCACCATCTTGGGTGGCACCATCTTGGGGGGGGGGGCGCCATCTTCTGGGCGTCATCTTTGAAGGGGGGGGGCAAATCAGCAGGCTTGATGGCGCCATCATTTCTACCAGCCCACCCTGACTACGCTCGTAATAAACATCAAAAGAGGCCTAATTAAAATTCGAAACCAACTGCGAAAGTTTTTATCAACTACCTGCCTAAATCATGCTAATTAAACTTTTTTGACTCCAGAGAGCCAAGAACCACATAAAATTAGAAAGACTTTTGAATAATTTGGTTTCTTGGAATTTATTTGAAGGCTCAATAAATTGTGGAGTTAAGAAATTTTCTTACTTTAAACGTTAAACTTGTTGGATTGCAATACCGTGTAAGGAAAAAAGTTATTGCTTTCGATAACAAATTCGTTTTCAGTAGATTCCGGTATGCCTAAAAACGCAATATCCTGTCCGACCACTTACAGTGGTCCTTGGCAACTGTGTGCATAGCTCCTAAGCACTACGACTATTGATATTGTAGTGTTTGCGGTCTGCATAGCTAGAGATCGCAACCGTAGCAACTTTGATACTCAATAATTGAGCACAATACTTGCCCATGCAGCTGATTTTCCCTCTATCTGGGAGTTTCCCACGCCATCGGAAATTAATAAATCATATCGAATCCCCAGAGGCTTGGCCTTACTCTGTGTGCAATCATTTTCCAACGATTGGTTTCAATAAATATGAGTGCAATGTTCAATTTACACTACTAACAAACTAATAACAAGTAGTACTACAAGATTTAAACAAAATGGAGCAATGCAGGAACACAAAACTGCGGCAGTGGCATTCTTATAGAAATTGAAAGAGACCGTCTACTGAAAGTAGCAAGGAGGAAATTTAAAGCGAGAGTCTTAGTAGTGTGTGCAGAAATTTTATGCTACTTCTGCTACTTACGAGCTAATATAACTTTGAACTCGAGTGCCCACTGCAGGTGAAAGGCCTTTGGCTCTTTAGCTCAGCAATACACGAAATACTCTTTTTTGAATGATTTTTACAAAGGGTTGAATTTTGTTTTACTCTAAAAATGGACGGTCGCACGCCGCATCATCCGCACTGAGTCGCACAGTCCACAGTCGCATTGTCACAGTCTCACTGTCCACAGTCTCACTGTCCACAGTCTCACTATCCACAGTCACACTATCCACAGTCTCACTATCCACAGTCGCACTGTCCACAGTCTCACAGTCCAGTCGCACTGTCCACAGTCTCACTGTCCACAGTCTCACTGTCACAGTCTCACTGTCCACAGTCTCACTGTCACAATCTCACTGTCCACAGTCACACTCTCCACAGTCTCACTGTCCACAGTCGCACTGTCACAGTCTCACTGTCCACAGTCTCACTGTCCACAGTCTCACTGTCACAGTCTCACTGTCCACAGTCGCACTGTCCACAGTCTCACTGTCACAGTCTCACTGTCCACAGTCTCACTGTTCCACAGTTCTACTTGAGTAGTCCCTGGCATGGCGCATACTGGATGGAGCCGCAGTCCAGAAGGTCAGAAAACTGCCGGTTTAGTGCTGAACAGCTAAATACTGTAGTTCACTGGATCACCAGAATCAGCATTGCCGGCAGTTTAGCGGTTCTCAAGCAGACAATCAAGTCTGCCGCAGAAGCCAATGCTAGTGCGAGACAAGTCTCACTTCATTGCCATTGGACAGAATTAAAGGTGCGAGTATGAAAAAACGGAGCGCGTTTGAGCACAAAAATTATAAAAGAAACACGCGGAAACCCTTGCTGAGTAACTTACACCGAATTAAAGCGAGCCTCCTGGATCACAGAATCTGACAGACTGCAGCATCGGCAATGTCGTCCAACCAGCTGCCAGCTTCTCAAATTCGAGCTTCAAGCGACTTCGACATCAGAAAACTGCTCGGCCTGTCCACCGCCCAGCAGCCGCAGCCAGGCAGCTTCCAGGTCACCATCGCGCCGCCGCTGCCGCCACCGTGGCCGCTACCACCAGCCGTCGGGCCCGCAGCGGCCCTGGGTGGCAGCTTTGGTCTGCGGCAGTTTGGTGAGTAAAAAGCCCTCATCATGAGCCGTAGCGGCTGTGTGCGACAGTATCTTTTCTAGGAAATGTTTTTCCCAAGGCTTAGGACTTAGCATAGGCTGATGCCACTGCAGCAGGAGCCCTGAATTTCACAGGCCAATTAACATTTAATTAACAGTCATATTGAACAGTAGCCAGCTGAGCTTTCTTGTCTCAATTCGACCTGAGGCGCCGTTCTCAGGTTTGACTGACAAGCGATGAGCACAGTTGGTGCCTGCCTGAGCTCTGCGTGTTGGGGAGGGGCAGGAGCGGTTTTGATGGACACTTCAGCCAGTTGTCCTGTGACACTTCTTAATTTAGTTTATTCAATTTGTGCTCGCGAACTGAGTCGCCATCTGGAATTTTCGAGGGGTCAATTTCTCCGCTAGCTGATGATGCGGTTATTCCGTTGAGTCTGTGCTGGGGTTGTCTGCGCGTGTTCGCTGTTTAATTGTTTTACGGAGCATTCGATCAACTCATTGTGCATTTCAGCCGCTGAGCAGCGACCCACATCGGAACTGTTCCACTGGGGAAGTCAGGCGGGGGAGAAGAGGAAGAAACGGCGGCACAGGTGAGTAGATCTATATAGATCAATATCTATCTATCTATCTATCTATCTATCTATCTATCTATCTATCTATCTATCTATCTATCTATCTATCTATCTATCTATCTATCTATCTATCTATCTATCTATCTATCTATCTATCTATCTATCTATCTATCTATCTATCTATCTATCTATCTATCTATCTATCTATCTATCTATCTATCTATCTATGTATCTATCTATCTATCTATCTATCTATCTATCTATCTATCTATCTATCTATCTATCTATCTATCTATCTATCTATCTATCTATCTATCTATCTATCTATCTATCTATCTATCCATCCATCCATCTATCTATCTATCTATCTATCTATCTATCTATCTATCTATCTATCTATCTATCGATCTATCTATCGATCTATCTATCTATCTATCTATCTATCTATCTATCTATCTATCTATCTATCTATCTATCTATCTATCTATCTATCTATCTATCTATCCATCCATCCATCTATCTATCTATCTATCTATCTATCTATCTATCTATCTATCTATCTATCTATCGATCTATCTATCGATCTATCTATCTATCTATCTATCTATCTATCTATCTATCTATCTCTAGCAAGTCTGTCGCTCAGAATCTGGCAGCCAGACAGTCCGCAACAACAGAGGAACTCCCAGAGCAAGTCGCGGTGTAATCCCCCAGAGCCTGCTCATCCCGCTCGCCCAGGAATTTGATCATTTTTCTCTCTAATTAATAAATTAATTTGCAAATAAAAACAGAACAAGATTAGTACCTCAGCGCTGAGCCCCCCATCGGCTAATCGGCCTAGCAGCCTCACTAATCCGCAGCCCACTGGTCACCGTTTCCCGGCCGGAAGCTGCCCGGGTCAAATCTGCCAATTTCAAGAGTGACAACCGTCAAGAAAATGCAAACTGCTGCTACAAAATAGTTGTCTTCATTGTTGTCCGCGCTGAGCACATGGTTTCTAACAGACCCACGTCTCACAGGACCGTGTCTAACACATCCATCTCTAGCAGGTACATGTCTAACACATCCATGTCTAACAGGTCCATGTCTAACACATCCATCTCTAGCAGGTACATGTCTAACACATCCATGTCTAACAGGTCCATGTCTAACACATCCATCTCTAGCAGGTACATGTCTAACACATCCATGTCTAACAGGTCCATGTCTAACACATCCATGTCTAACAGGTCCGTGTCTAACACATCCATGTCTCACAGGTCCGTGTCTGCCACATCAACGTCTAACAGGTCGTGTCCAACACACCCATATCTAACAGGTCCGTGTCTAATAGACCCATATCTAACAGGTCCGTGTCTAATAGACCCATATCTAACAGGTCCGTGTCTAACACACCCATATCTAACAGGTCCGTGTCTAATAGACCCATGTCTAACAGGTACATGTCTAACACACCCATGTCTAACAGGTCCGTGTCTGACACACCCATGTCTTACAGGTCCGTGCCTAACAAACCTATTTCTAACACATCCGTGTCTAACACATCACTGTCTAACAGGCCCGACAGAATATCTGAATTGAAGTCAAATCCACGTCTAGCAAGAATTTTTCTTCGGCTGTTTGCATTAAATTTTCAGAGAATGGATTTGCTTCAGGTGAATTAAAAACCCAATGGCAGCTGGCAAAAGAGGCTTGGCAAAGATTGCATTGAAAATTTCCACTTAGAAGATGCAGGAAAATTAAGGAAATTTCCCATGCAACAATAATTATTGACGAGTGGCCGGGGTGCTGAAACCTGGGCCAGACACTTGTTAGAGCGGAAAAGCAATAAAAATCCTCACTTTAATCTATTTATTAACCTTTAAAGCTTTCGTCTTCGAACATTGGGGATTTAACTGCGGCTCACCTAGAAGGGGCGCTGAATTTTAAAGGAATTATCAGGTTAAATAATGCAATTAAGTTATTAATAAAAGAATCTTCTAGAAGAAAGCAGAAAAAATAAAACAAAACAGAGATTAGAAATGATTAAACCTGGAAAGAAAAGCGACAATGCAGTTAGACTACTCCCACTTCACTGTTCAAGTAGTATAGATGCGTGTGCGCAGCCGCTGAGGCAAAAGTTTGAGTTAAAGGAGCTTTTTCTCAATTGTTTTTTTTCAGAAAATAAAATGTAATTTTTTCATTGCTGACACAGTCGGTCTTATGCATGTATTAGCCTTTCTGTACACCATATGCCTTCAAGCACGCAACACTATTACCATGGCAACTGCTTATTTTCTACCCAACTCCTGACAGAGCCGCATTCCCCACTCCTGACAGAGCCGCATTCCCCAATCCTGACAGAGCCGCATTCCCCACCCCTGACAGAGCCGCATTCCCCACCCCTGATAGAGCCGCATTCCCCACCCCTGACAGAGCCGCATTCCCCAATCCTGACAGAACCGCATTCCCCACCCCTGACAGAGCCGCATTCCCCACCCCTGACAGAGCCGCATTCCCCACCCCTGACAGAGCCGCATTCCCCACTCCTGACAGAGCCGCATTCCCAACCCCTGACAGAGCCGCATTCCCCACCCCTGACAGAGCCGCATTCCCCACCCCTGACAGAGCCGCATTCCCCACCCCTGACAGAGCCGCATTCCTCACCCTCTGACAGAACCGTCTTCGCCAGCCACCAGCTGGAGGGTCTGGAGCGCGCATTCGGCGATACCCACTACCCGGATGTGCAGCAGCGCGAGGCCATCAGCGCCGCCACTGGCCTGCCGGAGGACCGGGTGCAGGTCTGGTTTCAGAATCGGCGCGCCAAATGGCGCCGAGCCGAGAAGACGTGGGGCGCCGGGGCGCCGGCCATGGCTGAATTCGGGCTGTACGGCGCCATGGTGCGCCACTCGCTGGTGCTGCCGCCAGCCGGGACCGACTGGAAGGGGACTGCGGCTGCGGTGGGCTGTCAGCCAGGTAAGTGAGGATGAGCAATATGTGCAAGTGGGCGATTTCAGGTGTGTATAGGAGGTGAGAGACAGATATGGGTCGCATCTCTGATAACAGAGATGCGACTGTATTTTGGATCCAAATTTGGATTTAGCAGTGTCGATTTCGGATACTACAATTCAAGTAAGAGATGGACTGTGGTAGAGACCCAATTAAGAGACATGTTATTCTGCGATTGCAAGCTTCTTGGGCTTCTAAACTTATCAAAGTAAGTTCAGCTGCCTTTATTTTTATAAAATAGCTTAGGTATTCTTCTTTGCTACTGAACTGAAAGTAGAAAGCTGTTTTGCTAAGTATATATAGCAATCTGCTAAAAATCAAGCCTTTCGACCATAGACGTCGTTCAGAAACCTCTCGTCCGACTGCTAAGCTCGTGAAGCCAAAAGTTCACTAGCAGCTACCAGTATACCAAATAGCAGTTAGCAGTGCTTCATGAAATTGGTCCCAGTCTACGTCCAGAGGCCACTGACTGAACTTTGACGTTGTCAGCGACGGAGTGGGTTTATAAATTTTTTTTCTTTACCAGTTTTTGGCTCACTGTCCTCTACAGCAAGAATAAGGAGTGACACTTGTTCGCAAACCGCATTGTTTTTAAAGGACCAACTATTTGGCGACAGCACCAAGTGGCAGACGCATCGACCAGCACTTTGGACAATAACTCGGACGGATTCGAGGCAGGTGGTGACGCCCACGACACAGCTGACCACTAATGCGACTAACACGAGATAATCAGACAATAATTGTGCAATACGACAGCCCACTTGACTTGCAGTTGCTAAGAGCTGCGAGTGTTCGTTACTCACAAAATAAACACACGACTTAAGACTTCAGTGTATTCCAGATCTGATCAATTAAGCAAGTCATTCATTCGTGCTTCATCCTTGGCTTGGGCAATGAGGCTGGAGATGGGGAATCGAATGAAGAGTATGAATGGGCAATCAAAAGGCAAGGAGTCTGGATGGGAAATCGAATGACGAGTCTGGATGGAGAATCGAATGACGAGTCTGGATGGGGAATCGAATGAAGAGTATGAATGGGCAATCAAAAGGCAAGGAGTCTGGATGGGAAATCGAATGACGAGTCTGGATGGAGAATCGAATGACAAGTCTGGATGGGGAATCGAATGACGAGTCTGGATGGGGAATCGAAGGGCGAGTCTGGATGGGGAATCGAATGACGAGTCTGGATGGGGAATCGAATGGCGAGGAGTCTTGGTGGGTAATCGAATGAAGGAGAGTCTGGATGGGGAATTGAATGGCGAGGAGTCTTGGTTGGTAATCGAATGAAGAGGAGTCTGGATGGGGAATCGAATGGCGAGGAGTCTGGATGGGGAATCGAAGGGCGAGGAGTCTGGATGGGGAATCGAATGACGAGTCTGGATGGAGAATCGAATGACGAGTCTGGATGGGAAATCGAATGACGAGTCTGGATGGAGAATCGAATGACGAGTCTGGATGGGGAATCGAATGACGAGTCTGGATGGAGAATCGAATGACGAGTCTGGATGGGGAATCGAATGACGAGTCTGGATGGGGAATCGAATGACGAGTCTGGATGGGGAATCGAAGGGCGAGTCTGGATGGGGAATCGAATGACGAGTCTGGATGGGGAATCGAAGGGCGAGTCTGGATGGGGAATCGAATGACGAGTCTGGATGGGGAATCGAAGGGCGAGTCTGGATGGGGAATCGAATGACGAGGAGTCTTGGTGGGTAATCGAATGAAGGAGAGTCTGGATGGGGAATTGAATGGCGAGGAGTCTTGGTTGGTAATCGAATGAAGAGGAGTCTGGATGGGGAATCGAATGGCGAGGAGTCTGGATGGGGAATGGAATGAAGAGTCTGGATGGGGAATCGAAGGGCGAAGAGTCTGGATGGGGATTCGAAGGGCGATTCTTCAAAGGGAAAAACGAAATAAAGAATAAACGAAGCAAGCGCCATTTAATTTCAGTTTAACGGCACACTGGAAACAGCAGCAGCAGTTAAACTTGGTGTACAACTGAAGCAGGAACAATAGCCTCATTAATATTGTATTTCTGTTGTAAAACCAAGGTTTAATAATGGAAGAGTGCTCATGAGTGTATAGGTAGTGACAGAAGTAATGTGAAAATTTAGTGAGCTAAATAGTGAACAATCAAACACACAGAACAGGCACTGCCTCTGGACGCATTGGCACTGCAAAATCAGCTTTGAAAAATATCCAGTAAAACAAGTTGCGCGAATTCGAATGACCCAAACAAGCTCATTAACAGCTTACTACTCTCGAGAGTAGCCAAAATAGCATTTAAATAGTCTTTGTGCGTAAACAGAAAAACTCGATTACAATTATCTAGCACCAATTGGAGCGAGTCGAGAGCAAATATAAAAAAGCAATAAATAACTTGCACAAACTTCTCCAGCATTTATTGAGTATCAGGTGAAATAAAACTTTTAAAATTTTATGCAAAAATGCCCTACAAAATAACAGCAATAGGAGCTGCTCGGTAAGCCTAAACTGTAAAAGAAACAGATATACACAAATAGATAAAAAATGGCTTCAAAGGAGCATTTTAATTGCTGTTTAAAATATTTCCGGTCGGAACTTGAAGAGCTAAAAACTTTCTGAGAGTTACAAGCCAAAAACATGCATTTTTAATGATTGATCTTACCACTCAGCTCAGCATCTCAAGTCACTCGTAGTTACGTATTAAACGTTAACGGGTGACGCGTCCGATTCTTCCTGCGACTTGGAGCCGCCACCGCAGTCGCAGGACCGGCAGAAGATGACAAAACCAAGCGCCACCAGGGCCAGGCCCAGCACAGAGCCGGCCGAGGCTGCCGCAATTTCGCTGCGCGTTGGCGGGAAATCTCGGTACACCACTGCGGGATGTGGGCGCACAGGGATTCGCTGGTGCTACTGGTTCTGGATTGCTAATCCCCTTGTTCTGGATTGCTAATCCCCTGGTTCTGGATTGCTAATCCCCTTGTTCTGGATTGCTAATCCCCTGGTTCTGGACTGCTAATCCCTGGTTCTGGATTGCTAATCCCTGGTTCTGGATTGCTAATCCCCTGGTTCTGGATTGCTAATCCCCTGGTTCTGGATTGCTAATCCCCTTGTTCTGGACTGCTAATCCCTGGTTCTGGATTGCTAATCCACTACTTCTGGATTGCTAATCCCCTGGTTCTGGATTGCTAATCCACTGCTTCTGGATTGCTAATCCCTGGTTCTGGATTGCTAATCCCTGGTTCTGGATTGCTAATCCCCTGGTTCTGGACTGCTAATCCCTGGTTCTGGATTGCTAATCCCCTGGTTCTGGACTGCTAATCCCTGGTTCTGGACTGCTAATCCCCTGGTTCTGGACTGCTAATCCCCTGGTTCTGGACTGCTAATCCCTGGTTCTGGATTGCTAATCCCCTGGTTCTGGATTGCTAATCCCTGGTTCTGGATTGCTAATCCCTGGTTCTGGACTGCTAATCCCCTGGTTCTGGATTGCTAATCCCCTGGTTCTTGACTGCCAATCCCTGTTTCTGGATTGCTAATCCCTGGTTCTGGATTGCTAATCCCTGGTTCTGGACTGCTAATCCCTGGTTCTGGATTGCTAATCCCTGGTTCTGGATTGCTAATCCCCTGGTTCTGGATTGCTAATCCCCTGGTTCTGGATTGCTAATCCCCTTGTTCTGGATTGCTAATCCCCTGGTTCTGGACTGCTAATCCACTACTTCTGGATTGCTAATCCCCTGGTTCTGGATTGCTAATCCACTACTTCTGGATTGCTAATCCCCTGGTTCTGGATTGCTAATCCACTGCTTCTGGATTGCTAATCCCTGGTTCTGGATTGCTAATCCCTGGTTCTGGATTGCTAATCCCCTGGTTCTGGATTGCTTATCCCTGGTTCTGGACTGCTAATCCCTGGTTCTGGACTGCTAATCCCCTGGTTCTGGACTGCTAATCCCTGGTTCTGGATTGCTAATCCCCTGGTTCTGGATTGCTAATCCCTGGTTCTGGATTGCTAATCCCTGGTTCTGGACTGCTAATCCCCTGGTTCTGGATTGCTAATCCCCTGGTTCTTGACTGCCAATCCCTGTTTCTGGATTGCTAATCCCTAGTTCTGGATTGCTAATCCCTGGTTCTGGATTGCTAATCCCCTGGTTCTGGATTGCTAATCCATTACTTCTGGATTGCTAATCCCTGGTTCTGGATTGCTAATCCCCTTGTTCTGGATTGCTAATCCATTACTTCTGGATTGCTAATCCCTGGTTCTGGATTGCTAATCCCCTGGTTCTGGATTGCTAATCCATTACTTCTGGATTGCTAATCCCCTAGTTCTGGATTGCTAATCCACTGCTTCTGGATTGCTAATCCCTGGTTCTGGATTGCTAATCCCCTGGTTCTGGATTGCTAATCCCCTGGTTCTGGATTGCTAATCCCTGGTTCTGGATTGCTAATCCCTGGTTCTGGACTGCTAATCCCCTGGTTCTGGACTGCTAATCCCCTGGTTCTGGACTGCTAATCCCTGGTTCTGGATTGCTAATCCCCTGGTTCTGGATTGCTAATCCCTGGTTCTGGATTGCTAATCCATTACTTCTGGACTGCTAATCCCTGGTTCTGGATTGCTAATCCCTGGTTCTGGACTGCTAATCCCCTGGTTCTGTATTGCTAATCCCCTGGTTCTTGACTGCCAATCCCTGTTTCTGGATTGCTAATCCCTGGTTCTGGATTGCTAATCCCTGGTTCTGGACTGCTAATCCCCTGGTTCTGGATTGCTAATCCCCTGGTTCTGGACTGCTAATCCCCTGGTTCTGGATTGCTAATCCCCTGGTTCTGGATTGCTAATCCCCTGGTTCTGGATTGCTAATCCCCTGGTTCTGGATTGCCGAGCCCAGCCAGAGGTTCAGCGCGCAACTCACTTGGACAGTGAACAAACAGCTCCATCAGATTGGACTCAGTCTGACAATAAAACCGAGTCCTGCCATCCAGTGCCAGCTGGGAGCAATTATCCATCCGGACGGTGACTTCGGTCCAGGTGATCCAACTAACCGAATCGTTGGCCGAGGAGGCCCGACAGCCAGCGTCGCAGTGGCCGACCCGGGTGTCCGAAACAGACTCCAACAGGAGGTCCGGCGACTGGAGAGCCTCGACGTCGAACGACAGGCCGGAAGGCGGCAGCCCAATTCGATCCAAGCGTTGGAAGCCGACGCGAACCGGCGGCCGGCGGGAGGCGGCGGAGACCGCGGCGCCGCAGCTGGTCCTGCAGGTGAGGGTCAGGCCGTCCGACCGGCCGAGGCGGAGGGGGGAGCGGCGGCTGCCGCTGCTGCTGTTAGACCGAGGACCCACCTTGGAGGGAGCACCGGTAACCTCGGCCGAGGCCGTGGAGGCAGCCACGAATGACTCAACTCGGCGGGGCGGAGCTGTGGTGGCGTCGGGGTCCAAACTCAGGATGCCAAATTGAAAACCAGGATTTTAGCTGGCTACCCCTTAATACTGCTAAGCCTCTGAACCACAGAAGCAACAAGTTACAGCAGACTCCATGTTTACAGACTAGAATTTGCACACCTAGTTAACGCTTGATTTTTGTGTGACAGATGCCCAATACATGACAACACTTATATTTGTACCCAAACTGCATACAGAAACTGTTGCGCATTCAAGACGATTGAGAAGCGCTTGTAAAACGATTTTACGACGATTGTCAATCATCCCAATCGATTGTCAATCATCTCTATCGATTGTAAATCATCTCTATCGATTGTCAATCATCTCTATCGATTGTCAATCATCTCTATCGATTGTAAATCATCCCTTTCCATTGTCAATCATCCCAATCGATTGTCAATCATCTCTATCGATTGTAAATCATCCCTTTCCATTATCAACCATCTCTATCGATTGTAAATCTTCTTTATCGATTGTCAATCATCTCTATCGATTGTAAATCATCCCTTTCCATTATCAACCATCTCTATCGATTGTAAATCTTCTTTATCGATTGTCAATCATCCCTATCAATTGCAAATCATCTCTATCGATTGTAAATCATCCCTTTCCATTATCAATCATCTCTATCGATTGTAAATCATCCCTTTCCATTATCAATCATCTCTATCGATTGTAAATCTTCTTTATCGATTGTCAATCATCTCTATTAACTTTAAATCATCCCTATTCATTGTCAATCATCTCTATTAATTGTAAATCGTCCCTATCCATTGTCAATCATCTCTATTAACTTTAAATCATCCCTATCCATTGTCAATCATCCCTATCGATTGTTAATCACTCAAAAGCTTGAAAAACAATTGAAATAAAGGCTACGTTTTTGTCGAATCTGTGAAATGGCACTTGGCACGACTTGAAATTTTTTTATAAATGAGTAAATTTTCAGAAGCAAACTCACCAGTAGCATTGAGTAATACATTGAAGGCAGCATTGACAGAGTGGCAGGAATATTCGGCCAGGTCAGACCAAGTCACATGATTGATTCGCATAATAAACACAGTGGAGTTCTTTGGAGCATCATTCATAACAAAGGTATGCTTGTTTGACTTTGAATACGAGATTCCATTTTCGGCTAATATAGTGTTACCTTTGCTCCACATCACAGCAAATATGCGTGTTGTAGTGCTATTGTCTATCATAGTGACCCGGCACTCAATTTCAACAAATGGATCATTTAAACAGACAGAATCAGTTAATATTTTAGCTGATAGAGTGAAGTTTCCCAGGCGATCTAAAGCAGAGGATCCCAAAGTGATTGGGGGCAGCAGGAGGATATATGCTGCCAGTAGAAAGCAGCAATTCATAAGAAACATTGGCTGGAATGAAAAAAACATTAAATACATATTTTTTGATCTAATTAATACACAATTAAAGTGGTGTACTTATAACCAATTGTCTTGCTTGCTTGAATTTTTATCTAGTATACACATTTTATAAACCAAAATGTTTTAAAAAGCATTTCTTTGATTTGAAAAGTTTTGTTTTTTGTTAGATAATTCATATCTTGAATTTTCAGTCAAAACTAGGCTAAGTTGCATGGCCAATGCAATTTCAAAATAGCAAATTAGCAATATTGCTTTAGCCTACAATAACAAAATATGCATTCAGCATCATAGGATGCACCTCAAGGCCAGGTTGCAAATGAATTCCATGCTGCTATTATAAATATAAGAATGATAGGCCTAGTGCTCACAATTGCTATACTTATAAGATAAACTATTCATAAACTATTTATAAACTATAATGACAAACTATTTTTTATTATATAGGCATATAAGCCCCTAATTCTAAGATTTAGCCCTATTAGAAAAAGTTGCAAAATGGCAGGCAGATGTCCACAGTGCATTTTCAAAATGACCCTGTGGCACAATGCATTTTCTGAGATGGCACTTGGCTTAGCGCAGGGCAGCACAGCATAATGCAACACTTGGCAAGATACTTAGAATCTATGTCAAAAGGCCATATACAGAATGGTTTAAATGTCAAAAGTTGGCAGTTATTTGGTGTGCTCCACTTAGCAATGCTGTATTGTTGGCATGCCATTATTGCCAGAGCAATGCAGTGTCTAAAAAGGTCTTTTGTTGTTGCAATGCCTCTTGGGCCCCAGAGCACACTTGGTGACCCCTTGATATAGCCTATATACCTTAGAAAGTGACTTGTTGGCACATTTTTGCTGGACCCTTGGTGCATCTCCATATATTTTTAGATTTTATTCTAATAGAATAGCCTATCACAATGGCAATGGCTAGAGTTCCAGCACCGGAACCCATTCTCCAATGGCTATAGATCTGGCAATGATATTCTAGTAGTGCAATTTATGGGTATAATATAGCAAAAACATTTAATTTTTAATGGGTTGTTGATATTGGGATTTAGTTCAAGATAAGATCAAAACAAAATGATGAGATTCAAAACAAGATACTTCTAATGTTCAAAGACTTCAATAGTAGATAACTGCCTGCAGAAGACTGCCAGATCCATAGCCATCAGAAAACAGGTTCCAGTGCCGGAATTCTAGCCATTATCTATCACAATACTTTAGGAACTAGGGCCTACTTCAAATAATTTGAACCTTAAGACCTAGGCTTAGCAACAATAAATAGATATTGCTATAAAAATTAAACTAATTAAGCTAATATCTAGAAATTGATAAATGAATAAATATAAATAAGACAAATGATAAAATGTTCTAGGCCAAGCTAAATATATTTACTATTATTTCAAATTTCATTTCAAATATAGGCCTAAGTTGTATGATAAACTTTCAGTTTATAGCCAGCCTAGGCCTAGCTATAACCTATAAGCCCTAGATTTAAAATTTAAGTAGGCTTTTGCCGCTTTTATCATGTAATAGGCTATTATTTAACTTAAATAAATATTATGCCTATAGGCCTAGGCCAGGGCCTACTATATATGGTCTTTTATCTTTGGGACTTTGTTTGAATTTTAAAATATTCAATTTATTTTTTAAAACTTTGCATAGGCCAGGGCCCAAAATTAGTGCAATATAATCAGGCACAAGGCCAAAAAAAGAGTTCAGAAGGTGGAGCCTTACTTCCTCAAGTTCATAACCTTGACAACTTCAACAATGCGAAATTTTGAGCTTAGGCCTAATTGTGCAGGGCCTAGTTTTAAGATTTTACAAATACAAGTGAATGGTGACTGACCATGCTGGCATGACTACTAAACTTTTTGATGATATGAATTTTTGAGCTTGTGAAATGTCGATCTTTTATCGTTTTGAAGTTAGTCAGTAAATTGAATCACACTCACAGTCATGCAGCATGCCAGTAGCCAACAGCCAATAGTCCATGGATGTTATTTAAGCTAAAGAGAATTAAAAAGAGAATTAATGACTAAAGAGAATTCACTTTGTGTTTGTGCTGGTGGGGCTTACCACTGTGTGGTGGACGGACATTTCGTCAAAAACCTTTTCGCCTAAACTAAAGCATTTTCGTCAAACGGCGGAAAGTAGATCTGTGTGCGTGATTTCACAGTTCAATTGAAATACATATTTCGGATACGTGACACGTGTATATGATGATCTGCAGACTCTATTAGTAATAGTCCTACTATATAAACTCGAGTCGTCAATTTTGAGGTCGCGAAGGGGGGCTTTGGCGGTTTGGTCCTGGTGCGCGGGTTCCGCGGAACCTTAACTCGTTCGTTTCAGCCGTTCAAATCGGTGCGGTTTCGACGATTCAAACAAACTTAAGCGAAGATCTCGGCTTGCAGATGACGGGGAGCTCCGGCTTCTGAGTTCCTCAGACTCAGGGGGAGGGTAGCTGTGGTCGTGGCTGAGCGATCTAGTTTTGCCGACGATCAGGATGCCGAATGCAGAAATTCGTAGCCGATACGGGAAACTTCAAAATAAGCTAATTTGTCGAGAGTGTTACTAATATTAGTAGTTCGCTGCCACCACCGCGGTTATACGCGGGAAAAGCTCTTAAGCTCAAAACTAGCTCGAGTTTGCTCTAGGACTTCTCTTGAGACCGCTAAGGGTCAAATTAAAGCCTCCGCGAGGTCACGAAGGCTAAGACACC
The DNA here is from genome assembly GCA_002269645.1 of Macrostomum lignano. NCBI lineage: Eukaryota > Metazoa > Platyhelminthes > Macrostomidae > Macrostomum > Macrostomum lignano. The sequence goes on from NIVC01000056.1 coordinate 461,372, forward strand.
GTTTCAACACAAGATTAAATTGGCTGGCGTTTTGAAGGGCCAGAAACTGAATACATATTATTGTTGTACCAACACGAAATTCGAGCATGCAACTATAAGCAAGTTCGCTATTGTCAAATTAGTAGCAACTTAAATTGATGGGTTGGACGAGGAGCTGGTCGGGTCGGGATGCTGGGCTTGCAGGTAGGGTCCCCTCGTATTTGGGCTGCAAAAGAGTCTGCTAAGGTCCTAATGGTCGGGGTAGGGTCTAAACGAGAGTCTAGCCGGGAGAGGAGGGGCGCAGACTCTTAAATACGCTCTAATGAGCCACCGGGGAGGAAAGGGGGGTTACCCGGCCCGGGTGGACAGGAGAGACACACAGCGGAAAAGGGGGCGGTACACCGGGCGGTAACGACAAAACACCGGGTGGACCGCGGGAAAACAAACGGAAACCGGAGGGGTACAGGCAGTGGGAAGGAAGGTAAAATTAAGAGTAAAATTTCGATGACGTCAGCAGGATGGCGCAAATACCGAGTGAGTAATTCCGCACAGTGACATACATCGGGTGGGGCGGACAAGTGGCGGCCTCGCCTGCCACAATTTCCTGTGTACGGCAAATGTGGTCGTTGTTTCTTAGAAACATTTTCTTAAACAACAAGTTTAACGCTTCTTAGAGAAGCGTTAAGAAAATAAACAATTTTTTCAGTTTAACTGTCAAAACAACATGCACATATCTACTTTTTGCCCTCTGACGAAATGAACAAAGACTGTTTGACGAAAAGGCTTTTGACGAAAATGTTTTCAAAGAAAAGTCCTGGAACCAAGGACAACAAAAGCTACGTATATACAGGACGCGACACTCACGCTTCATGAAGAAAGTTTTGAAGACCACTTTTCGCCGAAAAATACACTACGGAGATTAAGAACTCTGTGTCAATTTTTGATCCTACGTATATTTCCGCGTACAAAAAATCACAAAATGCATGACACAGCTCAAATCTTTAGTTTTATGAATCTATTATTTTTAACATTTCTGTTATGATGAGGACGCACTTTTTTTCCAAATCTCACGCTCGCACATGGGTTCCAAACTTGTTAGCCTACTGATAGCAGGCTTCGGACATTTTGCTTTTTTGTGTAATTTTCCTAGAATTCACACAAGTAGGATTTCTGTAGCTATATGATTTTGCCATACTTGTAGTCATTATAGCATAAGCGCGGTTTTTGCTATTTTTTGGGTCATAAATCATAGCTCGTAGGCGTGTCTGACATTCACCTGCGCCTCACTCAGTCTTGTTGAAGCTGGCGCCAGATGGTCTGTGAGGATGCGGGCCGTTGACTTTTTTCTCATATTATTTTTGACAGGCCATCAGATTTATGAGGTCAGGCCCCGTTGTTCGTGTTCACTCAAGCGTTTGACAGCCCTGACAACTATGCATTTTACTCCTAAAAGTAATTTGGGATTAGCGATTAGCGATTTCTCTTCACCATCTTCACCTTCTACTTAATAAGATCTTTCTAATGCATATTTTTTCATTAATTTTTGTAATTCCTACGCGAAAGGTCATAAATCATAATGTAGCGATTTTGAGTGATTTATGACAACACTTGGCGTATTTTTATGGCCCCGAGGGAACTGATAGGATCTTTTGGTCACGTGAGTTTGGGTGGCAACAAGCTCAGCCACTCAGAAAATTCGACGTCAGTTATAACAAACGGCTCAGTCAATCAGCGTCAAGGCGTTCCATTTTAACAAAGTGCGGTCCAGTTGGCGGCTATATAAACCCAAGTTTTTGGCCCGCTCGAACTCAACCGTTCTACACCTTCGGGCTCCCATCCCGGAGTCACGACCGTCGTCTCTTGATCCCCGGATTGCGACAACCCCCCTCATCATCAAGGACGTCCCCCGGTCAAAGCATCGAGGTTAAGAGCATCACCTGCTAGCTATCTGCAGCGATTGTGACAGCATCATCCCGGGCCTACAGCTGCGAAGCACTAAGCCGATTCGGTCACTGTGGATTTCCTGGTCTCCGGCTGTTGAGTTTCTGATTGGTTGTGTGAGAGGCTACCTGGAATTGTTTGATTGGGTGATTCCTTACGAGTACGAGTGCCATTTTAATGGCTAATCGTGCAAGAATGTAATGCGCAATGTTTCTATATTTAGCATAACAGCCATAGACTACAAGCATAAACAGAAACCATCGTGCAAGAATGAATGATTCCTGCACGGTCACGAGTGCACGATGTCCTTCACGCACGAGTGAACGTGAAGGAATCCCATTGTCGGCTGATTTTCCATGCAGGAATGGCATTCTTGCACTCTTTTGCGTGCAGAAATGGATTTCTATGGTAAAATCTCACTGAAAAAGCATTAGGCGCAGAAATGCATTCCTGCACGGTTTTGTGCATTCCTGCACGATGAATAATCCAACAATGGGATTCCTTCACGCTCACTCGTGCGTGAAGGACATCGTGAACTCGTGCGCTAGCGCGCACTCGTGCAGATGTCATTCCCGCACTCGTGACCGTGCAGGAATCATTCATTCTCAGCCGAGTGGCAGCAGCTAGTGCACAGAATCAAACTTGATTTAACACGCTGCCTATAACAGTCGAATTAAAAGTAATTTTTCATAGAAGCAGTCTAAATTTACACCGAATCGTTACAGACTTGCACGGAAATGTTTTTGTCTCAGCTAGCCGACAGAATATCGGTCAAGATCAGGTACCGCCAACTATCAATACTTACCATCGCTTCAATACTAAGCCTAGGCTTATTATTAGCCTTTTGGCAATGGAGCAGCCAGATTACATGCGAACAGACGACGGGAGTACCAAAGCCAAGAAGACAGATGCCGCAATTGCCGTCTCCTGAATTCTACATCCAGAAGCTGAGAAGACAGACACCGCCTCGAGGTGACGAGTTCGATCCTCGGATAAATGAGACCGAGCTGAGAGCCGCTGTGAAACTGATGTGGGCGTTTCTGGACCTGTGCGAGAAGCACGGAATTCAGGTGATGCTGTTCGGAGGCACTCTGCTGGGCTCCTACCGGCATCACGGCTTCATTCCTTGGGATGACGACCTCGACCTGTTTCTCAATTGGGACGACAACAAGAAGCTGTTAAAGGCATTTCAAGGGTATGATATCGTGATGAACATTTTAATTTATGAAAATGTGAGACTTTGAATTTGGGGATTAAGCTTAGCCTTCAGGCTCAATTATCACTATCACTATCAAGTATGAGATTCGAGTTTACGGCTCATGTTTTAATGAAGTCGGTGAAAGCGAAGAAAAACTCCTTTAATGGCTCCCACCATTCTGCAACGAGGAGGTTTGGTTTCTTAAGACTTCAGGTCTTGCTTTCGTTCCTTATGGCATGCTTGGTACCTGGCTTAAGCGTAAAACTTCAAATGCATAAATAACAGGGGATGCTAGATTTCACGCGACTTGAACTTGAAGCGACTGATTTCTTGCGACTGGATTTAAAGCGACTGGATTTAGAGAGACTGGATTTGAGTTAGAGATATAGGTTTTTTTCATTTAAGAGATTAAATTTATTTACGAGCTTTTAACAGTCGCGTGAAATCCAGTCGTCGCTTGAATTCCAGGTTGTTCAAAATCCAGTCGCGCTAATGCAGTCGCGCGAAATCAAGTCGCTAGAAAGAAGTCGCTTCAATTCAAGGTCGCGCAATTTCCAGTCGTGCTAGAGAAATTGAGAAGTCTAGGCCTAGGGAATAAAGTTTTGTGACGTCAAGAGAGTTACAATAAAGTCTCGTACGCAAACAGAGTATTCGAGAAACGGCTCGACCTTTATTTGGTACGATATGAAGCCTCAGGGAAGTTGGTTGCATTATAACTTGCATCATGTCTCTGATGTCTCTATCTTCACGTCTTCTTTGAGTCTATATCTGACGTCTCTATGACGTCTCTATCTATGTCTCTATCTCTATCTCTCTCTATCTCTATCTCTATCTCTATCTCTATCTCTATGACGTCTCTATCTTCTTGAGTCATTAGGTACGAACTTTTTCTCTACAGTAGGGTATTGAAATATTAGAAACTTAATCGGAGATTTTCTGTTCAAATTTATCACGGTTAGCACTATAAAATTTCTAACCACACTTAAACATGAAGTGAACCTTACTTTCTAATCCCACAAGTCACTTTGGCCATATCAAATTCTTGTAAGGAATCTTTTGGTCTCGCAGTCCTCATGTTTCGCAGTATATATTTTGATTTTCTAATCTAAACGGTGCTAATCTAAGCGTGCGCTTCTCGCACCACTGGATCTCCCTCAGACACCAGGATTTCAATCTGAAAGACGTCGGATTGTGGAAAGTTTCGCTCAAGTCTGCTTGTCTACACGTGGACGTGAGCGGCTGCTGGCCCTTCATCGACGTGGCATTCTACGAGGTGCAGGGCAGCTGGATGGTGCAAAAGTTCGGCAACTTTTACGCGCCAACAAAGTACACGTTTCCGTTGCACAAGCGACCGTTCATGGGCCGCTGGGTGGACTCGCCCAGGGATACGGGAAAATTTATTGCCTACTCGTACTATGGATCCTGGAGAACGGATCTGTGCACAACGTCCATGTATTCGCATAAATACGAAAAAATAATACTTCCCCGAAGAGACTCCCTAAGCTGCATCGAGCTCGCAAAAACCTACCCTTTTGTCTTCCGTGTCCCGGACAGCGCACCGTGGTGTCGAGGCGTCATGGAGAGCCTGAGACTTCCAGACGGTGAACTGGTGTACACGGTGATGGTAGATGAGCCGGTGGCCTGATTGACACGGAGTTAAGCGAGTGAAGCAAGTCCTGCACAGATTTCCTGGTGGTGCTAAATATGTTAATGAAGTAAACAATCGTTCTCTGTGTTTCACGAACTGTTTGTTAGATATATGCTAGGCGATTTTCTAATTGAATTGATTCATAATTTTGTAACAATCGTAGTTCTGGTTTGCTTTTATGCAAGAATAATAATTCAAAATAGTCAGGTGCTTGTTTTCGACATATTAAACAATTATTTTCCATTTTTCCTTCTTACTTTAGCTTCTTTTCTATATTTTAATTCTCCGGGGAACTCATCCCTTCACGAGTTGATCAAAACAGGCAAATCTGTTTGCGAAGCTGCATTATTGACAAAGTGCTCGGCCTGAGTCTTTGGATTTCAGCAGCACCGCAATTACTCAATCTGCTACAATTTACCAAGTTGGGTATTGCAGCAAAATTTTTCTACTCATAATTCTTTGAGAGAAACTTGTGAAAGAGCAAAATAACGTGCGCTGTATGACCAAGTAAAGTTAGATCTACAGCAGCTCTTTACCAAACGCAAGTTTACGCTACAGCACTTCCGCTTAGGAGCGCGGCGACCATAGACATTAGAAGCGTTCGGGTTTTATTCACCCATGGTTTGAAGCCGAAACACAACAAAAAGATACCAAATCTTTCATCACTCCATCGAAGCCCTTCTTCTTCGTCTGAATCAATAGTTCGTGACAGTTTCTGTGTTACTCGTACATATGGAAGCCAGACGGGGCACTCAGCTTCATAGCAACATCAATGCACTGCCTAGTCAAGAAAAATTCTGAGCAAGGTCGTTATATACTCAGCAATATTGAAAAGTCGCCACCCTTTGCCCCAGTCTTTCTACCAGCGTCTGTCACCTGGCCAACCATTTTGAATCAGAGTCATAAATCAGAATATCTACCGGTGGGAAAAGCTCCGTAGGAAACTCATTGCAAGCTCTTAGCACAGAGCTTCACATGGAGGCTCTTGCATTGGAAATTTCTTGAGATGGTTTGCTCACTCTCGCCAACTTTTTCTGTGCTTTGCTTATCCCACAAGCACGCATGCACTCGTCACTCAAAGACTTTTATTTTAGCTCTGGTCAACTCTCCCATTATGAGAAAGTAACTGAAGATAATATTTTTTCAAAGAACTCTGAATTCGCTTCACATTCCTTTTTTCCTACTTGCCAGTAGGCAGTCTCTTCATTTAGTATTTTTGGTACCAATGTAAGGCGTAAAATTTATTAATTTTCAGGATTGAAAAAAATCAACGAGCTGACGGGAAACACGCCGAGAGTGCTGCGGGTGGAAGCCGTCACCTGGACTGACAACCTCTTCATCGCCGAGTACTCCGGCTTCACCGTGGGCGACGCCAGCACCAACTACACCATGACATTCGGCTCTTACCTCACTGCCAGCTCCAACATGACGGGAGACGCTCTGGCCTTCCAAAAAGGCAGCCAGTTCTCTACTATGGATCGAGACAACGATGGCCGATGGTTGACCAGCTGCTCTGTGGCTCACTGCGGCAACGGCGGCTGGTGGTACTCGAGCTGCGCCTACTGCAACCCGAACGGCGTCTACGCCACCTCTGCCGTGGCCGATTCTCTCAGAATGATGAACTGGAGATACGCCACAGGTGACAGCTATGCCGCTCTGAAAAGCATTCGATTAATGATCGAGGTCTGAAATTCAATTGCAGATTTGCAGGTGGATCAGTAAACAATAACAATGTGCCGCTGACACAAATCTACGCTGAAGAATTCCAAACTTTTACCTTGGAATAAGCACGATTGTAAGAATTTTATTGTTAGCCTACTCGAAATATAACACCATAATCAAGTTTGATGTTAAATCTTTAGTTGATTAGCGATATTGACGCAGAGTATTTATTTGAATTCGTACGAATATTTTTCATTCACATCATCGTAATTCAATTCAGCTCATGGCGGACAGTGAGAAAAGAGAGACTAAGAATCAGCGGAGGACGCTAGCGTATTGAGAAATGAGAAATTCAAGAAACATAAATATAAAATTATTGCGACCATTTTAATATCTGTGACAAACAAAATAGATTTATAGATTAAGATATGACACAACACGAATTGGTTACTATCAATATTATTTTTGTGATATGAAAATACAGAACAAGATCGTAGATTGCTTTAGATTCAAAGCTGCTGCATGTGAAGGCGAATGGCAGCAATTCATTCGCGATGCCGAGGGCCGGCACTCAGCCATCCAGAGTGCTCATGCTGGTGCCCGCCGACTGCCCGCCGCCGCTGTCACCGCCATGGTGCCGCCGACCGAAGCTAGGCGGAGGGCTGCACTCGTCTCGCTCCAGCGTGGCGGGCAGCCTCCTCCGATTTGAGCAGTCGCTGTCGCTGCTGCCGCTGCTATCGCTGTCACTGTCGGTGTCGCCGCCGCCGCCGCTCGCTGTGAGTCGCTGATCCGCTTTGCCTGCCTGCTGCTGCAGCGCCCGAGCTGGCATGGAAGCGGACAGACTGCCACGGGCAGCGCCGCTGCCGCTACCTCGAGCCGGGCTGGGGTACACCGCTATCGGGTCATCTCGGCAGGGGCCGCGCAGCAGGATGCGCCTGCGATGGCTGCTGGTGCCTCCGCCTGCGCCGCCGCCGCCGGCTCCACCGCCGCCGAGGCCACTGAGTCCAACGTCGGGGCTGAAGGCGGCAACCTCAGGCGTGGTACAGCCCTGCGCCCGAGCCCACTGCTCGGCGTTTCGGCCGAACTTCGGGTCGGTGCGCGTCACAGAAGCGTGGCCGTCGAGTGCCAGCAGGCTGGCGCACTCGGTGAAGCCGAACCGCGCCGCCAGCAGCATGGCGGTGAAGCCCTCCTTGTTGCTGCGGTCAATGTCGAGTCCCAGCCGGCGAAAACACTTGATTAGAATGCCGATGCCCGTGTCGTTGCCAACCAGGGCGCAGTGCATCAGAGGCGTATTTCCTGGAAGCAATTTGAAAGTTTCCTGTTTTCTGAATAGAACCTCTATCGCATGCAGTCCATAGTGACAGTCTAAGTTTCTATCACTCAAAAGCAGCTCTGCAACGCATTCCGTAGCACAATCACTATCTGATATTGATTTTTGCAAATATTTTTCGTCAGTTTGTAAATTACTAGCTTCTATAGAGTTCAACCCATTCAGAAGTTCTATTTACCTCTTTTCAATTGTTTGGCTTAATTAATGGCTCAGCTTGTTTTAGCTTCTTGGAGTAGCTCTAGCTCGTAAGCTTAAAATAAAACCTCAAACATAACCTATAAATCAAATTCTGTGTTACCGTTTATCATTTTTTATGCGTAGCTAAATTTTCCCCAAGCTATAAAACAAGGGCGGATGCCACAGGTGATCAGCTATCACATGGTGACAATTCGTCCTCGAGAGCGAAGTACTCAACGCTGCTATATTGATTAACGCTGTCGTGCAGACGGCTCATTAAGAGTAATTCTAGACCTGCGAGCTCGCCATTGATCCAGGAAATTCCCTGAAAATGATACTTCAAGATAACCAAGGGCACCTGACGCCAAAGGGAAACAACTGATGAAATAGTCCCAGACAGGATAGAACTCATTAGGATTATTTGTCGCAATGCGACAGAGCAGACGGACGAATACACAGCCACTCAGAATATCAGAATAGTCTAGAGCAGGATGCAAGTCGTCGGATGCATCAAATTGATCTCATTGCACTAATTCAGTTACTGTAGTGCAATTGCAATCAGACTGGACACCTGATGCAAGCTAATTTACGGTAGAATCGTAATATTTCTTGTCTCCAGCTTTTATTGATAAAAAATAAGACCACTATTTCTCAGTGCCACTACGGCTGAACTAATTTCCAGTGTGGGGGTATGCTTTTTGCGTCACTGTTGGCCTCCGTCATAGTCTCTCCGAAGCTGTTAGATGCCATAGTATACTATCTAGTTGTCAAATGACAAAAAAATCTACGCTATTTAGCAATGCCGCCTAATTTCCTAAGTGAAGAGGCGCTCTCTGAGGCGTCACGACCAGGTGGGTATGCGGTCAGCCAGCGCTGTCATTCCCCATCAACCACAAGCTCAAAAGAACTGTCAATCACCATCGCAGTCAGGCAGCTCTGGATCCACATTGTAGCGCACCAGAAGACGCACGACATCATTGTGTCGCAGCTCGCAGGCGTAGCTCAGCGCAGTCCTGCCGGCGTCGTCCTGGTAGTTGGGATTGGCCCCGTGCGCTAGCAGCATGTCCAGGATCTTCTGACGGCACTTCTCCTCCTTCGGTGAAAGTTGGCGGGTTAAAGATCTATGAAATTAATCAAACTGATCAAAGAGTATCTCGGCTAGCTATTAACCTCAAATATTGGAAACTGGTCTACTATGTAGTAAGAATTAGACTCTACTAACTTGAAAAATAAATATTCTGCAGCTGTGCCCCCTTCCTGCAATTGTGCCCCTTCCTCCAACTGTGCCCCCTTCCTGCAATTGTGCCCCCTTCCTGCAATTGTGCCCCCTTCCTGCAATTGTGCCCCCTTCCTGCAACTGTGCCCCCTTCCTGCAATTGTGCCCCCTTCCTGCAATTGTGCCCCCTTCCTGCAATTGTTCCCCCTTCCTCCAACTGTGCCCCCTTCCTGCAATTGTGCCCCCTTCCTGCAATTGTGCCCCCTTCCTGCAATTGTGCCCCTCTACCGACTGTGCCTCCTTCCTCCAACTGTGCCTCATTCTAGCCTTATCGTCACCTTCCTTTTTCAATACCCATATGCACGTATATGTTTTCACAGCTGTTTCGTATCATATTTTTATTTTCTACGCGAGAGAACATGTTTTCTGCATTCAGGAAGTGCTTCTTCATTAGTTTTACAGTTTGAAGTGTGATGGAGACATTTCTAAACTTTCTCAGCACTAAATTCAGCAGCACTAGGGAAGATCAATGCAGGAAGTGCTTACTGATCCTAAGAGCTTGGCTTAGTGAGCGAGCTGCATCGAGGAGCAGCTGTCTACCCGAGCCTCATGAAGTGTCAACAAGACAGTCAACCCACATCTCTTCGTCATCTTTGCTGCTCAAAGAGGCTGAGCAGACCCCTCTTCATCCGCGCAGCCTGTTCGCCTTAGAGTCACGTGCGTCAATCGATACTAGATGAGATGGGGAGGGCGCAAGTGGCAGCCCGGAACTCCGGCTGCACTTTACCTGTAGGTGCAAGTCTAGCCTGACTAGACACTGCTGGATTTGTGGTTAATGGGGACTTTGACACGCCTGGCCAACAGTCAAGTTGTCCACTTGAAATCGGTGTTTGGAACTCAACTACTGAAGGCTCAAACCTCTCATTCTATCTTACTCTGCATCCATTCTGCATCCTCTGCTCGTCCTTCAAAGTCTTTGCACACTCCGCTCTCGCTGTCACTCACGGTGCGAACCATCTACCGAAGGAGCGTCGGATGACACTTGACTCGCTTGGAAGAGTGACCATCAAAAATCTTGCTTTTCTCCTGCCATGCCATGTCGGTTGCTTCCAAATAACTTTTTCGAAAATGTCTCATGAATTCTGACCTTTTGAAACTCTAATTCTCCTCTCAATTTGATTGCGAGCTAAATCCAACTGAATACCAAAGGCTTTTAAGCCATGCGCCCTTGAAAACTCCAATCTATTTTCATATAATCCCGGACTAAAGCACAGGAACGAAGGTTCAAATAAAGGAACGTACTCATGGTGAAATATACTCTATTCGCAAAATCTAAAAGGATTAAGTAGTGAAACTCGCATCAAATGCGCCCGGAGCTATTGTCTATCAGTTGCAAATCTGGACGAGCAGCTGCTCATTCCTCAGCGAGTGAATAAATTTGACGCTTAGTAACTGAAGCAAGCTGGATCAGCTTATGTAGATTTAGTTTTTGAGACTTTTCTCATCGCACTTTGGCGACGTACAGATTCCTATGGCACTTTTTGTCGCTTTGCTCTTTTGTTGTTTGTTACCACTTGTTTGTTAACTGGGCAAGACCTCAGTTCCAGGACGTTGAGTAAAATTTTTAGAGAGCCGAAAACGATTGTTAAGGCAATGCAGATGGGAGATGGACTAAGGATGCAGAGCGAGAGTTAAAAGGAAGAGCTAGCGAGAGACAGGGAATAAATTAGGAAGAGGCTTGCTGCTGAGGGTGTACGAATTTCTGAGCAGCCGTATTCTCCGTCCCAGCCTCACAGCTTCTTATGAGTTGGGCAGCAGGCCCAGGTCAGATATAGAGGATAACAATGCCCCTGGGGACCCCCGGATTACTAATCAGACTCACTGTTAGAAGGAGAGGCGGGTTGTCATGAGTAGAAATTGCTATTCGATTCAAGATCATCATCCGAGATTAGAATTCGGTTTCTAGCGAGCTTTCTCGAAGCGCCTTTTTGTCCCTAATGCGGATGAGGTGATCTTCTGTTGCAGCTCCGTTTGAAAAGAAAATATTTACTTGTTGGAGGAGGATGATGCTGCAGCAACTTGTGTTTTGTGTGAGTTTGTGTGAGTGAAAGTGTTTCAGGCAATTTTGCCGCACAGATCGCTTTGTTGGCTCACCGTTATGTACACCGCCCTGATTAGGGGAGTCTTCCCCTTGAAGTCACGGTAGTTAGTGACAACCTCCACCTCCTTCTCACAGGCCTCCAATATGAATTTCACTAGGTGCCGTTTGCTGCGGTTCACGGCGTCCAGCAGGGCGTTTGCGGCTGACTCCATGCCTGGCAGGTCTCTGACAGTCTTCTGCTGGCTCTGTGACTGGTGCTGCTGCTTCTGCTGCGCAAAGCTGCTCATCCGGTGCTTCCAGCCGCGCAGATGCTAACTGTCGATGGTACTGTATATTATATATGCTCCTATTCTATACTTTTTCGTCCCTGTTGGGCCTGGACTCAAGAGAGGCTCACTCTCTCCCCCCTGCTCCCCAACTAAGGCTTGCTAGTTGGCTGTGGGAGCGGATGGCCTCAAGCTCGGAGAGATTGGGCAGCAACTAAAAGGCGACTCAATTGGCTGCGTCAGAACAACGATGACTGCCAACTTTGGCTATTTCCAAGTGAAGACAAAAAAGCTGTTGAAAGCAACTCGTACCGGATCAGCTTTTTCTGTCTCTTCTTTGTATATTATTATTTATATAATGCCGAGCAATTTTTACTGCTTCTGCAAAACCCAATGCAGTTGGGTGTTTAAATTACTTGTTTTGCCTGGAGGACGAGGGACAGACTGTGAGACAGAAGGGGAGACGAAATTAGGAGGGAGGATAACACGGCTCCGCTGCGGAAGCTGCTGAAAATCGAATGAGCGAGCGATGGGGGAGCAAGGGGAAAGCGAGGACACGAAATGGGAGGAAGGCGGATCGAGGAGGGGGGCTCCACCGGCTGCCTCTGCCCCCTATCTACCATTCCGAGGGTAAGTAGACACGGGATATCGCGCAGATTTTAGCAGAGCTTCGTAGCAAAGGATGAGGTGCGCGTGCAGCGATTGGGTAAGGAGAGATGATGGCATGGCTGACTCGCAGTGTAATTTCCGGCATAGATTTAACCTGACAAACACTGCCTCTGTGGACAACTTGCCTATTGCAAACTAGCTTGATTATCTCTCTTACTTTACTTACTGGTTCTTTAGCTCCTTTTATTTTAGTTTCCCGTGAAAGAAATGCAAAAAAATTGACTGTATACATGTAGACAGTACATGTAGACAGTGCCTGTTAGTGGGTTGCTGTAATTATAGTTTGATTTTGGAGTTCGGTGCAAAGTGGTTGAGAGCATAAAATAACCTCACGTCCTTTCGGAAGAGGAGCTGGGAGCAGAGGGCTGGCATCTCCCCTAAAAGGGGATGTGGGTTCTGCACGGCTGCCGAACCTCTCACTGCCCCCTCTCCCCCTCCCGTCTGTCCACAAGGGTGGCAAGAAATTTTCCGTTACCATGGAAACCATGAGCTTTAAATCCCCCGCTGCCCTTTGCTTCGCAGTTCTATAGCAAATCAATCCATTGGTAACTGCCTTCTTGCCCCGAGTTTGACTTCGCCCTTTCTTCCGTGCGCCCGTGCCCCTCCTCGCCGACCTCTCTTTAATCATCTTTTTGACTTCATCCCCCATTTTATTTGATTCGTGCCCTGACAGAGTTAGGTTTGAAGACGGCCAGTGAGAATAGAAATTAGAATTAGATCCATGCACTATTTGTTTCAGAGGAAATCTGTTTCACTTGGTAGAATCTAAATGCGTTTAAGGCCCTGACCAACGTTATAAGTTTGCTTTCTTTGTTTGTCTTGTCTTGAAGAAATTTATTAATTGGTAGCAGTGAGCCTTAAACAGTGCAACAATTTGCCTTTGCTGCACCAGACTTGGATACTAAAAGATGAATTTTCGTTAATTTAAAACACAAGTAGATCATGACAATTTTTCTAATCGTGTCCCACTGTTCCCAGAACCATACAGCTCTTTTCTGCCATAAAACTGCAGTTTGTAAAGGCTCGCAGCATGGGCTAGAACTAGGCCTGACAAAACTGGGTCAATTTTGGAGAGAACAGGGCTAGCAGCAGGCACACTGTTGGATAATCTGTTTGCAAACACTCGCACTTAAGTAGTATATACCATACAAAATTGCCAGCAAACCGTTCTCAGAATTCAATCAATTTAACCCTTTATCAGTGTGAAATGACTCATTTTCCCTTCATTACCGCTCGTCTTCACTTCGCTCAACTCGCTCCGCTCATCCTCGCTTCATTTCGGTCAATCTCCCCATTTCACACTTACAACGATTAATTCTCATTGAATTATGAGAATACGCTCTCGTCGTTCGCTTTGGTTTGCTGGCAATTTTGTATCGTACTCAAACTCTTCCAACACTTCTAACACTCCCCCCCACTTCCAACTCTCTATAACCCCAGGTCGCGCCGCAGGCGCAAAGGGTATTTTTCTGTAGGTTTTAGAAAAGGCTATTCTTACAAACTCTGGCAGAATTATAATTTTTAATTAAATTTTTAAAATTTTTGAAAATTTTTGCCAGTGACAATATTCTGCCAACCAATAAAAATTACTTGGGCTCGCTCGCACAAAAAGAGTTTTTCTGTTACTAAAAATAGACAAAAATGACACACGTTACGCATATACAAAATCTGAATGAATTGCAGGTAGGAGACCCAGTTGAATACCGAGGTGAGGGTCTTTTTGATGTGGTTGGAACAGCAGCAAATATTTTTAAAGACAATATGGGTCTTATAGGGCAAGCAGGCTCTGCAGCAGGTTCTATAACAAATGCTGTAAAGGGCGGAATCGAAGCAGCGAGGGCAGCAGAAGAACTAAAGAAATTGAGAGAATTTAACGACACCCTCTCACAAATAAAAGCAATAAAAATTTGAAACTAGCGCAGGAAGCAACCCAAGCCGCACAACCAAAAGAAACCCCAACTAAAAGCACACCAATAAGTAATAAAGATATTCAGGATTTTAATAAAATGTTAACCACAATTAAAGGTGGAAAAGGATTAAAGAAATTTTAACAATATAAAAATGGACTCAATTAATGACGAAAATCATGCAAAGCATGCGACCTATCAGGACGATCGGCTATATTTTATAGGAGAAATTGTAGACACTCTAGGTTTAGATGATAATAAACATAGCCACACAATGTTAAAAAGATTGGATCGCTTAGGCAAAAAACTTGACTATGATATCGATACATTTAAACTTGCTTCAAAATATGCAAAAGAAGGAAGGCCAATATCCTTTAAGAATCACGGTAGAAACTATAGGCTAACAGACTCCGATGTGAAATTTTTATTGGAGACTCACACTAAAAAGGACGGTGGGTTGCTGCCCATTTTACCAATTCTTTTAGGTCTCGGAGCAGCTGGAGCAACCGGATTAGCAGCCAAAAGAATTCACGATAACAGAAAACAATTAGCTGAATTAAAAGCAAAAGAAGGGGGTATATTACCCCTCGCAACTTTGCTCCCAATAATTTTTGCAGGAATAGGAGCAGCCGGTGGAATAGCGGGAGGAGCCGCCGGAATCACAAAGGCAGTAAATGACAAAAAAGCTGCGGATGAAAAAGCTAAACGAGATGCTGAATTTCAAAGACAGCAAATAACGCAGGATGCACAATTCAAACAGAAACTCATTGACACTATTAATAGTAGTTCGGCAACACCAGCACAAAAAAGAAATGCAGAAGCTAGGTTAGCAGCTGGAAAAGGTTTAATTTTAAAAGGAACGACTCAAGGAAGCGGAGTTGTCGCAGATAAACTACATGAGTTTGGGCAAACTTTAGAAAAAAACGGGTGAGAAAGCTAAACGATTTTTTGACAATATTGGAGCCAATTTTAGACAAGCTGTTCAGAAGATTTTTAATAAGTTAGGAAAAGATTTTAATATAATCGAAAAACATGACGGAAGTGGATTATATCTAGAAATGCGACCAAAAGCAGGTTCAGGAATCTTCTTAAATGCAAACGTTATGGGTAGTGGGCTACTGTTACCGAAAGCAGATCTCGAATAAATATTATATAAATTTTATTCTATAAAATGGAACAAAGACTGACCCCAGATCAGATTCTACAACTTCTTGCAAATGAGCGCGAACAGTTCAATCGATTACAAAGACAGGTTGAACAAATTGAACAGCGCCAAAGACAAAGACAAAGACAGAGAGCAAGAGAAAGACAGAGAGCGAGAGAAAGAGAAAGGCAAAAACAAAGAGAAAAACAAATAGAAGATCAGCAAATAAAAGAATTAGCAAATAATATAAGGGCAGAATATGAAATGAAGCGTTTAATAGAAAAAGCTGAATATGAAAAAGGAATAGCAGAATTAGAAAAAAACCAAAAGAAACCCATTCGTCGGAAACCGCGGAATAAATCGGATTAAAAACCATTAGATGAGTTTATTAGGGTTTATCGATTTGAACCAATGCAGAATGTCCTAGATTTTATTGAAACCCAACTTTCAAACGGATATAGTGTTGAAATTACAAACGCAAGAGTACAATATTTTTATAACAAAACCGGTGATGATCGCGAAGAGATAAATCAATACTTAGCAACATTTTATAATATAAGTCAGTTTCAAGCTTGGTTTAAGCATTTGGTAGAAAACTACGACATGAATTTAAGTGTGTTTTCCGGAAGACTTAAAATGACACCAAATGAAATTACACTTAAACACGAAAGGTCAAAGCAGGGTATGGGTACAAATGTCATGTGTGAAATTGTGGAGTATCAAGATGAGTACTGTTACATACCTAGCGATGGAATTGTTTCTATAAGTGTGTTGAATTTATTTATGGCGATAAAGCCCCATCCAAAGACGAATATGGTGCTTGGTTGTACGACTCAAGAACCCAAAGAGGTTTAATGACAAATTCAAGAATTGGAAAATTCAATGAATATTTTAATCTGAACATAGGGTTGTATAATCCTAATAATCCTGGAATAGAACCGAAGTCTCGAAGAGGGATTCACCACGATTGGTTATTAATAAATTACTATCACACACCCGATTACCACACATTGGTCATTATTGCCTTATATCCAATAAACAACGGGGAATCGCCCTCGATCGGATAAAAGACAATTATAAAGTAGTATTTAAAAACCCAACTTCTGAAAATGTTAAAGAGCTAAAAATGTTCAATACATCCACAAATCCGAATAAATCAAATGTATACATATTTGATTTTGAAACATATTTAAATTATAATCAACAAGCATGCCCGTATGCAGTTGGTCTTTTAAACTATAACGACTTTTCCAATAATTGTAATGAAACCCCAGAGGCAATAAAGAAACTAACTAAGATCTTGATTTCAGATCGCGGTTGTGATTTTCAAACAGACGGCGAGAAGGTTGACTGTGTTAGAAAAATGTTTAAATACCTTGGTTCAATTAGGTCAAAAAAGATTGTTTTGATCGCACACAACTCATCCCGCTTCGATTCATACATACCACTATTTTGCAATATAAAACCAATTAAAATTCTTAAAACCCCAAGAGGAATATTATCAATCACTTTTGTAAACGATTACGCGTCAAAAGCGGTTAGGGCGTTTATAAACAAAAATAAGAAGAAGAATCACAAGGATTCGAAACAAACCATTACGATGCTTTGCTCATATCAACACGCCTCAATGAGTTTAAAAAAGTTTTGCTCGTCAATGACAATTAGAAAGGATTTGCGCAAGACCTCAATGGTTCATGACATTACCGAACACGACTACCTAGAACGGATGGATGAATGGTATGAATATTTACAATTTGATCTTATTTCTTTATGCGCCTGTATTCATAAGTATAACGAAAAAGCATATAAAATTGGAGGAATGACAATGTTTGATACTCTTACATGTTCGAGTTTAACATTAAAATGTTGGTTTAAAGATTTTGTTAGAGTTGAAGACAAAATGAAACAATACCTAAAGACAAAAGAAAAAACTAATTACATTAAAAAAGTTGAAGAAATAATATCTCCTTTGAAAATCGAAGATTATTTTGACTTGAGCAAACTTGAAAAAACGAAATACCAACCACTATTAAGAAAAGAATTTTCAGTTCACTCTCACACCAACCCTTATATAAGAAGGTTTATGCGAGACGCAGTCAAAGGAGGCAGAGTATTTGCACTAATAAATAAATACGAAAGCGACTGTTTTCAAACAATCGTAGACATCGTAAAAGATCATTTAAAAACACCAACAAGCGACCCATGCGAGGTTATATCAACTTATCTCAAAAGCGACATGGAAGAAAAAAAGAAAATCGCAATCAAACTAAAAAACCAATTGGGTACCGTATCAGATTGCTTAATGAATTTTGATGGAGTCTCGTTGTACCCATCCGCCATGTCTGATAAGGATAGCGAATATCCAAGAGCAGAAACAGCCAGAGTTTTTGATATAAGCGAGGAAAAAGATTTCTTGACACAATTTAATTCACAAACCTTTCGACCAAAAACAGCGGTTTTAAAGATTATGTATGAGAATCCTACTAACGTTTTTCTTCAACATCTCCCATCGAAAGATAAAGAGAAATTTTATAATCCGGAAACAAAAGCAAATGAAACAAAAACATTAAATAGGTTTAGAAATGGAAAGGTAATTGACACCCTATGTTCCGTAGACATACAAGAAATTGTAAGAATGGGTGGAAAAATATTAAAGATATACAGTGGAATTGTATATGAAAAAAATTACGATTTCTCTCCGTTTCAGAATTATATTACAAACCTTTTCGAAATGAGAAAAGTATTTAAAAAAGAAAATAATGAGGCGGGTTCTGAATTGGTAAAAACATTGTTAAATTCCTTATATGGTAAAACGGTTCAAAGAGACATTACTTTCACAACTCATCTCTGGAATTTGCAAACATTAAAAAAAGAATACGACGACACAATCAAGTCTTATGAGAAAATATGTGATGACTTATTTTATGTTGAAAAAAAGAAAGACACACAAGAATATGTAGATGACGACGATAATCCTACAACAGGTCTTTGTCCGGCGCAATTAGACATATTTATTTTAGCTCATTCAAGAAGGATCATAAATAATTTTATCACGTCTATAGACGGTTCAAAGACTCCAGAAATTTATTACGGCGACACCGACTCGTTATATAAACATAAAAAACATTGGGATAAATTAAATAAAAACGGGCATGTCGGAAATAATTTAAGTCAAGGAAAAAACGATTATGGAGAGGGTGGAATTATATTCGGATATTTTATCGCTCCTAAAATTAAATATTGTCTTTTGTTGAAAGACGATTTTATTATGGAAGAGAAAGAAACAATTATTGGATGTGCAAATGATAAGGTTAATTTCGCATCGTTTAAAACTTTATATGATGGTCAATCAATAAAAGTAAATAATAATGCTCCGTGGAAACGATCGTTTGAAGGTGGCATAACAATTCCTCAAAGCGGCTCAACCATATCAAAAACATTTACTTCTACGATAAACACATATAAAAGAGAAAAACCGGATAAAAACGGAGTTATGAAACCATTCTTTAAAAACTATTTTGATGATAAACCAGAACACGAACATTCAATTGAATATTATAACAGTTTACTTTTTGACGTTGACTATAATTGTTTTGAGTTTGATATCATATCGGATTGGAAACATATCGTCACCATAATCACTATATTTCTGATTGATAATTATATTTAATTTTTTATTAATATCATTTATTTCACGTTCTTTTGTAACCAGGATCTTTAGTGTCTCCATTTTCTTATAAAAATTTAGTCATCGTCTTCGTAGTCCTCCCAAACGGAAGCCAATTTTACAGTCCTATCACTCTTTTTATTTTTTGTTTGTTTTAGTTTAAATTGCAGCCCAATATCCAGACTGTATTTCATAATAAAAGTTTTCGGCTTATTAATAACTAAAACAGGAAAATTTTTAACATCATCTCCGCTTAGACATAGGACTGTGTTATCACTCAACTGTAAAAATATTGATTGAATTCCAATAAATTTAACCTGTCGCAAACATATAATATCATACTCCTTATGCTCCAGAGAATTGGGTGTGAGAAAATTAATCACATTAGAATCGGTTTTGAACCAATGTTCCATTTTTAATCTAAAAATAATAACAAAAAATGAAAGACATTTACGAATGTAAAAAATTTAATGTGACTATGCATAGAGGTCAAACAGAAAACGGAGATATATATCATATGTGTTATTCGTGTTCTAAGATATATCAATTTGAAAAAACAAAAAAGATTGAAAACTCATATTACTATTTTAAAAACATAATTATAAAAAATCTTACACGGGATATTTCCAATCCAACTTTAATCCCCGGAAATAATTTTTATTTATAGAATAACTTTTTCAATTTAAATCAAGGTAAGGGATTAAGTTCGAAAGACGCTGAAAGGATTTTAATTTTACTCGTAGTTGGATATTATTTCAATTTTCTTATGCGAGAGAACACAAAGTTTATAAGGATAGGCAACATACCTAACGAAATGCTATTGAAAAGTCATTGGAATTTTTACGTATTGATAAAAAATTTAAACCTCGAATTACAAGAGAGTTACCACTTTGGAAAGAATATATAACGTATGCATTAAATAAACTACACAACATGAAGTTCGACCGAACCTCCGGTTCGCGGATAAGTCCGACCGTACTTTCTGACCGCGGGCTTTGGACACCCGTTGCTAGAGTATCAGGCTTGTATTCTAACGTTTCTATAGGTGGAGGTTTGGGTTTGTCGAGTCGTAATTCCTTCAATTCCATATCTGTAAAAGTTTCAACATCCAAAATTCTATTTCCATCTTTTAAATATTTTTCATATAATTCAACCGCTGTTGATAGCTCATGAATTGTTATCTCTCCATCATCTAGAATTTTTTGAACATATAAATATAACTGATTTTTATATTGTTTAGCAACATGTCTTAATGATTTATACTTTTCCTTTCTTTTTTTAAGATATAATTTAATTGCCAAAAGAATTGATAAGTTTCTGATTATTTCAAAACCTGATATTGAACCAATTGAAATACCTAAAAATAATTGAGATAAATTAAGAGTTGGAATAGACTGTAAAATACCCAAAACAATTACACATAACATCGATAAGCTTCCAAAATCAATATTAAAAAAATCCATATTCCTAATATGGTTTGAAACTTGTCACGTTATTTGATGTTGGCCGTGACCTTAAAAGGGCCGTTTTAGTCCCAAAATAAGTTGAAGTCAACTTAGGCGAAGTGGATGGTGTAGCGGAGCACTTGGCAATAAGGGCAGGAAACTGCCGTAGTTGTCTTTATTGTTAATATCAGTATTAAGTTTGGTTGTTACTGGCAATAAACAGACTATAGCTTTCTGGGCACTGGCGGCTGCAACAATGGGTTGAATATAATTTGGATATGAAGTCAAGTGGCAGGCGAATGACACAATGGCGATGTGACGTGAGCAGTGGCTATGAGCACCGTGAAGGCAGTGAAACGTAGTGGCGAGTTTGGCGTCGGTCGTGGCGTGAGACAGTCAAGTAAGTGTGTGAGCAGGCTGGCCCAGGCAGAGGGGCCGTGGTGAGAAATAAGGAGGCTCGAGGCAGCCAGACAAACAGATAAGACAGCTAAGAGGCAGCAGGGAAGAAACCAAGAGAGGAGTGCCGCCGCCAGGCGGGGGGGGTTTAATAAAAGAGCGCAGAGGGGGGTAGCGCGAGCACGAGTGATTTCATTGGCTGGCGAGAGAACTTAAAATTATCGATCGTGCCAATTTTATACGGTCGCGAGAGAGGATAGCAAAATATACAGTGAATTAGAAATTGCCACAAAATCGTTGGGCATTACTACAAGTAAACGTCGCAATAAACGAATGGAAAAGTTTAGTTGAAACGGTGAAACTGAAGGGTTGAATGACTATGGAGAACAGCAGTCCAACGGCCCTTTTCGGGACCACCTTAAACTGACAACGTCACAAACTCTTCTTACTTTTTTACTATATAAATCATAATCATAATTTATTCGATCACATTACTTAACATGTGACCCTTACGTTGGTTGAATCGGTCGCGTTTCATTTTATCTGCCTCGGACACCGATATTTTCGTCTATTTTTAATAGCACCAAAATGAACTCCCCGCGCTCTTTGGGAATCTGCCCCGAGCTCAAAAAGTATTGGATTGGAGTTATTCTTTCTTTTTTCTCCCATTTAAATCCAATCTTCCAAAACTCTTGAAGTATGATATGGTTTTTTAATAGTTTAATTAATTCTTGAAGCTTTTTATTATCCTGAACATTTACAGTGCTAAATAAAAATTTGGTATAAGATTTAAAAGTTTTTATATTTGATTCTTGTTTAGGAATCGGAATGACAATGTTGTTATTTTGTCTCATAGATGGAGTTCTACTAAAAGCCATTTTATATAGAGATATTTAGGTTATCGTGCAAAGCACGCGACCCTACGGGGCGATCGGACGATGCTCGCGCCTTAAGTTATTTGGACTGTGGGCTTCTCTAAACATGCGCTCGCAGCAAAACTATATCCTGCTGATGTGCTACCACAAGCTGCTGCGCCGCGAATAAAATGTGCGGCATCTGCTCCTCCGGTTCTAGCACAAAAACCCATAAGCGTTCCCGTTTTATCTAACTGTCCCCATGTCCCACTATCAAATGTGAAGAAATTTTGCCCAATTAGTGTGTATGCTTTAGTTGAAAATTGAATGAACTTAATTGATACCAAACCCTTTGATTAAGAATATTGATTTTAAACAGATGCCAATCACCGTTATCAATATTGGCGTAGGTTACTGTTTGATCCGCGTCACTACTAACATCATTACGGACTGTTGCGCCGTCTGATTTTTTATTACTCCAAACAACTCCAAATCGATCCGTCCACTCACTAGCAAACACTATCAAACCGGCGTCGGTTGTTAATCCAGACCCAAATTCTGCTGTTGGTCGTTCGTGACAATATGCATACAACCAAACATCTGCACCATCTCCTCCAGAATTAGCAACTCTGAAAAAGAAGGAAGCTGCAATATTTTTAAAATGTGTGAAATTGAATTGTAATGCCCCACTTACACCTGAGGTTTCGCGGGTAATTCTAGCACCATTTTGATAATCAATATATGAAGCGTCACTAATAAAACTTCCTGTTGGAAAAATATCACCAGCGGTGGTTGGATTTTGGTATCCAGTCCAATTGAAAATGACTGGCTCAAATAAAGTGGCATCAATCGCAGGTATTCCATCCAATTTTATTTTATCGTTAAAAGACATTCGGCCATCCGCCGTTTGGGTTACAACCGTATCAACATAACCTTTAGTAGCAACAGAAGTGTTATCGTTTATGGTCGAGGTATTAGTAATTGTATTACCACCCATATCCACTGATTGATTAACTACTCCCAAATTTAAATCAAGAATTGTAAAAGTCTGTCGATAAATCTGGAAGGTTGACAGTCCGGGATTGGTAGAACCAGAGGTTGATGTAAGACAGAACAATCTGAAATATGTATAGGTTTTATCAAAATTTTGTGTGACATTAAATGTTTGAGTTGAGTTATTTATTGCTACGGAACTATCTGCCGGTATTAAAACATCCCAACTTGTATTGTCATTACTCCCCTCAAACCGCCATGACGCGGGGTGCTCGGTTGAGGGAGATGGTCTACCACGCAAATCAATTTTATAACACATTATAGCGGATGGGCATTGAACCTTAATCCAATAATCGGTTTGTGTATTATTGGTTGCCCAATCTGTTGAATCATCCCCATCAAAAGCTTTCCAACTTGCAAAATCGGTTGTATTAAATGCGGTGCTTGCGGTTATTGCAAAACCATTTCCACACCAATCTGACATTGTTGGTACATGGCCGGTTTCAACCGTTTGGAATCGATCCTGTTTTGGAATTCCACCTCCAACTAAATTATCAACTTCAGTTTTAGTATATGAATCAGCAACATTCCGTTTCAAATTTAACGAATCATCAATTTCTGTTTTGTTATAAGAATCAGCAACATTCCGTTTTAAATTTAGAGAATTATCAACTTCGGTTTTGGTATATGAATCACTGATATCTCTTTTCAAATTTAACGAATTATCAACTTCGTTTTTGGTATAAGAATCAGCAACATTCCGTTTTAAATTTAGTGAATTATCAATTTCTGTTTTGGTATAAGAATCGGCTGTATTGCGTTTTAAATTTAATGAATCATCGATTTGCGTTTTGGTATAGGAATCTGCAACATTCCGTTTTAAATTTAGTTTAGTATCACTTTCAGTTTTTTTATAACCTTCGTCTTCATTAATATATCGGTTGTCTCTGAATGTAACGCTGATTCCGCCAGATCCGCCACCACCAGCACTTGTTGTTCCGTTCCATGAGGGTGTTCCACTAAATAACATTTTTACTGCCTATTTTATAGAGTCTAAAATCTTCTTAAAGTCTTCGGGTGTTTCCTTCGAGTTTTTGATCGAACCTTTGGTTCGCGGACTCCGTCCGATCTTATATAAAAAATGCAACGCTGCTTGTCCACAATAACTTTTATCAAAGGTTTGAAATTGTTCGTGATAATCTCCACATAAACGGTTTTTAGTATGATTAAATTTGTCTTTTATTTCCTGTAACGGAGGTAATCAAAAAAATAAACAAGTTTGGGTTTTGAATAAACTGCTGACCAATGAACACCATTTTCTTTTGTTGTTTCTATATTGACAATGTAAGATCCATATCTTGGTAAGTCTTTTATTTCATCTCGCATAACACATCTGAATGGTTTTATCTTTAATTGCCTCGCCTAATTTGTTAATTCAATATTGCTTGTTGTGGCAGTTCCATATCTTTTTTTAAAATCGCCCAACACGTTAATGCCATTTTATGTTCCTGAAAAACTCTTGGTTTTAGTTAGTTTCTTATCCGGTGGTTTTAATAATTCCTTTCGGGTTTTTTCTGCTTGAAGCTGTTTCAATTTTGTTAGTTCGATATCATAATTATCCTTTGCTTTTTGAACTTTATCCGATTGTTTTTTTAAAGCATTGTTACCCATTTTTACTATATAATTAAACCTGTTTTATACGTAAAATTACTGTTATTGCTTGTCCGCCAAAACTAATTATACGATCTGAATCATCAACAACTCTTACATAAATTGATTGTAAATGATATTGATTTAAAGGATAATATATTGGGGTTTGGGGTGCAACAATCATTTTATCTCCAATTGGAACAGCAAGAAAGGGGATTGAATAAATGATTCCACGCTGAACCAAAACACCATTATCATCTGTTATATAACCACCGTTCGAAATATCAGTTGTTATATTAATTGTATTAACTCCGCCCTCAATGTTTCCCACCGTATCGCCGGTGCTTGATGTGGTAACGATTCGTGAATTAAATCCGAGTATGGTTCTAAGTGAATTTGCAATTGTGAAATCAAACTGATATCCAGCAGCTAAAGTCAAGGTAAATCTTCCCGATGGTAAATCAACTCCTATAACAATTGCATCTGCTACCCAATCACCATTAGCAGTTAAATCAGCTTGTATTACAGCATTCAAATCAGTATAGTTATATGCTCCGGGTGTTATAGTAATTGTTGTCCACTTTGCTCCTGAATCTTTAGAATACCTAAATTGATTATTTGTTGCATTAATTAATTGGGGCATGTTGAAAACCGAAAACATTATCAAACCAATTTGATAACTTAGACTTTGATCGAGTTGTAACGGATCGCGCAATTGAATCCGTTGTTCGCTGCTTGTCATTATAAACTGTAATGTTGTACTAAATTTTGAATTGGTTCGATCGACCAATTGTTTTATAGTATCTAAATTTGTAGCCATTTTTATAGTTGGGAAAGCGGACTTAGTCCGCGTTCCTTCGGGGCGACCTACTCCTCATTTTCATTATCCTCTTTTATCAGATCTGTTAAGATACGATTTCTCCTTTCTAACCTAGGGTTGATATATAAAAATGTTTGTATTGACTATCATCCCAATTTTTTTTTACACATAATTTTAAATGGTTTTGTATCCAACCCAGGATTAAATCTTGCGTGTATATTTTGTAGATCATAGTTATCTAAATCAAACATTACACAACAGCTAGCATTCTTTTTTATAATCGAATCTAATTCTCTAAATGACTGTGTTAGATAAAACGCTCCAATTCCATCTCCTCTGCCACTAACAAAAATTTCCTTTTGCAATTCTTGATCGCCGTCGTTAATACAATCATCAAAAATAATTAGTGTTTTATCATCTTTTGGAATTTGATCATAGGATATTCGGGTTGATACTCTAACGGTTGGTGATCGGACGAAGTCCGCGACCCTATGGGGCGATCTTTCGGTTGTGTTTTCTGGCGCTTGTGCCGTTGTTTTACATAAATCCTCAATGTCATCGAGTGTAAAGTTTGGTTCGTCGTCATCCTCATATTGCTCATACGCTCTTAACATTCTAAAAAAACATCTTTTTTTAATTTGTTTTTTAATCCATGTTTAAGAAATTCATAATTTTTAATTCGAGGTTTGTTAGTATAAATTATTAAATTATTATAGTCTAACATTCCATCGGTTGTTAACAGGTCATAAACAAAGTGTGTTTTTCCTTTACCCGATCCCCCAATTACTAAACAAAGAAAAGGATCGTTTGGAAATATCTTATTATGTTTTGCTTTTACCATTTTTAAGGAAATAATTTAAATAGGGGGCGACGGTCGGAGACCTGCACCGCTTAAAATGGCGCGTCCCGAACGATGGTGTTGTCGGCTTTGGCAATTGCCAGATATTCCTCTAGAAACAATACGTGGGCGTCTAGTGCCTGATTACCAGTTTTATTAATCTCTAACATATAATTAAAACCAACATTGGCTACGTTTTCTTTCTGTGCGGTTAGATAAAAAACAACCACTGGATGAATGTTTAGAAACTCTGTGGGAGTATATTGAGGAACAGCATACGCTTCATTTTTGACATAATCCTGATAATATTTTATAAAATCATTAACATTATTATTTCCAAGATTTAGATTAAGGGGGTCTTTAACCGGATAATATTGATCATCAACCTGCAGGCGGATATTCTGGACATTAAACTCGTTAATCGCTGAAACCGCGTTGTCGGTTGCGGTGGCTGCTTGTGCTGCTACGTCACCTGATTGAAGCCAATATAAATCCCCGTTTGCTCTTTTGCTCCTTCTGTTTGTTATCTTAAACCAAACAAAAATATACCTCACCCGACGTTTTGATGTCAGTATTTGCCACTGACATTTTCCTGGTTGTTATTAATGGTTCGCATAAAGTGTCGACGATTCAAATAAAATATTTCTTGATCAAGCTCTAACTGATCATCGATGTGTTTTACCTGGTAAAAGCGGAGCCGTTACCTCAATAGTTGGTACGACTAATTGAATTGAAGCTATGCGAGCAGCTATATCGGTTGAAATCGAAGTTCCATAAAGTATCCTCCTAGGTTGATATCCACCAGATATTTGCAACTGTATACCAAATTTTAATCCTTTCCATACACGATTTGGTGAGAAGAACCCAAATAGTGGGAAGATTGAAAAGTCCTGCTCATATGCGGTTGCCGTGGTTAAAACCTCGACTGGAATTTATTCTGACGATCTATAAAACCGGTGTTCATATCTTTTGTGTTAGTCATGGTAGTTACAACTGGAACTATATTGGTATTAAGATAAGCAATAAGAGCTGCGGTATCTGCGCCTGCTGCGTTTTGTACGTTGGGGAAAACTACTGCTTGACCATTACCCTTATCCGGCATCCATCCAACACTATCACCAACTTGTTTTTATAAATAAGTATAATTTAAATGTTTCAAAACTCCATTAATCTCTGCTGGGTTTGATGCTGTCTCAACCTCGGCTCCATTAACTGTTAGTTGGGCTTGGGAAAAAACATTTATAAAACCAATCATTTTCTATAATAATACCAGATCGGTCAGCTATATCACCAGCTACCAGGGCAGTTCCATCGTTTCTGGTATACAACCATCTAACGCGGAAAAACGCATTTTTCATATCCAATATGCTGCTGGTTGCGCCGATGTCAAATGTTACTGTTCCCGTAGTAAAATTGTTTGAATTATCACTTGTTGGTTGAGTAAAATTTAAATCTCTTTTCCTGACCTCATTAATATACTGACGGTGCTTTTTGAAATGAAATTTATCACTCCATATGGTTTTTGTTTCAGCCATTTTTTTAAGTTAAAAAAGTTTTTTATATTAAAAAATGAGTCAGTTTATGGATGTTGATGGAGAGTTAGCGATTTATAAAGAGAAGCAAAGATATTCTGATTTTGTTAGAGATTTACAAAAAAGAAAGTTGGGAATACAGTTGGCTGGTGAGAAATTTGCTGCTCCTTTTGTTAATCCTATTACGGGGAAAATTAGTGAACTAGAAAAAACAGATAAAGACCTTCTTGAAAAAATTGCTAAGAATACGGAACCAAAAGAGGACGATGTTGTGGAGGATGAGCCGCCTGCTTATGATGTTGATCAAGCACTATTGCGAGTTGCAGAGATTAAGAGTGCAGAACGGGGTGGAGTTGAACAATATTCTAGAGCTGCACCACAAAGTATTGGTGTGACAGATTTAGGTAATGATAATTATCGAATTGGTGGAGTTGATAAAAATCGGAATGAACTATATAGAGGATTGGGTGGAGCATATAATATTATTATGAACCCTAGAGTAAAGTTTAATCCTGATTTATATACTGAGGATGAATTAGTAAGCGCTAGAAATTTTTATGATGAGTTAGGAGTAAGAGCTGCTAAAAACACCAGTTTGTATAAAAGGATTGTTGGTTCTATAAATAACAAAAGGGCTGTTGGTGATGGTTTAAAAACTCCTCGAAAACTCGTTTTAGCCGCTGCCAAAGCTGCAGGACATACTGGAATTAATTAAATTTTATTTTTTTAAAATGGAAAATACGATAAAAGATTGTCTTTGTAAACCTATTTATGATAAGGTTGGTTCTGACAGAATACTAAATAAAATATTTCAAGATGAATTAATAATTGCAAACCGTATTAAAACAATTCAAATGAGACTTGGATCTCTTTATGAATTATTAGCTATTGAACATTTTGGTTTTGGAAAAATAAAGAAAATTGATTTAATTCATACCGAAAGAAAAATTGCGTTAGAGTTAAAATCTTCTGATAATACAGATAATTCATCAAGTCGATTTAGAAATATTCAAAAGTTATTAGAATTTAAATATGTTAATCTTGAATTTGATTTATATTATATTTGCATTAATAATACTACTAAAAACCCCGTACAGAAGATATTTGATAATGGTGTTACCTTGTTAACAGGGGAGTTTGCTTTAAATTTTTTATATGGCGATCAATATTTGGAGATCATTAAACTGATAGAGAATTGTTTTTTAATTAACCATTAAAAATGAGCCAACTTGTGTTTGAAGGTGGATTTTTGGATGTTCAAAAAGGATTAACAAGCTTACCAAGCGTTTTTACTACTGGAAAATATACGAATGAATTACACATCCCAGGGTATTCGTACGCAGGTTAACCGAGGCCTGAGTGAGGAAGTCAATGTCCTTGCTAGTCACTATTTGTGGCGACACCTTCAAATTGCGTGAAACCCGTCATACAGCTTCAAGTACCACTTCAATTGAGAAATCTTTTGAAGGAACAGAGGTAACTCCTCTTCCCAAAGGTAACAAGCTTGAAGACAAGGTGGCAATGCGCAGCCAAGCTCCTAAGTATAAAAATATAAGGAGAAGGTTCAGAGAGCAGACGGAGGTGGGCGGTAATTTATCCGCTTAAGGTGTGCTCCAGCCTCTTTCGAAAGATTGAGGGCAAACTACCCGGTACTGGACTGGATTTGAGATTAAATCCAGATGACACTCCAAAAGCTGATTCAATTCCCATTAATGGCATTGATTGGTTAGCATATTATCATGACTTAGCATACAGAGATGCTGATAATAATTCTCCTGAGGAAGCATTAAGATTAAAGCATGAAGCTGATAGAAAAATGATTGAGGGATTAGACAATCTACAGGGCTTATCAGTAAGCCAAAGATTAACTAGGTGGATGGTTAAAAAGATCTTGCAATCTAAAGTTAAATTTGGTTTGGGAATTAATTACAACCAACATGGAAATAATTGTGTCGAGTGTTTATTATTAAGTGGTGGTGGGTTAAGTTCTGATGAGGCAAAGGTTCTTCACAAAGAATACCGAAAGCCTAAATTTTATAGAAAAATCATGAACTTCAAAAAGAATGAAATTTGGTATGCTGATTTAATGGCAATGCCGCCCGATATGGGATATAAATATATTTTAACCATATTAGATGGTTTTACTCGATATGCGTGAGCTGTTCCTTTGAAATCCAAAAAAGGAGAAGAAGTTGCTTCTGCTTTTAGAAGTCTTGGAGAAAAAAGTGAAAGGTTGTGTGTTGATGAAGGAAAAGAATTTTACAATCATCATATGTATAAATTGTATCATTTTGAAAAAGGAAAAGAAAGGAAAAAAGACGCGAATGGTGAGTATATTAATAAAATTTATTCTATTTATGGAGAAAGTAAAAACGCACTGATTGAAAGATTTAATCGAACTTTAGGTAAGAAATTGTGGTTTCAGTTTAGTCTGAATGGTAACCAAAAGTGGGTAAAAATATTACCAGACGTCGTGAAAGATTATAATAATTCATTTCATTCAGCTATCGTTCCTTCGGAACGCGGACTTCGTACGATAAAGATGACTCCTCAACGAGCTTATAACAACCCTTAAAATGTTAAAGTTACTTTTGGATCACTTGAAAAAAAGAAAACTAAACCTTTTAAAGTTGGTGACTCTGTTTATATCTATAAATGGAAAGATAAGTTTGAAAAAGGAAGAAAAGGATATTGGAAAATAAGTGAAAAATTTACTATCAGTAAAGTTTTAAATACAAATCATACGACCTATATCATTGCCGATAAAGATGGTGAAGAAATATTGGGATCGTTTTATGAGAACCAGATATTATCTGCAAGCTAAGCTTGGGCAGATAATGTTAGTTTAATTTAGACTTTTAGTGAATCTAGGGGGTCGTGTTGTGGGAGCTCTTGTTGTTCTTTTTCTCGTTTACAACACATATTGGGACATATGCATATAATATAGAAAAGTAATGGAATTATTATTAATATTATAGTTGCAATTGATATGATTACTATTGAAATTGTCATTTCTGTTTCTTTTTTCGTCTTATTCAATGTATTATTTTGTTGTTTTATGATATCCGTTATTTGATATAAACGAATGCTTGGATAGCCTATAAATAAAATATAAATTAGAAAAATAAGAATGTGTGTTATATCAGGCTTGCTTTTATCCATTTTTAAGAATAAATTTTAAATAATAATTACTTGAGGGGGCGATTTATGTTTATTTTTTATAATCTGTTATTAAAGTTTTTAATGGTGTTGGATGTTCGTTATATTTATATTTAAATGAGTTAATAATTTGTTCAAGGTCTAAATACCAAAAATCTATACTTAGTTTCCCATCCTTATAACACCTGTCATTAAGATATTCACTTATTTTTACTTCAACCCTCCTTTCACTTCCATATCGTTTTGGGAATTCAATTTCTAGACCTTTGATTTCATCTGTGGTTAGTGTATATATTTTTACTCCTCGAATTTTGACATATTTTATTAAATCCTTTTTTATCATCTCTTTGACTTCTGCCATCTTATTGATAAAATAATTAAGTTATTTTGAAATAACTTAATTGATAAATTATTAAGCTTTTCACAATTACCCTTCTCTATTCCATGTTTGTTAATATTTTTTAGTGGCGCAAATGAATACTCTTTATATTCAAGATTAGTATCAATATAAAATCCCACTGGATAATGAGTTACTTGTGTAGGTAGTTGATAATTATTCAAATATGTAACCAAATCAATAACATTATCATCAATATTGCTAATGAACCTTTTATAAGTTTTTTTTAAGTTTCTATTCTAGTTGCATAATTTCAGATGGTTTTAGTGGATATATTTTTACTCCTTCTAATAGTACAATTTTTATTAAACCATCATTTATCTTCTGTTTTAGATCTTTTAGCCTTTGATCAATTTTTAATTCCATTTTTATGAATAAATTTTTAAATAATTGCTTACTTGAGGCAGCAAGGTAATTAATTTTTTATAACAAATAAAAACAATATTATTACTATTATAGTTACTAATATTATTATTGAAATTTGTTCAACTGTTATCAAACTTAAATTTTCATTAAGTTCCTTAACTGGCACGTTTCCGATATAGGAAAAATCATGCAAAGCATGCGTATCGTTGATGCGATTTACCTTCATTTTTTAGTTATATTTTTACAGACTCTCCGAATCACTAGTTTCATAAGAACTGTTTGTTGATTCGGAATCTGTTGATCTAACCTCCCAATCCTCGAATTTAAATAATCACCAAGTTGAAATATTAACTCTCCCTCTTGTTCTAAATCATACAAACCATCCAACTCTAACGGATAAAGTTTTAGTTCGTGCTTATCGTCATATTTTAAATAAACTTCATCAATTATTCCATTCAATATGTGCTGTTTTATTATCACTGCATTCTTAGCAACAGTCTCAAAAGTATCGCTTACTGAAAAGTTGTAAACTCGGTTCATTTTTAGTAACAGAAAAAGACCCTTTGCGCCTGCGGCGCGGCCTGGGGTTATAGAGAGTTGGAAGTGTTGGAAGTGTTGGAAGAGTTGGAAGAGTTTGAGTACCATACAAAATTGCCAGCAAACCAAAGCGAACGACGAGAGCGTATTCTCATAATTCAATGAGAATTAATCGTTGTAAGTGTGAAATGGGGAGATTGACCGAAATGAAGCGAGGATGAGCGGAGCGAGTTGAGCGAAGTGAAGACGAGCGGTAATGAAGGGAAATGAGTCATTTCCCACTGATAAAGGGTTAAATTGATTGAATTCTGAGAACGGTTTGCTTGCAATTTTGTATAGTATATACTACTCACTTAGGCCGCGTAATTCGGCCGCATTGGTAATTTGTGAAGTAGAAACTGTTGGAAAATCCTCAGCCGCCATGGTCCCAAATGGAAGCCCTAATAAAGTGGAATCTTACCATGGTCGCAGCCGTGAGATCAGAGGCTTGATGTGGAACAAGCAATTTTGTCAATTATTGATTCAAAGATGTGCATATTTTAGTTATTCTTTTAGATTTAAATTGGACACCATTTTTTCAATCAATACTAATATCAAGATTGCAGCGTAGGTTGAGATTTTTAATTAGAATTCGCAAAATTCATGACAAGTTCGATCCCCGATCGCTTACACGGCAGTATGGTTTCCTAGAAAAGAAAACTTCTCTTTGGTAGTATTCTTTCTACGTTTTTAAAGCTACTCAGGTGGATATCAAAAGAAAAACTTATTCTATCTATACTACTTTCATAGAAGTAGGAGTAATCTTAGCTTAAAGTTTCTATTTATTTATCCATAACTCGCAAGACTCACAGTGAATAGCGATATAAATGAATAAATCCAGTTGCACCAGCAGAGATTTTACATCAGTAATAATTACCTCTGCCAGAATTTCCACTGCGAAAAGATTATTAATAAAATGGACTGAACTGATATTGGTAGAGCCAGGCAATCAGCACTCAACGCAATAATGCCGACCTTAATCCGTGAAGGTACCCAGGCAATGGAGAGGTACGTGCTTTTTCTAAGCAAACAGCCCGCCTGTTCCAGCCTCTCTCTCTGTCCACTGCTCCCTGTACAAATAGTGGAAGCCAATTATCGAGATGGGATACATTTGACCGTGGTTTTAATCAGAGCGGGGAGAATCAGCCCCCCGTGGTTGTATGGAACTGCGCTGAACAATCTTTATTATCAAAGCTGAGCTGCAGCCAACTATTGTAACAGATTCGGTACTACACCATGCCTCGAGGTAAAACCAGCATAATATTTAAAAAGCTGTCTTTATTTAGCTATCTTCATTTTTATGCACAACTTACTGGCCCTATGTAGAATCCGAGCGTTTGTCTGGGCAACGAGAGCAAGTCAAAAATTCAACTACTGATAGCCTCAACTGGATGCAAGTGGCTCCGCTGGCCAACACGGATGAAGCAGATAGCCCAGCAGAGGTTCCCAAGGCTCTTTCGTGTCTGCAGATGCATCCAGCCTCTTTGATAAACGATAGCGCACAAAGCAGCTTTAAGAGTGAAAGCAGTAGAAGCGCTGTGAGCTCAACCCAAACTAGCGAAGACCCATTAGAGCTCCAAGAAATGGACGAACTGACAACGTCCGTGGCTGCCCTGCCATCAGCTGAGGCGGTGTTTGCCGCCCTGCGAGAGGACAATGCCGCCTACTTCGAGTTCCTCTCGAGTTGCAGTCGCGCATCCCTGATTGCCTTCTTTGCTATGCGACTCGGAGACTGGCAGCCGCCCTGGGAACTCGACGATAGTCGGGAAACTGGAAAAGGGGAGATCGATAAGTTCGAATTTGCGAATCGTTTTGCAGCCACTCACTGCCATCCGTTGGAAGTGGCCGTTTCGTTCCTGTCGATGAAGTGCACCCGGCTGCTGTGCCTTCGCTTCAGTTCAATCATACCGACGCCACTGGTGCCAGCGCAACCTCCGCTGATTCACGTGCTGATTGCGCGGGCCGCGACTTCGATTGACTCCGATGGGGAGCAACGCCGGTGCGCTAGCTTCCTGCGTCAGTTGAGCGACGTAGAACTGTTGACGCGCTCTTTGGACGTCGAGTGCATTCAAACTGGCAGCAACGCTCTCGAGTTTGCCGTCTTCTTGGGCCAGTTCAGTCTATTCGAGGCCATTTTGAGAAGTTCAAGGTAGTAAATATCATGCTTTTAAATTAATAAGAGTAAGATAACATCTAAAAATAGCTCGTATGACGCACATGAAGAGCCTTTTATAAGGAAAACTGATTATTTGCACAATATCCGATGCTGCAACTACCAATGCTGCAACTATCCAATGCTGCAATAGCTGCACTCACCTAATACATTTTGGCAACTCAGGTATTCCAAGGCGATCTCTCAGCACGGTATCGCCAGCCTTTGGAGCCTGGACCTGAGTGACTACCACTGGAGCAACGGTGCGAGGTTTCACCGGCACCCTCTGCTCATTCTATGCTTGAAATGGCACCGGAGCCACTCTACATCCACCACAGGATACAAAAGTACATCTGAGACGGAAGCTATGAAAAGCTTTTTATCTAGTCCTCTAGCTCGCCGTTGGGTGGCAGACATCTTTAGCGAACTCAACTGGCGCTGGCGATTCATGATATTGGCTATGCTTTGCATCTTCTTGCTGCTCATAACAGTGGGCACAATCCGTCTATATTCCATTGTCTACCTAAAGGAGTCAGACATGAGCAACTTGGACACGCATTTTGAGAAGTGTTTAGGCATCGAATTGATAGTCAGCACGAATCGAAGCCTTTTCCTACGCGAGCTGCTTCGATGGCTTGTGCTGTTTGTCGACATCTTTGGCATACTTTTATCTGCGGTACTGTTACTGAGTTACTACCACCTACAACGACTCGTGTAAGCAGGGTGACTTGTTGATTTTATGGAATGATTTTCGAACGTTATTTTGGTAAAGGGTTCAAAGATTGCCTGTTACGAACCTTTCAGAAATGGGCATGAGTGGTTCTCACAAAGCCGCTGCCGGTCCCTGTTCAGCTCATGGTGGAATGCGCTGCTGCTAATACTGATGATTTTATTCCCAGTCGAGCTACTGTTTGTGACGCTCTATGTGCGCACGGACTCCTACTTTGTAGCTGCACCAGTTAACGACTCGGTGCATTTAAACAACGCGGAACGGAACCAAGCTTTCATCGTGATGATTCATAGCATGGTATTCTGCTACTGTTTCGTCCTCCTGCTGTTCATTGCGTTCTTGGGCAGCGCACTATCTAAGCACTGCTGCCTGCTGGTCAACCTGATGCCATCTTTTTTAATACTCTCAGAGCTCACTCTTCTGACTGTTTGCATCTACAGTTGGCTGTTCATCTTCATGATGCCGTGTGAGCCAGCGTTCACAAGCTATTCAACTTCCAGCTGGCTGTCCACCCTGATCGGCGTGTTTCAGATCACGTTCTCACCGAGCCTGTCGCTTCCTGGTTACCAAAGCATGTCAATTGTCTACATATTGTACTACATCATTGTTTCAATATTTCTATTCAACTTTATGATCGCCCTGCTGTCTGACCGGGTTGCCAGAATCAGCTCTGACCTGGACTTTCGATTCGACATGACCCGCCTGCTGCACGCGTTCGCCTCGCAGAGTCTGAGCCGCTGGATCCGGTCGCGGGTTCGCTCCGTGTTTAGACGAAATCGAGGGCAAGAGTTGGAGTTGGATGAAAGCGAATATCGGCTAGATGTTTTGATGCCGAATTTTGATTAAAGTGTGGAAAGAAACACCACAAGCACTTCTCAGGAGCTAGCTCGTACATGTCTATCAATAACGTTGATTAACTGTTTCAGGTTATTGTGCTCGACACATTGTTGAACGAACGAACGAAAACGATTGTTATCGACAAGTTTGTTGAAAAAAAAATTAAAAACAGAACTCTGCTTGATTGTCGGTCTGCCGTAGAATTTTTGAAAAATAGCTTGATAAACCTGTGAGAGCAACTCAAGAAGAGACGCAAACTTGCGTCATTTGAATTTCCAGAAGCTGAGATATTGGGAAGTCGGTATAAAAAAGACAAAAACTTACTTCCTATTTTGCTAACGCATTCTGCAGATGATGCATACTGCTAGTAGTAGTAGAGTGGAATGAAAGTTTCTTCGGAATAAATAAACACCTATTAACAAACCGCATCCTACCGCAGGGTAGCTGTCTCGAGGCAAACATTTAGGTGCGAGCGTAAG
>NIVC01000056.1:502500-705000 GCA_002269645.1 Macrostomum lignano
ATGAAGTAGTTTCCGGCCGGTATCTGCAGTCAGGACCAACCAGAGGCCTCGTATCAAATAATGGGATCCTGCGCCTTACTGCGGTTTCAATTAAGCCTTTTCCTTCTAGCAGTGCCTCAATGCACTCTAGGTATAGCTCCGGTAATCGAATCTACAGGATTGAAGGACTACCCTGTATCTATCTACAGGGTAGTCCTTCTGGAGACTACGACCAATGGAGTCACAAATGTACATTTGCACAAGTCTTTCATGTTGATTTTTTATTGTACAAGTTTTCCTAGTGTTGTAGCAGCGATCAGGTGCAGTTAGCAACACATAATCCACATACACGCCAATGGCAGCTTGAGAGTTGAGGGTTCTGACTTCGCTTGCATCAAACCAAGGGTTGGAAGCTGTTCATGAGAAATTCGATCCCGGAATCTGGGGCCTGCTTTAGTTCGAATTTTTTTAGTTGTTCCGTACAAATTTCTTCTTCCAATTTTCCCTTTGGAAACGCTGTTACGACATTCATTCGGTGAGTTTCGAATGTTTTTCACTTCCAAAAGCTAGGAGAGTCTCAATATGTATAAATAAAACACTGGTGCAATAAACTTTTCCTCATAATCCACGCCTTACTCGTAGTCTCTCATTGTATCTGTCAATCAACAATATACCAATATTGATAGGCTGAAACGCTGAGACTGTCTATGGTAAAATCCCATTTACTCCAACGAATTCAGTCGGTTTAACGGCCCGCTAAAAATGTCTATGGCAGTCAGAAGACAGTGGGGTCAAGGGGGCGCTTAGCCCTCTTGTGGGGGTGTGGGGGTGGAGCCCCC
The DNA here is from genome assembly GCA_002269645.1 of Macrostomum lignano. NCBI lineage: Eukaryota > Metazoa > Platyhelminthes > Macrostomidae > Macrostomum > Macrostomum lignano. The sequence goes on from NIVC01000056.1 coordinate 503,319, forward strand.
ACATTTGCACACCAGCATTCTAGAGAAAGAAAGAATGAATGATATCTAAGAAATTGTCTATGGCCAAAACTCCCTATTTTGTGAATAAAAAAATGTTACTGAGAATAAGCATGCTTAAATGACTCGTGATTGCGTATTGGCTGGAGTCTTTTAATGCACGAGAAATATATATCGTGTTACAATACTACTCAATACTTGGTTTTGAGTGCCATAGACATTTAAGCACTCAAAACCAAGTATTGAATCATAACGGGTGTCCCAAAAAAAGGTAACACTTTGTGCGCTCACTGTGAGTGAGCAGTTAGGCCTATAGCACAGTAATTTAACAGGTCCACAGTAAACATTTGTAAGTTTTTCCCACAAACATTTTGTTGCGAAAAATTGCTCCAGAGGCGAGTTATTGAGCACAGAAGTGTACGCTAGCTTTTCTGCCAAGATTTGCCATACACAGCTGCCATAGACAATCTTTTGCTTTAAAAAATCTTAAGGAGCATAGACTCTGAGACGGTGTGTGGTCAAATACCAGTTTATTTGAAAAATCGTTATTGAGTTTTTGAGCTTGTAAGTGTACGCTAGCTTCTCTGCTAAGCTTTGCCATAGACGGAGGCCATAGACAATCTTTTGCGTAAGAAAAATGACAGAGCATGCATAGACTCTGAGACTGATCTAACGTTAAAATTTTTAAAGCAAAAGATTGTCTACGGCAGCTGTGTATGGCAAAGCTTGGCAGAAAAGCTAGCGTACACTTCTGTGCTCAATAACTCGCCTCTGGAGCAATTTTTCGCAACCAAATGTTTGTGGGAAAAAACTTACAAATGTTTACTGTGGACCTGTTAAATTACTGTGCTATAGGCCTAACTGCTCACTCACAGTGAGCGCACAAAGTGTTACCTTTTTTGGGACACCCGTTATATTCTTCAAGTCAGACTGCGTTAAGTGGTATGAAATTAACTAAATACTTATATGCATACGAGTTTTTTATTTATTAAAGTCAGCCATAGATACTTGCAGCGGGAGAGTTGCCGTTTCACCCCATTTCAATACGCTTAGGCTAACTATAATCAAGTACATGTATTTCAAACGAGTGGCCTATTTGCAGACAAAAGTTTTTCGTCCTTTTGGTGGCAAAACTAACTTTTGTAGGTTTCAGATTTGCCTTGGTGATTCGCACTCGGAATTTTCAGCCTCTTGCCAATTCATTGGAGTATGAACTGTCGAATGCTTTCTTTAGATTGAGTCTTCGGGTCTTCAGTCTGTGTTTCATTTGATGCTACGTGGGGACAGGTGCGTAGTCGGTGTGTTTCGTTGACTTACCTGCTGCCTAAGGCGCCTGTGATGCTCTGTTTTTTAAAAGACCTGACAGCGTATTTTCTTGTAGTTATTGTTAACAAGGCCGCTTTCTGACACTCCAGAGCAACAAAACCAACAAGAGTTTTTAGCTGCTTCATCAGCGCCTAATTCGTTAATTCTTGGACTCAGGTCACGATATCACGGTATTACGCTCGTAAATGAATTCAATGAAGACAAAAAACTATTTTTTCTAGTTTAGGCCCTAGGTAAGTGGCACAAACATGACTTTTGTTTCTCAATCTTCTCCATTCAAGGTTAATAGGGAATTTATTAATCTGTCCAATGAACTAGTGCATTGTATAGAGTTAATAGAATGGATAGTGCATTGATTCAGATTCTAGCATGTAGTATTGAATCTGTGCGAGAATGCCGGATACTAAGCCTAGTTCTTGTTTCATTCTCCCAGACAAATCAATCCTACAAAGCAATGAATACGAACAACATAAAAAAGAAGCAAGTTTCTTTGCTAGGATTCTTTCTGATTAGAAAGAAGCAATTTTACGATCAATAAGAGCATGCCAACGTTCCTTTCCATTTGCCAAGAAGGTCTTTTAACAACTTCCTCGATACAGCTATATTCCAGGCCGCATTGGGCAGCCCCAGAGAAATCCATCTCTACAGAGAGGTTCGCCGCGATCGGGCCGCAGCTGGCTGAGACGCGCCCAACCCGAGGCCGAAGCGTCGGGCAAAGTCGCCGTTGATGCCCTCTTTAGTTTCGTCTACTGTCGAGACGTTCGACACCGCTTTAGGCCGGACTTCCGTCTCAATATTTGCGTCGTTGTCCTCGAGGGCGACGATTTCGTCCGCGTCGCGTCGACAATCGTTGGCTGTGGCGCGCAGGAAACCCGGCCGGCCGGCCACGGATGCTGTGGCAAGGGCCACGGCAGCCACTGCAGCTGCAGCCGCTTTGGCGGTCCTCGCTCGGGTGTGCTGGCCGCTGTGCTGCCTGGCTGACAGCTCGAAGTGGTGCTGCTCCCAGTTGCGATCGCGCTGCAGCATCTTCGGGCCCAAGAAGGCGATCAGGAAGGCGCCAATTGGAGCGGTGAGCAGAATCACGAGGGCCGCGATGGTGAGGATCTGGCTGGCCCAGTCGACCTCTTGGTCGTTGCGATTCTGCTTGGATAGGGCCATGTCAAGAGCCACGGGACCGATAGCGGCCTGGAGCAGAGGGTTGTCAAGGAGGACCACTGCTTGGGTTCTGATTATTGATCATTTCTATACTTAAAATAGCTATAATCATTAGTAGGTATCAGTCGAGGTTAGCAAGTCAACCCTGGTGGAGATTCGCATTGCGTTCACGAAATCCAGTATAAGCATAGATACCTATTTGAAATGCTATACGTAATTGATTTTAGTCCGATATCGACTGAGCCTTTTGCCTACCTGAACAGTAGCTTTGGGCAGCCAGGAAAATGGCACAAACAGCCGCTCCCTCAGGCTAAGGTTGGTGCCCAGCACGCACAAGAAGCTGGCGGCCATGCGCAGCGCCAGTCCGATGCCGACCACGCCCAGCCCGCGCGCCAGCTGGCCAGGCTGGATCTTCTCGAAGTCAATCTGACCGCCGATGAGGCCGAACAGCAGCGGCTGCATGAACCACCACAGCGTGTCCAGCGGGGCCAGCATCGGATTTTTCTCGTCGCACCAGCCGTCCCAGCGGCGCCAGCCGTAGCCGGATACTAAGGCCAGAGTGAGCACAGCCATGGCTCCTGGAGTTTGAAGTGCGGAAGTTGCATGACTAATTTAATGTACTCATGTAATCTGTACAACTGTTTGTTTTTTAATCTACGGCACTTCAAACATTAATCAGAAGTAAAACTCAAAAATAGATTAATGCAAGCCACACTTTATTTATCTATTTAAAATCTTATAAGACCAGCAAAAACCAGCAAAAACGTCAGGACCATGCGAGGCAGGGGGCACCCTGGCGCACTTTATAAGCGACATTGTCACACAACCGGCGAGAGGCACTACTGCCCATTTCGACGACTTTTTCCTGAGCAGGCACACAAGCAAGCGGATACGTACGCAGTCATACGCACAGGCACACACTCACAAAGGAGTCTACAGCTACACTTCACTGTGTCCCTGGTGGTTGGCCCTCAAGGGCGTTAATTGCCCGAGCAGAGCCAAGCTGGGATTCCAGTTTAGCCCCAAAATTAATGTGACTGACTGCAGTTGAAATCCAGACATCAGAGTGCCATGGTAGACCACTGGGCTACGGCCCTCCTGCAACGTGGATTATTCCCGAGATTAAAAAATCATGAGCCTAATAAAAATCTGGGTTAATTAGAGTTTTCCATAAATTCTGAGATGCTACACCTTGGAGAGTGCTAGAATTACCTTTAGTCCCGGTGCAAAGCATTAGGAATGCTACGTACGTCAGGGTTAATTAATCTCACGAACAGAAACACAATTTCGAGAGAAACAGCCTCAATTCAGTAGTAGGCGGCACGGAGAGCCTTCCCTACTACCCCCAATGTTGACAGGAACAAAAAGAGTTTCGTGCCGTCACCAACTCACTTGGGGAGCGCCCGTCTCCAGGCTGTCAAACCGGCTTTGGCAATCTGCTCAGCCCCGAGAAGTCCGTGCCGAGTTACCAACCCAGTCATGGCTACATTAATCAAGCGCTCAACCTCCTTGGAAAACTGAGTGACACACTTGCAACGCATCACTTTATTCTTGCATCCCATACCCATACGTGGATAGGTTCGGTGTTCCCAATGTCTACATCTATTCGTTTGCTTTCGACTCTCAAATGACTTTTTTGCTTCAGTTGAAGATTTTCTTATTCAACCCAATGCACTTTTGCGGCTTATCGCTTGGCGAAGTAAAACAGAAAACATTTGTTAAGCTTGGTTATTAAAATACACGATAAAATGAGAGAATGGAAAAGATCTTATTTTGCGTCTCCATCGCGATGTGACCGAACGGCTTAAATGTGCGAGAGAGGGAAAGAGAAAAATGAATTAATTAGTTGCCAATTAGCAGTGCCGAAGGACAGCGCTTAGTTGATATGAATGGAACGTCGTCCGCGACTGCAGTCTGATTGAGTTTCGAGGACTTCAGCTCTGTCGAATTGACAGTTGCCCGCAACAGTCACTTCCTCGCTAGCGACTCACCCTGGATGCTGGAGAGTACGGGAGGCCCTTCAGCCCCGGAGACTGTCACTGGCAGGCAGTTTCATGGGAAGTATCTCAGTCCTTCCCTGCTTAGAAGAATTCCCGCCGTCACTTCCAGAGCTTGAAATCGAGATCCTTCGCTCAGAATATTTGGATTAAACAAGACAATCCCGATTAAATGCAGACATTTTGCATGCCCAGGGAGCTTTTGACATTCTTTTTGACATATTCCAGGCTGCAGAGGTGAGAAGAAGATCTGACAGATCTAAGCAGGAAAAATGATCTCAACATCGCAGACTAAGCCAAGTAGTCATGCCACAAGCGTGATGCATGTCCTCGCACCTCGTAATTGGGCTTGAAACTGCCCACTCCCAACGACGCGTATCTGCTATTGCTATTGACAATCGAAGTTTCATCTAACCGCATTTCTTGAGAAATTACTTTCTAAACATTGATATTTAGATTTAAACACAGGGAAGGTAATACTACATGGGATTAACAGCAGTATTGATAACCTCTCTTTAAGACTCAGCTTCTCGAGTCTTCACGCGATACTAAACTGGTCATACTGATATATGGAATTGAGGTTGATTGCCAAAAACGATCATATTTATCAAAGCAATGGTGAGACAGCGAATTCAGACTCCCCTACAATTCTACTGCATCATTCGATTGATAATTCAGCGAATTCCTGTGCCATATGGAAGCCGGAAACCTGGAGAAATATGTCTGACTAGTTATGAGGGCACATTATGCGTAATCATAGCCGGTTCCCAGAGTTCTCAGGCTCAAACATGATTGAATATGATTCCGAATGAGAACTTTGCTTGTCCATGCTGATCAAGGACAGGAAGACATCAAAAGCAATAGAAAAGACGCAGAAAAAAGTGAGAAAAGTACAACTACACTTAAGACACTCCGATACAAACAAGCTTTGTGGAGTCTCTCACCAGCGCCTTTGAGGTGAACCATCTCGCAGCCCAGCAGGGCCACAATGCCAGCTCCGACCAGAAAAATGAAGCGGAACATGATGGGCCGCTTGTGCTGCCGGTGAGGGATGTACCAGAGCAGCGCGCCGACCGCCGCTCCGTACACGATACCGATCAGAGCGTCGCGTGGACCGCGGAAAAGTGCCCTGGCGATGCTGCCGTTGCCGCTGCTGCCGCTGCCGTCGGCCGCGATGCCCAGCGCCAGGCTGAAGCCGGTGATGGCCAGAACGTCGTCCATGGAGGAGGCGGCGATGATGAGCGTCGGGATGCCTTTCTCAACGCCGTAGCCGCGGTACTCCAGTTTCAGCATGCCAAGGACCACTACAGCCGGAGACACCGCGCCCAGTACAAAGCCTGTCGTGTTATGAGTGCAGCTCACTTTTTTAGACTTTTCTATGCTTTTAATTTCTATTCATAACTCCTTACTGCTACCGTATTTTTGTAATGCTTATAGACCCTAGGATCGATTTGATGAAAACTTGAGTTGATCAACTCGTCAAAACTTTCGAGACTCACCCAGCATAAATCCCCACTCCCATGGAAAGCCCAGGATCAGGCGAGCGGCGGCCGCGCTCACGAAACTCTCGACCAGGCAGGGCACGAAGGACAGGCGGAACACGGCCGCTGACAGGCGCCGCAGGGTGTTGGGGTCGAGGCTGAGGCCGGCGCGTAGCAGGATGACGCACAGGGCCAATTCGCGAAGCTTATTGAAGTACTCCTTTCGAATGTGCCTGGCAACGTTAATCTCCGGAGCGTTGCCAAGGATACAGCCAACAATCAGCATTCCGAGCAGAGGAGGCAAGTTGAGCTTCTTGGACCAGGAGCTGGCCACCATCGAGCAGACGAACAGCACAAACAGTCCGAAGATGTTTCCACCGTGGCAGGACTTTGTCACGATTGAGTCTGTCGTGCTGTTCGAGTTCTCATTTTCTGGTACTGAAGAGCTGACGTTTGCTGCTTCGGTCGTATCCATGGGGGTGGCTGCAGTGACAACCAACTCGCAGGTCTGCGGTAGCGCGTTCTCGCCGACCAGCACAATGAGCGTGCCGTAGAGTACCAGGATGGACACGAGGCCGGTGATCCAGCGAGCCACGTAGCCGTGCGGCGGGCAGCGGCAGCTGAACTTGGCCTGCTGCCAGAATGTTGGCTCCTCTGGCAGGGGGTTTTCCGCCGTGGTTGCCGTCGCAGTCACGCGGCCAAAACAGGCGCTCAGGCCTGCGTAAAATCTGGAGCATGCGCCCCCGGTTGCATTCTCCGTGTCTACCGATGCAGATTCAGCAGCTGCTCGGCGCAGAGCTGACGGTGTCGGTGGCTCAGCACGCAGAGCCACCGAGCTGCGCCGACGCGAGGTGTTAGAGGTCTCGTAACGCCGGATGGAGTCGTGAAGAGCCCGCATTGTCTGCAATTTAGCCGCTTTGGCCATACACTGCCGCCTCAGTGGGCTTGTTGGCTGTCCTCCTGTCTGACTCTCCGATTCTGTTCTGGTCTCGATGGGTCCGTTATAACTGGTCTGACTTTTTTTACGCTCTGTTAACTAAGGATTCTTTAAAGGGTCTGGCTGAGTTCTTTTCTACTTAACAATTTGGATTTTGTACGCTCGTATATTCTGAATGGCGTTCTATCCTATTTTGGTTTAGTTAGAAAGCGCGGGAATCGCATTTACTATTTAATACGAGATCAGGGCAGCCGTAGCAATTGAATCTCCCTGTCTCTCTCTGGGCCTATCGCGGTTCACACAGGGGAGGCGAGATGGGGAGATGCTGCAACCTACTCTGAGTTAGGAAAGGCCGATTAAAGCTCACCAAGCCTTTGCTTCTGGTCTTCCAATTCCATCCGCCTAACCTCTTGCATTCTAACTGCTTTCTGTTAGCTCCACAATTGTTGCCTTCCGACCGCGTTCTTCCTTGCCGATCCGTCTCCCATTTCTCTCTCCCATCGTTGTTTTCCCTACTTTTCCCGACTGGGTGGCCCTTGCCGACCCTGAGTACAGCTCTGGGGCTTGAGGCTGCTCTCATCCCCAAAGAAGTCCGGTTGGGGTAGGGATGCACGGGGAACAGCAGACTCAGAGAGAGAGAGAGAGAGAGAGAGAGAGAGAGAGAGAGAGAGAGAGAGAGAGAGAGAGAGAGAGAGAGAGAGAGAGAGAGAGAGAGAGAGAGAGAGAGAGAGAGAGAGAGAGAGAGCTGACCGTGCAGGGAACAATAGGAAGAGGCAAACATGCACAGTTTTTATGAACTGACTTCACATTGGGATTCAAACGTGGGAGGAAGTCAAACATAGAATTTTTCGTTAACTCAGGTAGAAACTATTGCCAGTGCGATGTACTATTATAATTCATCTCAAAATAAAATATATTTAAAATAGTCTCCAGCTGGATGCACTTTGGTAGATTACAGGGGCGCATTGAAAATGAGTTTGAACTCTGCTGGTCTGCCAGGATCCCTTCAGATATCGTCTTCGCCTTGAGAAAAGTTGAAGAAAGGTCGAGTTTGGTCTACTTCCATGGTACAGCAGCTTTAAAACTAACTAGGTCAATGTCGATCGATACCATTGCTGCTTTTTTGTTTCCAGCAAGTCGAAGTAAATACAAGAAAAGCATTTAGCTCGTAAAACCATTAAGATAGTCAAAAGCTCCTTCTTTTCAGCTCCAAATTCTTTGCTCCGCGTTTATCGTAAGCCCAATAATAAAAATAACTGATTACACCTGCTCAAATTGGGCCAGATGTGCAACCGGCAGCTCAGCCGCAGCTATTGCAAAGTCCAAGGACTGGTGGGTTGCCACACACAGCCTCAATTACCCCAGCTAATGCTGGCACCCATTTTACAGCTGGGTGAACTGAAGCAATGCAGAGTTAAGTGTATAGCTCAAGGACTCAAATAGTTTCAGTGGAATCGGAAATCGAACCCCCGACCTTCAAGTCATGAGTCCGACGCTCTAACCACTAAGCTACAACCTCCTCATGAGTTTGAAGTACCTTGTGATACTGTTCACTACTTGAGCCAGTTGCTCCGGTTGATAGCTTCTGAAACGCCTTACAATCAGAGTTGAAAAAGATTCATAGAGCAGCGCATCCAGCAAAAAATCTAAGCTAAGCAAGTCACAATGCGAATGACTGCTCACCCGAGGACTATGTAAATGGGAGTTAGCTAAAACCCGCGAGACCACTGAGAGAGCTTCCCTCATAAGCACAGCCTACTCAGCGCGGAAGCCCTCCTCACGCAGGTAAGTTCTCAACCTCCGGCCATAAAGCCTCATCATCATCCATGGTAAAGTGCACTAAGAAGGCTGGATCGGCTCTCCTTACCCTCCAGCGCTCTGTCCCGGATCCGCAATGCCGGTCACGCACGGACGAGAGCTCTGGACCTGACTGATCGTGAAAACTGCTCGCCTCTTTGACTCTCTCCGCTAGCTGGGCCGCTATCTATCTATTCAAGCTGCAGGTTTGCCCACATCAAAGGCCTCTTTTCAATATCTGATCTACTGTTTTGAGCATCAACTCAGCGACTATTCTTGAGCCATGCGATCTGAGAGGCACGTGATTCAATAGCGCTGGTTCCGCTCTGCAGTCAAGCCATGGCATGCTTACAGCAATATCAGCTTTCATCTTTACTGCGGAAGCATTTCTGCTTTGAACGTCTGCCTTTCTTACAGGCTCTAAAATTCAGGCTATCACCAAATAACTCAGCCTAGCCTGATGGCAAAAACTCGGAAAAGCTGTCCTTTCACGAGCTAATAGCAACTGCTGAAGTTAACTGCACCTAACGTATTTTCTAGAGCTATCATCTTTCGATCTTCTGGTGCGGCCTTTAATTAGTTAAAATGAATTAATATGAAAGCTTTGCAAACAATAAGCAAGGTAAGCTAGATGTGAGACGCCGAAAGTCTTCTGAGGAGGTAATTAGTACCTAATTAACGATAATTGCTCCCTGCAGCCCTGCGACAATCAGGATAATACGCTCGTATGCGGGAAAATTAACTACTAGCCACGAGTAGAGTTTTCAACCCCCGTCCCTGCAGTTACCTTTCGACCCTCGGTTCGCAACGACCCGGAGCGGACGAGAATTTCAAGCGGGTCCGAGGTGGCAGGTGCGGGTCCGGGCTGGCCCCACTGACTGCTGGAGGCCATCTCGAGCGATGAAGTGTGATCTGCTTCTATCTTGCTCTTGTTTATTGCACTCAAGCTCCACTCTGAGGCATAGTGGAGTGGAACGGCAGAACGGAAAAATATGAAATATTCGACAGTGCCCGAGCCGCCTCTTGACAAGAGGAGAGAAGAGAGAGAAGCCTCCCTAGGTGCCTGTCCAATGCCGGGACATCCGGGATCTGGGAGCTCGGGAGTGACACGGCTTACATTTCAGCTGCTCGGTCTGAAACTCCCCTCTAACCTCCTTCCCACCTTCCGAGTCCCGAGACTCAAGAAGCTCAGGTGTACAAGAGGAACAGCCAATTGCGAATGCTACTGCTGTAATGCCAACTGAACACTTGGGAGCCCCAGCTGGGAGAAAACATACAGCCAACATTGAGCTCAGCTCAGGCACTCGCGCATATGCTCTACTCATTTAATGCTCATCTGTCAGGCTCATCTGTCAGGATAAAACGGGCTTATCTTGTAAATTTCTTACTGATCCTTCAATATGGCAGACTTGCCCAATTTAGCTCGTATATTAGAGGTCTAAAAAGGCCTTGCTGTTCGATCAGTTCAGTTCTCTCTGAGCAACTCTCCCAGCTTTTTAGCTTTTGCGATTCGACAAGAAACTCTCCAAAAAAATTCTTTCCATCCTAATGCTCCATCATATACTCCTCTTGAGTTCGTTTTTTTCCCTGAGTGCATTACTTATTCCTCAATTTACCGGTTGATCCCACGCAAATTGCTTTTCTGTCGGCTCAAGCCAGCCGTGAGTGAGGTAGAGACCTAAAGCCGGACTCACCTGAGCTCTAGCAGCTTTCAGCCTGCAAGCGATTGCTTATGAGGAGGAATCTCAGCTTCCTTTGCAGCAAGGATAACAGATGGAGGGACTCTGGAATCTATGCAAAACATGGAGCACGCATATGAGAGGGTTGTTGACAGAGTCCGTCAGGAATTCGCATGAAGATTAGGAACGGATTGTATCGGACTGCTGGACTTAGCGCGCTGTGCACGAGTCTCAGGGAATCTGCAATCGCTTAAGCGGACTACAGCAGACACTTCTCCATCACCTGAATGCAGGAGCTTTCTAGAGTTTCTGCTTTTTAGTTTCTTTCTGGCCTAAACTGCCTGCATGTGTCAGAGTGACAAACTGCCTGCATGTGTCAGTGACAAACTGCCTGCAGGTCTCAGGGTGACAAACTGCCTGCAGGTGTCTGGGTTATTAATATTAGATCAGTAGATCATTTCAGACGTTGCAGATTATGAATGCATATGTACTTGATTTACTCAGTTTGTCAGTTCTGTGCGTCCGACCGCTGTCCAACTACGTAAAGATGGCTGCACAAACAAAGCAGCGCAAAAATAGAAGCCTTAATTATAAACTAAGATTAGTCTTCTATTCTTCAAAGCTTTTCTACCCACGTACTCAGGAAATTCAGATGCAAAGCAGCAACCGACATGGACAGGCGGGCTTCATCACTTTCGCTATCTGCTCGCATGTGCTCCGCATTGCGAGGAAATTATAGATAAAAATCTCTGATTGAACAGATTCGGATTAAGAGGACAGCAGAAGGTGTAGTAAAGCCGCGATGTACTCGTACGAATCTGTTGACGAAGATGAGCTGAGGGTTGGAGATGCAGCATAATTCTGGAGGAGGGGTGCTGGGGTGGAGGGGTGCTGGGGTGCTGTGGTGGAGGAGTGTTGGGGTGGAGGGGTGCTGGGGTGGAGGGGTGCTGGGGAGGAGGGGTGCTAGGGTGGATGGGTGCTGGGGTGGAGGGGTGCTGGGGTGTATGGGTGCTGGAGTGTAGGGGTGCTGGGTTGAGGGTTGCAGCCTTGAGGCGTGTCCTGTGAAGCGTCTCTCCTATCAACTGATACAGAAAACAGAAATTCTAAGAAAAACATTGAAATTTCGCACTCGCATTGATTAGAGAAAAGGGCAGCGTAATGAGCAGGAATGTGGCGCCCTGCTTAAAGGCGATATTGCAAGTCAGGCTTGTGATTATATTTGCTTAACTCAACGAAGAGAACAGAGAGCCATCTGGACCAGCATGGATTAGTTACATCTGAGCGAATAAATAAAGAAAATCATCTTGCTCCAACTGTGCCTTCAACAAGGAACTGCTCTTTGTCTGTAACAGTTTTCAAAAAGAGAAACAATTTTTCTGCAACTGCTCTACTAAAAGTAGCAAGTAATGCTCATTGGGTTAAAAATAAAAAGAATTTCAGCATCGGAAGCTTCCTGAGAATAGGGCGCAGCTGAAGGGAGGCTGGAGAGGTAACTGGGGACGACATGAAACCAATGGGTAATATTGCAGCTTTATTATGCTGGGACTTATCGAGTTCGGTTTCTCAGAAAAGGAGAGGGAAAATTGAAATTTTCTAAAAAATCTGTGCATTTGATTGTCTTAGCCGAATTCGGACGGAGAAGGTTGAAAATTTCTGATTGAAAAATTCCCGCAAATCACCGAAGCTGCCAGTCAAATTTTCTTCTCAATTAAATTATTTCAAAGGTCCCTATCAATAGGTTTGGAATTGCACTTCGTCAAGGCGGTTAATGAAAAGACGAATTGATAATTTCAGATTTGATTGGCCATCTTCACAGGGCTCGCGTCTCCCTCAGATCAGTGCAGAATGCTGGGCAGGTGGCTGTTCTTCACCTGCTTTGCCTGCCGGCCGTCGCTGCCGAAGGCGCCGAATGGGTGGTTCGACTGCAGCTGCGGCAACTGCGGGCGGGTGAGGCTGAGGCTGATAGGGGTTGCGAGTTGTGGGGTGGCGGGTTGTGGGGTGGGGGTTGTGGGGTGGGGTGGCGGGCTGTGGGTTGGCGGGTTGTGGGGTGGCGGGTTGTGGGGTGGCGGTTTGCGAGTGGCGGGCTGTGTGGTGGCTGGCTGTGGGGTGGCGGGTTGTGGGGTGGCGGGTTGTGGGGTGGCGGGTTGTTAGGCTGTTAGATTGTTACCTAAGGAACGCTCTGGACTTAAGCTAAGTAGTTTTGTTAGTTGAGGAGTGGCTCATGCACTAAATAATGCAACGAGTGCTCATAACGAGATCCGGATTGCCCACCTGCGCTCTGTGCCGGCCGCCCTGAGCAGCATTGGATCTCCTGCCGCCTGTCTCCTCAAACATTGGCCTGTCAAAGTAGTCGGACCGCTTGAGGTCCTCGCAGGTTGACCGCTGTACAGGATCCATTTTGAAGCAGGACTGAACGGAAAAAAGGAAATCGGGGCTTAAATGATTTGTACTCGCACCTCATTTCAAATCAACAGGTTTGGGAGACAGGCAGAGCGGCAAGCCACCTACCTGCATGAACTGCAGCTCCTTCGGGGTCAGCGGGTGTCGCATGTAGGCAAACTTTTCTTCCAAGCTTTCCTGAAAATAATTTAACACTTTTATTGAAAAAACTGGGAACTCATAGTGGAAATCAACAAAATGATCACCTGGGAAATCATCAAAATGATCACCTGGGAAATCATCAAAATGATCACCTGGGAAATCATCAAAATGATCACCTGGGAAATCATCAAAATGATCACCTGGGAAATCATCAAAATGATCATATTGGAAATCATCAAAATGATCACCTGGGAAATCATCAAAATGATCATATTGGAAATCATCAAAATGATCACCTGGGAAATCATCAAAATGATCATATTGGAAATCATCAAAATGATCACCTTGGAAATCATCAAAATGATCATATTGGAAATCATCAAAATGATCACCTGGGAAATCATCAAAATGATCACCTGGGAAATCATCAAAATGATCATATTGGAAATCATCAAAATGATCATATTGGAAATCATCAAAATGATCACCTTGGAAATCATCAAAATGATCATATTGGAAATCATCAAAATGATCATATTGGAAATCATCAAAATGATCATATTGGAAATCATCAAAATGATCATATTGGAAATAATCAAAATGATCACCTTGGAAATCATCAAAATGATCATATTGGAAATCATCAAAATGATCACCTTGGAAATCATCAAAATGATCATATTGGAAATCATCAAAATGATCACCTTGGAAATCATAAAAACGATCACCTGGGAAATCATCAAAATGATCACCTTGGAAATCATCAAAATGATCACCTTGAAAATCGTCGAAATGATCACCTGGGAAATCATCAAAATGATCACCTGAGAAATCATCAAAATGATCACCTTGGAAATCATCAAAATGATCACCTTGGAAATCGTTGAAATGATCACCTGGGAAATCATTAAAATGATCACCTGGGAAATCATTAAAATGATCACCTTGGAAATCATCAAAATGATCGCCTTTGAAATCATCAAAATGATCACCTGGGAAATCATCAAAATGATCACCTGGGAAATCATCAAAATGATCACCTGGGAAATAATCAAAATGACCACCTGGGAAATCATCAAAATGATCATATTGGAAATCATCAAAATGATCATATTGGAAATCATCAAAATGATCATATTGGAAATCATCAAAAAAATAATGTCGGAACCAATCGCACCGACACAATCAAGCAGTTTTCCATACCTGATGCTCTGGCTCGGGAATTTTGAGACCCTTGAAGAACGAGTTCTGCTGGAAAATCTCCCTGTGCCGTGGAAGCAGCTGGCCTGAATGCAACAAGAAAAATATCGTATTTTAGTTCAAAGATATTAATAATTATTGATTACACCTGCCCTAATGGGGCAGATGTGCAACCGACAGCTCACCCGCAGCTATTGCACGGCGCATCTGAAGGCTGCGTACGGCTGTTCAGTCCAAGGACTGGGGGGGGGGGTCGCCACACACCCTCAGTTACCCCAGCTAATGCTGGCACCCATTTTACAGCTGGGTGATCTGAAGCAATGCAGAGTTAAGTGTCTTGCTCAAGGACACAGATTGTTCCGAGTGGGATCGGGAATCGAACCCCCGACCTTTCGTCGGACTAATTAATGATTTTTCGCTGAATTATGATTCGCTCAGGTCTAAATTTTATTGTTTAATACGTGTGAAGCCAACAGCTGCGGAAAGTCTTCAACAATTTCCCTAAGTTTCCACCTTACAGACAGGCAGCTAATTAGTGGAAGCAGAATGTCAGGCAATTTCCCTGCTTTTAGAAGAATGACATTGCTTCAAGCCAAAATGAGTTTTAATTGCCGTCTTCTCGACTTTTCAGGGGCCGCCTCTCGCACTTCTGCATTTTGCTGAAAAGTCAACCAGCATTGAGTTTGTCTGTGCCATTGTCCCAATAATACTCCTGCGTGGGAACGCGGCACTTGCAGGCACGTGACTTGTTAAGTTCTGCTTTTTAATTGGCCATTCTCTTACCCTCACTGCCTGAGATTCTTCTCTCATTCTCTGACTATTACTGCTTGAGATTCTTCTCTCATTCTCTGACTCTCACAGCCTGAGATTCTTCTCTCATTCTCTGACTATTACTGCCTGAGATTCTTCTCTCAGTCTCTGACTCTCACTGCCTGAGATTCTTCTCTCAGTCTCTGACTCTCACTGCCTGAGATTCTTCTCTCATTCTCTGACTATTACTGCCTGAGATTCTTCTCTCAGTCTCTGACTATCACTGCTTGAGATTCTTCTCTCAGTCTCTGACTATCACTGCTTGAGATTCTTCTCTCAGTCTCTGACTATCACTGCTTGAGATTCTTCTCTCATTCTCTGACTATTACTGCCTGAGATTCTTCTCTCAGTTTCTTGACTCTTACTGCCTGAGATTCTTCTCTCAGTCTCTGACTCTCACAGCCTGAGATTCTTCTCTTAGTTTCTGACTCTCACAGCCTGAGATTCTTCTCTCAGTCTCTGACTCTCACTGCCTGAGATTCTTCTCTTAGTTTCTGACTCTCACAGCCTGAGATTCTTCTCTCAGTCTCTGACTCTCACAGCCTGAGATTCTTCTCTCAGTCTCTGACTATTACTGCCTGAGATTCTTCTCTCAGTCTCTGACTCTCACAGCCTGAGATTCTTCTCTCATTCTTTGACTATTACTGCCTGAGATTCTTCTCTCAGTTTCTTGACTCTCACAGCCTGAGATTCTTCTCTCAGTCTCTGACTCTCACTGCCTGAGATTCTTCTCTCATTCTTTGACTATTACTGCCTGAGATTCTTTTCTCAGTCTCTGACTATTACTGCCTGAGATTCTTTTCTCAGTTTCTTGACTCTCACAGCCTGAGATTCTTCTCTCAGTCTCTGACTCTCACTGCCTGAGATTCTTCTCTCATTCTTTGACTCTCACTGCCTGAGATTCTTCTCTCAGTCTCTGGCCCTCACTGCCTGAGATTCTTCTCTCATTCTCTGACTCTCCCTGCCTGAGATTATTCTCTCAGACTCTGACTCTCACAGCCTGAGATTCTTCTCTCAGACTCTGACTCTCACTGCCTGACATTCCTCATTCCATTTCTCACTCTCACTGCCTGACATTCCTCCCTCTGTTCCTGACTCTCACTGCCTGACATTCCTCCTTCCATTTCTGACTCTCACTGCCTGACATTCCTCCCTCCTTTTCTGACTCTCACTGCCTGACATTCCTCATTCCATTTCTGACTCTCACTGCCTGACATTCCTCCCTCCGTTTCTGACTCTCACTGCCTGACATTCCTCTTTCCATTTCTGACTCTCGCTGCCTGACATTCCTCCGTCCGTTTCTGACTCTCACTGCCTGACATTCCTCATTCCATTTCTGACTCTCACTGCCTGACATTCCTCCTTCCATTTCTGACTCTCACTGCCTGACATTCCTCCGTACATTCCTGACTCTCACTGCCTGACATTCCTCCTTCCATTTCTGACTCTCACTGCCTGACATTCCTCCCTCCGTTTCTGACTCACTGCCTGACATTCCTCAGACTGAAATTCTCTCGTAGCACAGCTGTTTTCTGTCGCTATCGACTTGGTTTTTTGTCCTTTTAAAAGCAATTTTTGACCAGGCCTGTTCGCATAAGCGGTTCAGTAGGTCAGCAGGGTTTAATCTCTGAGTGAACAAATTTATTGCAATAAAGTCATAATTTGAGCATGACGTGAGCTCACCCAGACTCTTGATGATGAGGTACAGCTGGTCCAGGTCGGATCGGCCGGGCCACAGCGGGATGCCTTTGAGCATCTCGGCGAACACGCAGCCGACTGCCCAGACGTCCACGGGCGGACCGTACTGGGTGTCGCCGACCAGGAGCTCCGGGGAGCGGTACCACCTGGTGGCCACGTAGTCCGTGTACTCGTCTCCGGGCCCGGCTGGTGTGGGTTGAGATCGGGCAGCGTTTGGTGAGACGCTTTGGTGAGAGTCAGGAACTGAGATGCAGCGACAAGGGAGGAATGTCAGGCAGTGAGAGTCAGAAAAAGAGGGAGGAATGTCAGGCAGTAAGAGTCAGAAAAAGAGGGAGGAATGTCAGGCAGTAAGAGTCAGAAAAAGAGGGAGGAATGTCAGACAGTGAGAGTCAGGAACGGACGGAGGAATGTCAGGCAGTGAGAGTCAGGAACGGAGGGAGGAATGTCAGGCAGTGAGAGTCAGGAACGGAGGGAGGAATGTCAGTCAGTGAGAGTCAGAACGGAGGGAGGAATGTCAGTCAGTGAGAGTCAGACAGAGAGAAATTTTCCAGCATTTCTATGCGAGTTCTCGTGGCCAGGTTAAAAAGCGATGCCAGAATGTGGCTGGGGGGAATGCGATACCCTCTCTAGTCGCACTTGTCAGCCCGAAGGTCTCGCAATCTGTAGCGAAGCTCTTCACCAGCTCCTGCCTGCTGGAGTTCACACCAATACGCCCGTGAGTTGACAAGCAGCAGAGCCACACAAGAACTCATGAGGGTTGGAAGAGGCGAGCCCAGCAACTCAAGCCTCACTTTTGGAGCTCTATTGCCTGTCAATCAAATTTCGCAGCGTGTTTAGCAAGGCCTGGGCGGAAGCAGAAGCCGTGTCTCGCCTTCGTTCACTCTCACTTTCACTGGGAGTGGCTGAACTGCTGGGCAGGCTTGAAAGGCAGAAAGATTGCTGCAGAACAATGCATGCTGGGGAGAGTGGGAGCGCGTGAGATGACCCGGGGCGCTGTCTCTTTGGATACCCATGACCTTGGGATCCTCTACGTCATTTAAAAAGGAGCCAATGTCCAGTGCCCAGTGCCCTCTGCCCTCTGCCCAGTGCCCTCTGCCCAGTGCTCAGTGACCAGTGTCCAGTGTCCAACGAAACTATTTTGTGCCAAGTAAGTTGCTTTTTTGCAAAGCACAACTTTTGCAGTAAGATTTCCTCTCCAACGGTTTCATAACGAAATAAAATTCTTTCTCCATTTTGCCATGTAGAAGAAGACAGTGGAAGACAGCCACCTGTCAATCATGAACGCGCTGGGAACAAGGGGCCGGGATAGGATCTGTGGCCTCAGCTCAGCAGCAATTAACTCAGAGCTGGCCGTTCAGTTTTGTCAGTCAAGAAAATTTTCTTCGTTAGATTTAGTGGGACAGCTGACTGTTGTCTTCAGTTGCTGCTGCGGCCGTTGCTATGGCAACTGGGAGGAATATTGTGGTGGCAGAATTTGATGGGACATATTATGGAAAATATAAGAGGGAGATAGGGGAGAGGGTAGGAAGGATATGAGAGGGAGATAGGGGAGAGGGTGGGGGAGATATGAGAGGGATATAGGGGAGAGGGTAGGGGAGATATGAGAGGGAGATAGGGGAGAGGGTAGGGGAGATATGAGAGGGAGATAGGGGAGAGGGTAGGGGAGATATGAGAGGGCCAGATAAAGGAGAGGGTAGGGAAGACATGAGAGGGAGATAAGGAAGAGGGTAGGGGAGATATGAGAGGGAGATAAGGAAGAGGGTAGGGGAAACATGAGAGGGAGATAAGGAAGAGGGTAGGGGAGATATGAGAGGGAGATAAGGAAGAGGGTAGGGGAAACATGAGAGGGAGATAAGGAAGAGGGTAGGGGAGATATGAGAGGGAGATAAGGAAGAGGGTAGGGGAAACATGAGAGGGAGATAAGGAAGAGGGTAGGGGAGATATGAGAGGGAGATAAGGAAGAGGGTAGGGGAGATATGAGAGGGAGATAAGGAAGAGGGTAGGGGAGATATGAGAGGGAGATAAGGAAGAGGGTAGGGGAGACATGAGAGGGAGATAAGGAAGAGGGGGGAGAGGTAGGTGAGATATGAGAGGGGGAAAAGGGAGAGGTAGGGAAGATATGAGAAGGAGATAAGGGGGATGATAGGGGGATAAGAGAGGGAAATAAGGGGGAGGGTAGGGGAGAGAAGAGAGGGAGATACAGAGGGCGAAACCGGACCCCAGAGATCAGAGCGCCTGCATCTCCAGGCCAGCAGGAAGAGTTCAGAAACCGAGGCAGAGTGCCACGCAGGCAACTCACTGAGCAGTCGAGCAAAGCCAAAGTCGCAGAGTTTCACGGTGGAGTTCCTGGTGATGAGGATGTTCTCAGGCTTCACATCCCGGTGGATGCACTGCAATGTCAGATGGGGGGAGGGGCTGAGGCTGCAAGCTTTCATTTCGCTCCCGTAGCTTTGAGGGGCAAGCAGAACTCACGTTGTGCTGGTGGCAGAAGCTGACTGCGTCCAGCAGCTGGTGGGTGATGCGTCGGATCTGGTGCCGGTCCATGCTGCGGGGGGCGGGTGGACTGGCACTGAGACACAGGCACTGAGACACAGGCACTGAGACACAGGCACTGAGACACAGGCACTGAGACACAGGCACTGAGACACAGGCACTGAGACACAGGCACTGAGACACAGGCACTGAGACACAGGCACTGAGACACAGACAGACAGACAGACAGACAGACAGACAGACAGACAGACAGACAGACAGACAGACAGACAGACAGACAGACAGACACACAGACAGACACACAGACAGACAGACAGACAGACAGACAGACAGACAGACAGACAGACAGACAGACAGACAGACAGACAGACAGACAGACAGACAGACAGACAGACACTAAGACAGACAGACAGACAGACACTAAGACAGGCACTAAGACAGACAGACAGACAGACAGACAGACAGACAGACAGACAGACAGACAGACAGATAGACAGACAGACAGACAGACAGACAGACAGACAGACAGACAGACAGACAGACAGACAGACAGACAGACGAACCCGTTAGGCCTGGCCTCCATCTCGTTGAGCAGTGTGTGGTCAATGTACTCAAACACAAGGTGGAGCCGCTTCTTCCTCTTGAACACCTCCAGCAGGCAGACCAAGTTGCTGTGCTTCAGTTGCTGACCGAAAATTGATTTTGCGGCAAAAAAGAATTGTTCCTCAGCTGTTTGCTTGAATAACAAGATTTGAGTTTGGCGCGGAATTTGCGCGTCAAAAAAGGGGTGGGCAAAGCTGCGCGGCAAATCAATGCGCTGCTTGCGCAAACAGCGGCTGATGAATTCGCAATGAAGGGGGGCAGGACTGAGAGCTGCTGCCTGCGGTTGCCATGGGGCGGTTCGCAATTTAACGCTTAATTTAGTGTCGCATCGATTGAGGAATTGGGGAAATCTGTAAGCAAGCACGATAAAACACAATTTTCTTCAAAATTTCCACACAAGCGAACTCAAAAGATCTAAGTGGCAGTAAACTCTGTGCGAGGGTGTGACAGGCAGAGTGAACTGAGGATGGCGGGATGTGACAGGCAGAGTGACGTGAGGGACGGATAAGGAGTGACGAGCTGAGAGTGATAGATTGAGAGTGATGGATTAAAAGTGACGGATTGAGAATGATGGATTAAGAGTGACAAATTAAAAGTGACGGATTGAGAGTGACGGATTGAGAGTGACGGATCGAGAGTGACGGATTGAGAGTGACGGATCGAGAGTGACGGATTGAGAGTGACGGATTGAGAGTGACGGATTGAGAATGATGGATTAAGAGTGACAGATTGAGAATGATGGATTAAGAGTGACAAATTAAAAGTGACGGATTGAGAGTGACGGATTGAGAGTGACGGATCGAGAGTGACGGATTGAGAGTGATGGATCGAGAGTGACGGATTGAGAGTGACGGATTGAGAGTGATGGATTGAGAGTGACGGATCGAGAGTGACAAGTGACGGATTGAGAGTGACGGATTGAGAGTGACGGATTGAGAGTGACGGATTGAGAGTGACGGATTGAGAGTCATGGATTGAGAGTGACGGATTGAGAGTCATGGATTGAGAGAGACGGATCAAGAGTGACGGATTGAGAGTGACAGATTGAGAGTGACGGATTGAGAGTGACGGATTGAGAGTGACGGATCAAGAGTGACGGATTGAGAGTGACAGATTGAGAGTGACGGATTGAGAGTGACGGATCGAGAGCGACAGATTAAGAGTGACGGATATGAACAAATAGTGTCGGATCATGAGGAAGCACTGGATCATATTTTTGTGTCAGTCAGTCACAGAATCAGGCGTCCACACCTGACAGCTGATAGGAATAGACCAGACATGGAAAGCAGCCGGAGCAGGGAGAAAATTACTGCGTGAGGCTCATGGCTCACTTCACACTGGCATGGGCAGCCGACTGCGCTAGAAATGCCCGCCGTCCGCCCCCCCCCCTCTCAGTAGGAACAACGCGCTGGTTGTCAATGGCAACCGCGTGTGTAAGGACAGCTCAATGAGCGGGTTGCTGGTTTTGAGTAGCAGAGGGCTGTTGAGGGGTTTGAAGCTGCTTCTTTCCTCCCCCGTCTCCCCCCCTTCCCTCTACCTTTCCCTCCCCCCAGCTTTTGCCGTGCTTGCACTGAGGCCAGGTGAGCAGCTCATCGGGCCGCAGCTGTGCAATCAGAGTGGGAGGCCGATCGGCAGGAAGGACCCCGGCAGTCGCGCCAGACTCAAGGATCAGTTGATTGAGGAGGGAATATAAGCTTGGGATTTAGGATTTGGGGAGGGGAGAGACAGTGGCGGCGCCAGAGGGTCTGGCTGGGTTCCCCCAGGTTGATTTTAGGCCATTGACCGGAGCTCAAAGCTCAAAAATATTTGACTTGCAAACTGATTTAGTGGGGGATTCTGTTTGAGTTTGCTGCGCTTGTTAAAAAGGTGAAACGGTGGGGTCAGAGATGCGCTGGAGACACGTGAGTGGACTGGAGCTTAGATCTCGGTGTGCAGGAGCTTAGATCTCGGTGTGGAGGAGCTTAGATCTGGGTGCGCAGGAGCTTAGATCTGAGTGTGCAGGAGCTTAGATCTGAGTGTGCAGGAGCTTAGATCTCGGTGTGCAGGAGCTTAGATCTGGGTGTGCATGAGCTTAGATCTGGGAGTGCAGGAGCTTAGATCTGGGTGTGCAGGAGCTTAGATCATGGTGTGCAGAAGCTTAGATCTGGGTGTGCACGAGCTTAGATCTGGGTGTGCACGAGCTTAGATCTGGGTGTGCAGGAGCTTAGATCTGGGTGCGCAGGAGCTTAGATCTGAGTGTGCAGGAGCTTAGAACTGGGTGTGCTTAGATCTGGGTGTGCACGAGCTTAGATCATGGTGTGCACGAGCTTAGATCTAGGTATGCACAAGCTTAGATCATGGTGTGCACGAGCTTAGATCTGGGTGTGCAGGAGCTTAGATCTGGGTGTGCACGAGCTTAGATCTGGGTGTGCAGGAGCTTAGATCTGGGTGTGCACGAGCTTAGATCTGGGTGTGCACGAGCTTAGATCATGGTGTGCAGGAGCTTAGATCATGGTGTGCAGGAGCTTAGATCATGGTGTGCAGGAGCTTAGATCATGGTGTGCAGGAGCTTAGATCTGGGTGTGCACGAGCTTAGATCTGGGTGTGCAGGAGCTTAGATCTGGGTGTGCACGAGCTTAGATCTGGGTGTGCATGAGCTTAGATCTGGGTGTGCACGAGCTTAGATCTGGGTGTGCATGAGCTTAGATCTGGGTGTGCACGAGCTTAGATCTGGGTGTGCACGAGCTTAGATCTGGGTGTGCACGAGCTTAGATCATGGTGTGCAGGATATCAAAATGTATCAAATAAATCAAGCATCGAGTTTTCAGCCGCTGTCTCACCTTGAGCATTCGAATTTCTCGCATGGCGATCTTGTGGATCAGTGGATCCTCCTCAGACTCGGTGAACTTCTTTATGGCCACCAGGTCACCGGTGTCCCGGTTGCGACACTTGAACACCACGCCGTAGGCGCCTTCGCCGATCTTCCCAACTTTCTCATATTTATTCATGAGTAGGGACTGGCGGCTGAAGAATTTAGAGTTCGTCGATTCGAGCTTAGCAACGGTTGTCAAGGCGCCTCTTAATCAGGCGACGCGAAATTAGGAGCTCACGGGACTTTTTAAAATTGTTGATTCACTCAGTCAGAAATAGAAAATTTAACTCGGTTGCCCCTGGTTACAAGGCCAGAAAAGAAATAAAACAAAAATATGCAAAGCAATTTTCATAATTACTGCCGAAAAAGGCGGGGAGGAACCGCAAAAAAAACTGCGGGGCGGAGGGAGTCGCGCAAACCCGTGAGCGTGGGTGGATTTTTTGTGTTGTCTCGCAGTCGGTCTCGGTGCTCAGGCTTGGCTCATTAGTTGCGGTGCGCTCAACAGTAGTTGGGCAGTCGCTATTTTTAGCCCGCGAGGCGCTTCCAGACAGGCCAAAAAACAGATACGGCAGCTAGCAGAGGGAATGCGGGATTTGGGGCGCCAGAGACAGCTGGTTTCCGGTGTCAGAGGGAGTCAGTTCCGGGTGTCAGATGGAGTCAGTTTCGGGTGTCAGTTGGAGTCAGTTTCAGGTGTCAGAGGGAGTCAGTTCCGGGTGTCAGAGGGAGTCAGTTTCGGGTGTCAGAGGGAGTCAGTTTCGGGTGTCAGAGGGAGTCAGTTCCGGGTGTCAGAGGGAGTCAGTTCCGGGTGTCAGAGGGAGTCAGTTTCGGTGTCAGAGGGAGTCAGTTCCGGGTGTCAGAGGGAGTCAGTTTCGGGTGTCAGAGGGAGTCAGTTTCGGGAGACAGAGGGAGTCAGTTTCGGGAGACAGAGGGAGTCAGTTTCGGGTGTCTCAGAGGGAGTCAGTTTCGGGAGACAGAGGGAGTCAGTTCCGGGCGTCAGAGGGGGTCAGTTCCGGGTGTCAGAGGGAGTCAGTTTCGGGAGACAGAGGGAGTCAGTTTCGGGTGTCTCAGAGGGAGTCAGTTTCGGGAGACAGAGGGAGTCAGTTTCGGGTGTCTCAGAGGGAGTCAGTTTCGGGAGACAGAGGGAGTCAGTTTCGGGTGTCTCAGAGGGAGTCAGTTTCGGGAGACAGAGGGAGTCAGTTTCGGGTGTCAGAGGGAGTCAGTTTCGGGAGACAGAGGGAGTCAGTTTCGGGAGACAGAGGGAGTCAGTTTCGGGTGTCTCAGAGGGAGTCAGTTTCGGGTGTCAGAGGGAGTCAGTTTCGGGTGTCAGAGGGAGTCAGTTTCGGTGTCAGAGGGAGTCAGTTTCGGGTGTCAGAGGGAGTCAGTTTCGGGAGACAGAGGGAGTCAGTTTCGGGAGACAGAGGGAGTCAGTTTCGGGAGACAGAGGGAGTCAGTTTCGGTGTCAGAGGGAGTCAGTTTCGGGTGTCAGAGGGAGTCAGTTTCGGGAGACAGAGGGAGTCAGTTTCGGGTGTCAGAGGGAGTCAGTTTCGGGAGACAGAGGGAGTCAGTTTCGGGTGTCAGAGGGAGTCAGTTTCGGGAGACAGAGGGAGTCAGTTTCGGGAGACAGAGGAAGTCAGTTTCGGGTGTCAGAGGGAGTCAGTTTCGGGTGTCAGAGGGAGTCAGTTTCGGGTGTCAAAGCATGCCAGTTTGGGCTGTCAGAAATCATTCGGATGTCACTCTAAGCTATCTTGCCAAAAATGTTCCTTGGTACTTGTTAAATTTCTAAAGAAAATGTTTCAATGGGATCTTCAAATTCTTAAAAGTGCACTAGTCCTGGGAAAGAAAGAGCTGAAAGCAGAAGACAAAAGCTTTTCACTTGGCTGAACGGACGCTAAAAGCAATGCTAAGCGAGAGTCTTGGAAGCCAAAGAAATGGAGAGACAGGCCAAGTTGGTGCAGCCGATGCGGCAGCAGGCTGAAAGGGGGGATTTTCCAGTAGCGTCCATGGCAACCGCGGGGGCAGGGCCGCTCGGCAAACATTTGCCAGCCCGTTCGCGCAAAGTCCCAAGGTTTCTTCTCAAACCTGCCGCCCCCCCCCCCAGCGCTGCTCCTATCGATTTTCAGCCTCAACACGGCTTGCTTGGTTGCGTGGAGAAATGCTGCCAAGGAAAAACAGGAACCGATTTACCCCAGGCAGCTCACAGCAAAACAATTGGGAAATGGGGGGGGGGGCGCAAAAAAGCCTCGAACTGGACGCCGTGATTTCTCCATAGCAACGCGAGGTGCGCACAGTAGGCAAAACGATAAATTTGTTTCACCTGGGCTTCCGTTGCGCCGCCGGCCCAGGCGGTCCGCCGCCAGACAACCACATGGCTCTGCTGTTGCTCGCGAAAGCAAAAAAAAATCTGTGCTCAAGCAAAAATCTCGACCAGCAACGAATGCTCCAAACCCTGCTAGGTGTGTCTCTCCGGCTTTTCTCCCTGGCTTCCCTCACCCTCCTCTCCTATTGTAGTGTCTCTCGCTTCGCTGCTGTCCAATTGGGGCCGAGGGGCCGCCAATTTATTGGACTGCGAAAGTCCGCGGAGGCGGCCGGATGGACGAAATGGAAAACTCTGGCTGCGCGGAGCGGAGCGACTTTGTCTGTCAGCCTCGCTTTAAAAAAACTCTCATTTTCATCTCGCCAGTCGTGCCCTGCCTCTCTTCTCTTATGGGTGGATGTGCCAGCAGGCTGTGTCGCATTTGGGGTGGGCGCATTGCCCGGAAGCCAACTTTCTTTTCTATTCTGAGCGTGCGTGACTGGCGGGACTGGCTTGGATGCTGGGGAGACTGCGGTGGGGAAATTTTTCACTGCAATTAGCGAGCGAGGCTGCAGGCTTTCATTTGCAGACTGATGGGGGCGGATTGATGGAGGCTGGACTCAAGGGAGAGCGGGTTTCAGGGAGGGGCGGGTTTCAGGGAGGGATGGGTTTCAGGGAGGGATGGGTTTCAGGGAGATGCGGGTTTCAGGGAGGGATGGGTTTCAGGGAGGGATGGGTTTCAGGGAGGGATGGGTTTCAGGGAGGGATGGGTTTCAGGGAGATGCGGGTTTCAGGGAGGGATGGGTTTCAGTGAGATGCGGGTTTCAGGGAGGGACGGGTTTCAGGGAGGGGCGAGTTTCAGGGAGGGACGGGTTTCAGGGAGGGGCGAGTTTCAGGGAGGGACGGGTTTCAGGGAGGGGCGGGTTTCAGGGAGGGACGGGTTTCAGGGAGGGACGGGTTTCAGGGAGATGCGGGTTTCAGGGAGGGGCGGGCTTCAGTGAGGGACGGGTTTCAGGGAGATGCGGGTTTCAGGGAGGGGCGGGCTTCAGTGAGGGGCGGGTTTCAGTGAGGGGCGGGTTGCGGGGAACAGTTACAAGGACAATAGTTTGGGACGTGCAATAGAGAGAGTGAATTTCCAAATAAAGGGGATTCGATCACTTCATTTCAAAATACGAGTAGTTAAAAGTATATAAAAATGTTTTACTCGCTACACACGACTGTGAAGGACAAAAAATAGTGCTTTTTAAAACGAATCTTTCTTTGTTATTAATTCATAGACATATAAATAGAAGAATTTATTGCTGCTTCTATACATGTTCAATGTAGTCTTGCAACCAGTTTGGTAAATAAAGAGTGCTAGAGCTTAATAGTCAATGATTAGAGAAAGAATAAAAAGCTGCTTATACTACTATATATACTACTACTGCTGTGTTATTATTGTTATTGTTTTATCCGAGATTCCCTGTTCAAGTTAATCACGGAAAACACTATAAAATTTTCAACTACATTTAAACCGGAAGTGAACTTCACTTTCTACCCCCCTAATGTCACTTTACACAGGCTCTATTCTCGTAAGGGACCTTTGGACTCGCAGTCCTCATTGTTTCGCAGGGCACAGGCTAGTTTATGGTTTGTAATTTAAACTACCAGTGTCACGTGCCAGGGACTGACTAAAACTTTACCAAAATCAAATGAGACGTTGTACACTGCTAGCTCGTACGAGTATCTAATTGATTCATGGAAAAATGGCTCAACCAATTTTCCGATTTGTTACCATAAAAATTAGTACGAAAAAGTATATTTACTATAATAAAATACTGTTATATGGGAATTTTATTGTTAATTATAAAATCATAATTTATCTCGGGAGCCTATCAATCTTATGTCTAAATTGCAGTGTCCTAATGTTGACCTAAAGTATCATTAAAATCCTAAAAATCTTATAAGGCATTTAAACTATATTTTTTCCTTCGCAAGTTGAATTAAACATAATGTAACTAGATAGATTTTTACACTAATAGCAGCCTTGCTTTTCTCAGAGGCAGAAAACGCATTATTTCTATTTTCAAAATACGAAATTATTTTAATGAATGTGCACATTTTTGTTTTATAAAATGCTTCTTGAATGCAAAAATGTCAAAATAAAGCACTTAATACAATATGACTATAAAGGAGAAAAAAATATAAACATTTATTTCTATTAACTCATTCAAGACTACAAAACTAAAAATTTTTCTAATTTAAAGACTAGACAGGCAAAGCTTATCATATAAATTTAACTGAAATTCAATTTCAAATAGCAGAATTCGTAGTAAAAAAACTTGGATGAAAAGTCGAAAACGGATTTCAAAAATACATTGAAGCCTGAATTAATTTCCCAATCCAAACAATTGAGTTTTAGGAAGCAGACAGAGGCAGGAGTTGCTGGACCTTGTAGAAATTCAAGACAATTGGGAATTCGGATATTAAGGTGAAACAATTTTAACTGCTCTGTCCCGAAAAAATGCTAAAAGCATCGCATGGTCTGCTTAACTTCTCAACTGAACGGAAAAGTTACAAAGTACACAAGGATAAGCATAACATAATATTGTCAATTGATTTTTGGAGAATGTATTCAGAAAGTACCACAGGTCCAGAAAAATGTTGTCTCTTCATCGATAATAAACAGATGGGACCAAGCTTTTACCGCTACAACACAGGGGCAATTTCATCATATACCTGAAAAATTCCTAATAGATAAATTACAGTGTGTGGCATATTTATTCAAGTTAACGTTAAGCCTTTATTTTGCACAAATTAATTTGTTTGAATATCTTTACGCCGTAAAAAGTTGTACTGGATGACAGGCTTCGGCTTCGCTACTTGTAAACAACTTGACTTGATGCACAAACTATTTGGAATCACACAGTGCGAATTATTTGCGTTAAGAATAACGTTTTTCCACTGGTGATTACGCTCTGAATTGTTTATCATGACCTCTGTGTTTATCCAGAAAAGTTCTACTTGTGGAACATGCTACACATGTATATGTACATGTACACGCAGTCTCTAATTAGACACTTTAATTTAAAGTCTGATATAGACAGCCAGCCTAAGGAATTACTATAGATGACTTGACAATAATTCTGGCTGCGATTTAGGCTGTTCTTTTAAATGCTCATTCATTAATTTGGCACTTCACATGTATGCCTCGTATAATTAGTATATTATCACCCAGGCTTTAAGGGCGATAATGGGAAAGCCAGAGGCGCCTTCGGTGATTGTATCATAGACTATGTGGCTGAGTTATACGAGCGCATGAGCTGCATTGATGAATATGGGCATGGGGGTGTGTGGGGCGATGCCCTCACATTTCAACCAAATAACTATCAGTTCATTATAAGAGAAAGAATAAAGAAGCGAAGAGAAGTTAAAAACGAGAGAAACAAGTGAGACTGCTGCCGTCATATTCAAAATCGACCATGCTGAACTACAAAGGAATTGCAGAGAAATAAATTTCTGGTGTCTCATCGGACGACTTCAATTCGTGACCATATGCTTAGTGTTGGACTGTGCGAGGAAGAAGAAGCTGTTTCTCAGTTCACGGGACTGCCAGTACTTGAGAAGGAAATGATTAATACATTTCTGGCTGAAGTATCCACATGTCCGGCTATGACTGACCAAGACCTGAATGAAATTGCCAAGATGGAGGACATGGGTAAAGTCTGGTCTACTGAGAAGGCAACAGCTACGTACGCTGCTCTTTCCGAAAGTTTCTTGAAGATCGAGGACTGCCATCACAACTTGAGACGATACCGACTCGATATTCATGACAGTATCTGCGCCTGTACTTTTCTGTGGTTAAAAAGGATGATAGAACCGCGTACAGTTGCAGTTCTCTGGTTATGCGCGCAGGAATCCACCGGTACTTGAAAAATTTACGAGGATTGGATATCATCGGCAATGTTGAATTTAGCGCTTTTGAGAAGACTTTCAGGGCTGCTCTTAGGTATTTGCTGAAGAAACCAGCTTCAGTGATGGATGGTGACGGTGGGTATCGCGCATTAGAGCCTGAAGATTTGGCGTTGTTGCATGCGTATTTGACCGTAGCTCGCCACAGAAACTGCAACAGGAAGTCTTCTTTCTCCTGAGCTCGCACTTTGCCTTTCGTGGACGTGAATGGATTCGAGGGCTTGAGAAAAAATATGTCATTCTGCGGGAATCTACTGGAGGTATGACGTGCGTTGACTTATCGAAGGAAAAGAAAGAAAAGTGTGTGTCTGCCGATGCCCCTCGGTCCAATCGGGAGATTGGGATTTTTCCTGTGCAAGACAACTCTGTGTGTCCAGTTGAAGCGATCAAACTGTATCTTTCGAAGCTTCTATCTGAGAATAGCTGTCTGTTTCCCAGGCCTGCCATCAAGTGGCAGAATGGAGCATGGTATTGCCCAAAGGACGTATTGGGCAAGAACTCATTGGCCAACATGATTAAGACGATCTCGAAAGCGGCCAGGCTCTCGCGAGACTAAACTAACCATTCTATCCGCGCAACAACCATAACAAGCCTGTCGTCTGCTGGATTCAGTGCCGAAGCGATTCAAACCGTCTCCGGACACAAAAAGGTGGATAGTGTTGTCCGTTATACAATGCGGACAACGGTGGCCCAGAAGCGAGCATTGTCTTCAGCAATCACAGATAGTCTACATGCCTCTACGTCGAGCGTGGCCAGTCATCAAGCACAAGAGTCAGTTGCGCTGTGCGAACGGTCATCTAGCGTTCCAACTGCCGTCACAACTGTTGGCCAGCCTGATAAATCCGGCCCGACGATCGTCTTGGAGAAAAACGGGACTAAATGTTACGTTTATAAGTGAGTGCGAAAAGGTCGCTTTGCAAAAGTTGAGTTTGGCTCTGGACTCTGACTGCTTTGTTTGACTCGTTTGTTTGTTTCTTGTTTATTTGGTTGAAATACATGAAATGGAAATAATCCATTATCGGCCCGACTTTTCAGGCCAGAATGAAATAGTCTATGGCAATAATCGAATATCAGCCCGCCCGATAGCCACATAGTCATGGTACAAATCCCAACTTTTTTATTTTGATGTACATGTACATGTGCATGTGTACATGTATAACTTTTCTCGATGATTAGTCACGATAAACGAATTCATACAAACATACACTTACATGTACATGGCTTTTTAAGCCTAGTATATGGGAATAAAAATTGTCAGAGTATGGCAGCTGAGCCGCTGCACAAAGCACATTACACAATCGAAATTATATATTTTGGAATTGTGAGTGCATATTTATGCGCTTAAATTTGAATATGCGGCCTTGCCTAAATACATTAGCATAAAATATGTACATTCAAGTCATCACGCGTATCCATATCATGCAGGGCCATAAATTATGTCTAGAACATTTCGAAGTATACATGTCCATGTAGTTTCAATCAGATAATTTCAGGCCCCCGTGCTGTCCAGGTTATTGAACTCATTCAATT
The DNA here is from genome assembly GCA_002269645.1 of Macrostomum lignano. Classification (NCBI taxonomy): domain Eukaryota; kingdom Metazoa; phylum Platyhelminthes; family Macrostomidae; genus Macrostomum; species Macrostomum lignano. Next base: position 533,658 of record NIVC01000056.1, read on the forward strand.
CACTACATGTAGCATTAAAATAAATCTAAATACATGTACATGCATTTTTAGCTCGTCAACTATATACTGTTAAAGAATTTATGATGCAAGTCCTGCACTACTGCAGCTCACCATCTGTTCGTGTACGGGCACGCACGAAAGCTTCATGTACTCGGCCGCTCGTCCATATGCGCATTTTCAGAATCTGCATGATTTCCCATCTGGTTCCCGGAATCATGCAGACTGCTATGCTGGGGATGCAGGGTTGGTGGCCAAAACGATGGGTTTCAATTGGGATGTTTGGATAAGAATTGACACCGAATTGACTTCGGCCAATGCCATGCGATAGACACGGGGTCGTGACCTCCATGCAGGGCTCGACTTGGGCTGCAGATCGGTAGTTGCGTGCACTACTTGAATTTATCGGCTCTCTCTGACCTGAAATCGCTACAGAAATGCTGACATTCAGATGGGTGAATAGCAAATTCTAGTGCAAGTGCCCCCATACACCTCTGTGTACTGCATGATGTCTACTTTCGATTGTGACATTCATTCACTACGGCTTTTTTAGCTGTAAAACTCTGAACTAATCGTATTTTTTTACATTTCAAGGTCGCAAAACCTACGATTTATTGGCTTTAGCTCAGGGGCACAACATGGAAACCGAAAATCTGCTTCGGGATTGCTTTGTGATTAAATGCTCATATAACGTACGGCACAGGAAACTGCGGCGCAGTTGGGTGGAACACCTTGCATTCGGGGAACTACGAGTACAAGTGGCTTCTTCAAGAAATATTTCGTATGAGAACCACCGTTTCATTCCATAGAAACGTTTCCCAAAGTGTCCTGAAATTCGCATTATCAGTACATCTATCGATTTTTATCTATCTATCTATCTATCTATCTATCTATCTATCTATCTATCTATCTATCTATCTATCTATCTATCTATCTATCTATCTATCTATCTATCTATCTATCTATCTATCTATCTATCTATCTATCTATCTATCTATCTATCTATCTATCTATCTATCTATCTATCTATCTATCTATCTATCTATCTATCTATCTATCTATCTATCTATCTATCTATCTATCTATCTATCTATCTATCTATCTATCTATCTATCTATCCATCTATCTATCTATCTATCTATCTATCTATCTATCTATCTATCTATCTATCTATCTATCTATCTATCTATCTATCTATCTATCTATCTATCTATCTATCTATCTATCTATCTATCTATCTATCTATCTATCTATCTATCTATCTATCTATCTATCTATCTATCTATCTATCTATCTATCTATCTATCTATCTATCTATCTATCTATCTATCTATCTATCTATCTATCTATCTATCTATCTATCTATCTATCTATCTATCTATCTATCTATCTATCTATCTATCTATCTATCTATCTATCTATCTATCTATCTATCTATCTATCTATCTATCTATCTATCTATCTATCTATCTATCTATCTATCTATCTATCTATCTATCTATCTATCTATCTATCTATCTATCTATCTATCTATCTATCTATCTATCTATCTATCTATCTATCTATCCATCTATCTATCTATCTATCTATCTATCTATCTATCTATCTATCTATCTATCTATCCATCTATCTATCTATCTATCTATCTATCTATCTATCTATCTATCTATCTATCTATCTATCTATCTATCTATCTATCTATCTATCTATCTATCTATCTATCTATCTATCTATCTATCTATCTATCTATCTATCTATCTATCTATCTATCTATCTATCTATCTATCTATCTATCTATCTATCTATCTATCTATCTATCTATCTATCTATCTATCTATCTATCTATCTATCTATCTATCTATCTATCTATCTATCTATCTATCTATCTATCTATCTATCTATCTATCTATCTATCTATCTGATGTAACCACGCTCTGGTCGCGGGATAGGGCATGGGAACTTTTTCGAAAGTGCCTCCTATCCCGTGCACCCTCTGCACAGAGCTGTCGAGACTCGGCCAGGTCTCCGACCGGGCCTGGAGACTCCCGCTCTGCTGCACCCCTCCTGCTGCCTCGGTTCCGTCTCCCCTGCCGCCACACCTGCCTTTCCGGAGCTTCCTACCCCTTTCTGTACCTCCCCCTCTACCCTATCTCTTCTGTTTTCCGCCCTATTCTTCCTGTACTTTCCCTATCCCCCCTCTTTTTGTCTCCCTCTGCACTCTTTTCCTGCGCTGTCCTCTCTTTCTCTGTGTCTACTTACAGTATTTTGTGTGCTCACCGTCTCCAAATCCCCTCTCAAACTCCCAAACAGTGACGCAAGTCGTGTGACCCCTTCTCCCCCTCGGTGACTCATCGATGACTCATCCCCCTCCCTTGCGCAACCTTTTCTCACGCCATTGTTCTCCTCCCCAAATTTCTCATGCGACACCCACCCCACCTCCGCTTCTATTGTTCTCGTTTTGATTCTTTTGTTCTCTCGACCCCCACCAATTATCACATTTTCTCCGATTTTCTCTTTCTTTTGTTCTCGTTTTCGCACCTAATTATCACCTTTTCCCCAATGTTTACTTTTCCATTGTTCTCAGTTCTCCCCAATTATCCCCGATTTCCAATTCCTTTGTTCTCGACCCTAGCCCCATTGTTCTCAATGTTTGCTTGCGCAACACTTTCGCGACCTCCCGCTGCGCCAATTATCCCCCCACCCCACCTCCGGATTGCGCAATTTCCCTATTTCTCATGTTGCTATGCCGGTCTCATACTTCTCATCATGACTCATTCTGACGTCATTCTGCCGGCAGCCAATCAGAGAGAGGGAGCCATGGTAACGACCTTGAGGAGGCGGCTGTGAGGTCTATAAAAGGAAGCGATTTCGGCATGAGAATCCGCACTTCTTTCGGCCTCCGGGCTCCTAGTCTTTCTGTAGACTTGCTGTCAGACTGAGTTCTGACCCATTCGTCTATAAGACGAATCCCTGCCGGTCCGCGGTCTGATACCGCCAAGTTACCTTAGCTCCCCAAGCGAGCTCGCCTATCGGCCAGCGGTCTGATACCGCCCAGCATCATCAGCATCGCCTGATCTACATCAGCGCCTCGTCGCTTCAGCGCATCGCCGCTTCACCGTCTGCCTGACTGCAGCCTACAGCCGCCCTCGGTCACCCCGCCTCTCTCTCTCTCTGTGCAGCTGCCGGTAAGTTCCTGTTACTAATTTGTGCTCTAATCGCCTTGCTTATCCGGGGTTTGCCTATTTTTCCGTTGCTTGATTAGAGAGCTGAGCCAATTGTGATACCGTAACTTATTGCTGTATTTTACTCAATAGTGAAGCCGCCTAATTGCCTGATTATTTGCCTAAGGGCCTAATTATTAACTATTAACTAACTCCATCATTATTCACTCTTTAACCATCATTTCACTCATGGCTTGCTAAGCCTTTCTCCCGGGGTGGCAAAGCATAAGGAAGTTGGGTAAGCTAATGGCCTCTCCCCGTGCAAAGCCCGCCTGTGAGTGCGTGCTGCGGGGCCGTGTGTGCGTGCAGTAGAGGGATTAGCGAGTCTTGGCACAGAATGGCAGTAGGAAGGTTGCAACCCCATGCTGACGCGTCCCTTCGCCCTGAGCAATCTAAACTATAGACAGTACATGTTCGCCTCATACTACTCTTAGTAATCAAAGTCGTAAGTTAGCCTCGCTCACAGCCACAAAGGATCCCCTGCTGATAAATCCTCCAGTTTGAGCCCAGAGTTCCCGATCATGCCCCAAGCAGAGTCCCTGTACTCGGCTGCATGTGTCTCCCCTGTTAGCCTAAATCTCCTGGTAACCATCCCAGGCGGGGCTCTAGCCTCGAGAGGTCTGGTAGAAAGATCCAGGTGCGCCAGGTCACATAGAGTGGTGGCAGCCACTCGGTCATACTCTGACCGAGTGACCAACTATTGCACCTTGGCTACAGGTGGGGTCCATGTGGGTCCTTGGCCCTCTGGTCACAAAGCGCTACCAAAGCTATCAATCATGTGGGCGGGACAGTCTGGTGCTGGAGGTCCGTCAGGCCATTGCCCGGTCATAGGCAGCCTACGGTCATTGCCCCCTCTAGTCATGTGTTCGTCTCTCAACGGAGCGGACAGGCGACAAGGGCGGTTACATCATATCTATCTATCTATCTATCTATCTATCTGTCTATCTATCTATCTATCTATCTATCTATCTATCTATCTATCTATCTATCTATCTATCTATCTATCTATCTATCTATCTATCTATCTATCTATCTATCTGTCTATCTATCTATCTATCTATCTATCTATCTATCTATCTATCTATCTATCTATCTATCTATCTATCTATCTATCTATCTATCTATCTATCTATCTATCTATCTATCTATCTATCTATCTATCTATCTATCTATCTATCTATCTATCTATCTATCTATCTATCTATCTATCTATCTATCTATCTATCTATCTATCTATCTATCTATCTATCTATCTATCTATCTATCTATCTATCTATCTATCTATCTATCTATCTATCTATCTATCTATCTATCTATCTATCTATCTATCTATCTATCTATATATCTATCTATCTATCTATCTATCTATCTATCTATCTATCTATCTATCTATCTATCTATCTATCTATCTATCTATCTATCTATCTATCTATCTATCTATCTATCTATCTATCTATCTATCTATCTATCTATCTATCTATCTATCTATCTATCTATCTATCTATATATCTATCTATCTATCTATCTATCTATCTATCTATCTATCTATCTATCTATCTATCTATCTATCTATCTATCTATCTATCTATCTATCTATCTATCTATCTATCTATCTATCTATCTATCTATCTATCTATCTATCTATCTATCTATCTATATCTATCTATCTATCTATCTATCTATCTATCTATCTATCTATCTATCTATCTATCTATCTATCTATCTATCTATCTATCTATCTATCTATCTATCTATCTATCTATCTATCTATCTATCTATCTATCTATCTATCTATCTATATATCTATCTATCTATCTATCTATCTATCTATCTATCTATCTATCTATCTATCTATCTATCTATCTATCTATCTATCTATCTATCTATCTATCTATCTATCTATCTATCTATCTATCTATCTATCTATCTATCTATCTATCTATCTATCTATCTATCTATATATCTATCTATCTATCTATCTATCTATCTATCTATCTATCTATCTATCTATCTATCTATCTATCTATCTATCTATCTATCTATCTATCTATATATCTATCTATCTATCTATCTATCTATCTATCTATCTATCTATCTATCTATCTATCTATCTATCTATCTATCTATCTATCTATCTATATATCTATCTATCTATCTATCTATCTATATCTATCTATCTATCTATCTATCTATCTATCTATCTATCTATCTATCTATCTATCTATCTATCTATCTATCTATCTATCTATCTATCTATCTATCTATCTATCTATCTATCTATCTATCTATCTATCTATCTATCTATCTATCTATCTATCTATCTATCTATCTATCTATCTATCTATCTATCTATCTATCTATCTATCTATCTATCTATCTATCTATCTATCTATCTATCTATCTATCTATCTATCTATCTATCTATATATCTATCTATCTATCTATCTATCTATCTATCTATCTATCTATCTATCTATCTATCTATCTATCTATCTATCTATCTATCTATCTATCTATCTATCTATCTATCTATCTATCTATCTCTGGCCAGTAGATGTAGTTGGTGAGATGCAGTGAGTGAGACGCTGGCACCCTACTGAAGCTAGAAAGCTAAGTTTCACTCCTGGCCGGAACGCCAGGAGCCCTAATTAGCCCCAATAGGCAGACAAGAACTGCGGCTTATCCGCCCACCCTAGGGAAAGTCAGCGCCTTGTGAAAAGGAAGTGGTTAAAAATGTCACTGTGTCCTTTTTGTATTCTCCCTATCTGAAAATCCCCTCGGGGCGGTCAGTGCCCGAATTTCATCCCCTACACGCTGGTGCGCAGCTAAAAGCATTCTTCTTGATCTTCGGGGGCACTCTTTCTGATTCTTAGATTTGCATCTTTTACTCGTTAGGTCCTCAGCCAGTCAGGCAGCCTGTCCGCTCGGCAAAAGCAAACAGCAAATACCATAGGAAAGCACATTGGTTAGAAAAATCTGTCTTCAAATTGTAATTCTGTACAAAGGGGGAGTTCTTAAGCTGAAATTCTCACTAAAATTAACAAAGTTGGTTGTCAATGGCACCAAATTAACAAACTTGGCTGTCAATGGCATCAAATTAACAAAATTGGCTGTCAATGGCACCAAATTAACTACATTGGCTGTCAATGGGACCAAATTAACAAAATTGGCTGTCAATGGCACCAAATTAACTACATTGGCTGTCAATGGCACAAATTAAATAACAGCGGTTCGAAGGTACCAAAAACAATGCTCTGACAGTCAAAAAAGGTTGAAGATGTTTGGTGGAAGAGCATTTGCCCTGTTGCCTCTATCAATATAACCAGCTGGCAGGAATCTGCTTTCCTGCACTTCTGGTTCAACCTGCCGGATTCAATAATATGAATTAGAATGCATTGAAAGCAGGGCGGATGAAATGTGGGGGTGGGGGGCAGAACTTGCAAAACCTCGCCTTCAATCAAGTGTGGCTATCAGCTACAGAACAGTCGGGTTTGTATATTTTCTGTGCCGCAGGCGTCGACAGGGGGTAGAGGTTGGGGCCGATTGTCGGAATTAAGGTATAGTAAAAGCCCCGCGGTTTCTGGGCAAGGGTTTGGAAAATTTTACAAAACTGCAATTAACATTTTTTCTTCGCAGATTACAATCCAAGATGCCAATGCAGATTGCCTTAGCGAGCTGTCAGTTTTGTAATACAAAAATCTGTCTATGGCATCTCTGTGTCTATGGCATCTGTGTCTATGGCATCTGTGTCTATGGCATCTGTGTCTATGGCATCTCTGTGTCTATGGCATCTGTGTCTATGGCATCTGTGTCTATGGCATCTCTGTGTCTATGGCATCTGTGTCTATGGCATCTCTGTGTCTATGGCATCTGTGTCTATGGCATCTGTGTCTATGGCATCTCTGTGTCTATGGCATCTGTGTCTATGGCATCTCTGTGTCTATGGCATCTGTGTCTATGGCATCTGTGTCTATGGCATCTGTGTCTATGGCATCTCTGTGTCTATGGCATCTGTGTCTATGGCATCTGTGTCTATGGCATCTGTGTCTATGGCATCTGTGTCTATGGCATCTGTGTCTATGGCATCTGTGTCTATGGCATCTGTGTCTATGGCATCTGTGTCTATGGCATCTGTGTCTATGGCATCTGTGTCTATGGCATCTGTGTCTATGGCATCTGTGTCTATGGCATCTGTGTCTATGGCATCTGTGTCTATGGCATCTCTGTGTCTATGGCATCTGTGTCTATGGCATCTGTGTCTATGGCATCTCTGTGTCTATGGCATCTGTGTCTATGGCATCTGTGTCTATGGCATCTGTGTCTATGGCATCTGTGTCTATGGCATCTGTGTCTATGGCATCTGTGTCTATGGCATCTGTGTCTATGGCATCTGTGTCTATGGCATCTGTGTCTATGGCATCTGTGTCTATGGCATCTGTGTCTATGGCATCTGTGTCTATGGCATCTCTGTGTCTATGGCATCTCTGTGTCTATGGCATCTCTGTGTCTATGGCATCTCTGTGTCTATGGCATCTGTGTCTATGGCATCTGTGTCTATGGCATCTGTGTCTATGGTATCTGTGTCTATGGCATCTGTGTCTATGGCATCTGTGTCTATGGCATCAACATTGTCCGATCGTGCCCTCAGATTATCGAAAGCGAGTGGTAGGTACCATGCACTTTATTCAGCAATCAGATTCAAAAAAATTCTCAATAGTTGATGGAGGGCCGAAGCAGGAAGTCACAGAAATCCCATTGGCCCGCTCAGCTAATCTCCTTTCAGTACCCAGGAGATGAAGCGGTCAGGACTCGCTTCTCTTGGCGATTTCCTGGAAACCGGACTCCCCATTCTCTTTAATCAAGAAATAGAGGGGAAGCAGGGATTTCCTGCCGCTGCTGCTTTTGAAAATCCCCAGCTAATCATGGGAGGCGGACCAGCAGCTCCGGCCATCTATGAGGAATATTTTGGCTGAGGCCCCTGGAGTTCGACTTCGTAATTCGCTGCATCTTGGCCCTGAGGTTTCTCTGAAGACAAAAGAGGCGTCTTTGATCTGCTTCAGATTGACTTCAGCTTGACTTCAGCTTGACTTCAGCTTGACTTCAGCTTGACTTCAGCTTGACTTCAGCTTGACTTCAGCTTGACTTCACCTTGACTTCAGCTTGACTTCAGCTTGACTTCAGCTTGACTTCACCTTGACTTCAGCTTGACTTCAGCTTGACTTCAGCTTGACTTCAGCTTGACTTCAGCTTGACTTCAGCTTGACTTCAGCTTGATTTCAGCTTGACTTCACCTTGACTTCACCTTGACTTCACCTTGACTTCACCTTGACTTCACCTTGACTTCAGCTTGACTTTAGATTGACTTCAGCTTGATTTCAGCTTGACTTTAGATTGACTTCAGCTTGACTTCAGCTTGACTTTAGATTGACTTCAGCTTGACTTAGACTGACTTCAGATTAACTAATTTGCTTCCAACTGACTTCAGGTTTACTTCAAATTTACTTCTGATTGACTTCAGATGAAATTTGAGTTGCTTCAGATTGGCTTTAGATTGACTTCAGATTGATATTAAATTGCTTCAGACTGACTTCAGATTGGACCTCAGTTTGACTTCAGGCTGAATTGAAAATAAAAGAGACTGTAGATACTACTGACTTCAGCTAGAACTTAGATCCACGCTCGTACCTTTTATTGACCTCAGGCTCATCTAAATTACAAGCTATATTCAAAGGGAGCTTAACTATCTAGGCGGTAATTCTGCATTTAAATTTTGGCATACTCGAAACTTTAAACTGAGCTGTCATTTTATCCTCAGTGACCAGAATTTCTGCCTGCAGTTATCGTTTGATCATCGAAATTGGATCTGCACAAGAATCGATTGAATTTAATTTCCATTTTAACCTGCTACCTTAAACGGCATCAAATGCTCACCCAGTTTGACATCTGATCCATCCATGGAAAGCGAATGGACAACCCCAGTTGCATTTGCGTTAATAAAATCGATCCAAATCTTCAGTAAGGTCAATATTATATTTGATTAGAAAATTAAAACTGAGTGCAAATCAATATAACAAATATTTGTGATACAAGCATGCATTTTTGGTTATAAAGTAATTTAATAATACGTAAAATAAAAGCGCATTTCCTGACACTGCATGACTCCTATCCCTGACATCCCATGACTCCTATCCCTGACATCCCATGACTCCTATCCCTGACATCCCATGACTCCTATCCCTGACATCCCATGACTCCTATCCCTGACATCCCATGACTCCTATCCCTGACATCCCATGACTTCTATCTTTGACATCCCATGACTCCTATCCCTGACATCCCATGACTCCTATCCCTGACATCCCATGACTCCTATCCCTGACATCCCATGACTCCTATCTCTGACATCCCATGACTCCTATCCCTGACATCCCATGACTCCTATCCCTGACATCCCATGACTCCTATCCCTGACATCCCATGACTCCTATCCCTGACATCCCATGACTCCTATCCCTGACATCCCATGACTCCTATCCCTGACATCCCATGACTCCTATCCCTGACATCCCATGACTCCTATCCCTGACATCCCATGACTCCTATCCCTGACATCCCATGACTCCTATCCCTGACATCCCATATCCCTGACATCCCATGACTCCTATCCCTGACATGCATGACTCCTATCCCTGACATCCCATGACTCCTATCCCTGACATCCCATGACTCCTATCTCTGACATCCCATGACTCCTATCCCTGACATCCCATGACTCCTATCCCTGACACTGCATGACTCCTATCCCTGACATCCCATGACTCCTATCCCTGACATCCCATGACTCCTATCCCTGACATCCCATGACTCCTATCCCTGACATCCCATGACTCCTATCCCTGACATCCCATGACTCCTATCCCTGACACTGCATGACTCCTATCCCTGACATCCCATGACTCCTATCCCTGACATCCCATGACTCCTATCCCTGACATCCAGTGGCGCCCATGCTTGTCAGGCCAGTTCCGACTGAGTCACAACGCTGTCGCAGGCGACCTCGCCAGCCTCGCCCCCAGATCGTTAGGCGTCCCGTCGTCTTCTCTCGCCGGCAGCCGAAAAAAATCTTCAGCCTCCGCCGCCTCATCTCCGTCATCCAAGAAATCCTCCTCCAGCCGCCGCCCAGGCGCTGAGCCGCCGACGCATCTCCGACGCCACCGACGCCGCTGCCAGCGTCGAGCGACGCAGGCCTGCATGGCCAAAAAGACCAGCAGCAGGCAGTCGCCGGCCACGCAGAGCGTCAGTCCGGCCAGGTTGGCCAGCGCGGCGGCGGCTCCGGCCGAGTCGCTGGCCGCCTCGGCGCGCAGACGGATGGTGGCCTGGTCGGCGACTTTGCTGACCGCGGCGGCCAGCAGGCAGGCGGCGGCCGGCAGCGCCAGACAGCAGGAGCGCCAGGCGCAGCCGGACAGACTGGGCGACCGGGTGGCGGCCAGCAGGCTGAGGCTGCCTGGCGCCAGTAGCGCCGGCGCCAGCGGCAGCGCCAGCACTCGGAGGGCGGCCTCGCCGGGCCGGCTGTACAGCTCCAGACAGGCCGACGCGCTGGCCGGCAGGAAGCAGGCAAGGAACTGCAGCGCGTCAGCGGCGATGAGGCTGGCGGCCAGGGCCAGCAGGGTCCAGGCGTTCTGCCGGAAGTGGCCCTCGGACAGGAAACGCTGCAGGCAGGTCCAGCCCTGCTGAGGCATCGGAAGCGTTCAGCTTGACTGCAGCAGCTGGGGTTGCGGAAGTCCCTCACCTCACGGCCTTCACCAGAAAGTGCAGCAGCGCATGCTGCAAGAATCTATGGATAGTTTCTACGATAAAGGAGGCCGCAGGCTGGCTTTAATATTTGATGAAGAAGATGCTGGATGGATGATGCTTCTTCATCTGCATCCCCATTTATGCTGAATCTTAGGGAAATGTACGCCCCGAATATTCTCTTCTTCTTGCATTCGATAGCCAGCTCTGCCTCCGAGGCTTTTCATTGGCTGATAAGCGGATGAACGCAAACTGTGTGTAGCGATTCGGGCCGCAGTCCCGCGCAATGCACGCGGAGTTTCGGGCCTTCAGATCATTGCCCAGAACCATAGAACAGAGGAAGGGTTTACGAATTTCAATGCCAATCTGAGATACATGTAGTTTTGTTCCACTTGTCCCCACTCCGTTCATTCATTCATAGAATAACAATAATTGCAGGAGGCGTTGTGGCCACACAACCAGCTCTGATGAGACGATGCCAATAAGAGGCCACTGTGAATCGCATGACAACGGCCTCGGCTAATTTTCGTGCACTACAAGCCCCAAATTAATGTTGGCCGCGCAGGGAATTGAACCAGGGGTCGTGCAGTAAATAATAGTAAAAAAACCGAAATAATCTTTGCAACTACTGTTAGTAGCTTCACGGTGTATAAAAAGCTAAGAAAAATAATACTTATATTTTTAACAGTAGAAAGCTTTTTATTTGTGCAATCTGGAGAATTTCATTGGGAGCAGCTGTAGAAAATGAAAAATATGGTCAATCACCACCGGTTACGTTACATGTAGATGAGCAATATTTTCCGGAATAAATAGTCACGCAAAGCATGATTTATGCGTTGACGGTTTAATGGTTTCTAAAAGTCTTTGTTTTGCTCGTAAATTGAGCACACATTTCTTAGAAACAAAAGTTTATAAGAATAAAGTGTTCAAATAGTAACTGTGGAGACAGTATAGGTACAATTATCAGACAAAAATAGTATTAGCAATTAGGTTACTAAAATGTTCTATTCAGAGAGCTAATCAAGACCAAGAACTGTCGAAATAATTCGCAGAAAGCATTTAGCGGAATTGTGTACGGTGTCAGTACACAGTCCAGAACAGTTGCTTCATTTTGCCTCCGTTCTGCATCGTTTCCAGCGCTATTCGAGACTCCACGGTAAGCAGAGGGCAGTTGGTGAAGGTGAGAATGCTGAGCTTAGGGCAAGAGTCCACCAGACAGCGGATGCTGGCGTCAGTGATGGAGACGCACTGGTTAATCTGCAGTTCGCTGAGCAGCTTGCTCAATGGCGAGGCGGCCAAGATGGCGACACCTTCATCCGTGATGCTGCAGCCGCTCAGGTTGAGGCTGCCGAGGCAGCGGCACCGCTCCGCGATGTGGCGGAGGCTGGCGTCGGTGCAGCTGGAGCAGCCCTGCAGGTTCAGCACCCGCAGGCGCCGGCCCGACGCTGCGGTCAGGGCGTCCACCACTGAGTCGGTCACCTTCGGTTCGAGACGGGTGCGGGACAGTGAGAGTTCGAATGATTCCTGTGGGATATCCATGTGGATCCGAATGCCTCCTGTGGGATATACATTTGGATCCAAATGCTTCCTGTGGGACATCCATGTGGATCCAAATGCTTCCTGTGGGATATCCATGTGGATCCAAATGCTTCCTGTGGGATATCCATGTGGATCCAAATGTCTCCTGTGGGCTATCCATGTGGATCCGAATGCCTCCTGTGGGCTATCCATGTGGATCCGTGGGATATCCATGTGGACCCGAATGCTTCCTGTGGGATATCCATGTGGATCCAAATGCCTCCTGTGAGCTATCTTTGTGGATCCGAATGCCTCCTGTGGGCTATCCATGTGGACCCGAATGCCTCCTGTGGGCTATCCATGTGGATCCGTGGGATGTCCATGTGGATCCGAATGCCTCCTGTGGGCTATCCATGTGGATCCGTGGGATATACATGTGGACCCGAATGCTTCCTGTGGGCTATCCATGTGGATCCAAATGTCTCCTGTGGGATATCCATGTGGATCCAAATGTCTCCTGTGGGATATCCATGTGGATCCAAATGTCTCCTGTGGGATATCCATGTGGATCCAAATGTCTGTGGGATATCCAGTCTAAATTCCTCTGTGGTCCATCTAACGAGCATCGTATGATGCACACAGCTTCTGTCCTGAAACTCACGGATGTTGGGATATGAATCTCATAGGAGTAGAAACAAAACCCAAATGCAACCCACCTGGCTGCAGCGACGCAGCTGAACCTCGCGCAGGTTGGCCAGATGAGGCAACACGGTTAGAAGTATTTTCTCTGTTGGAACCTCGCGACTGCCCTTCATAGCGTTAAGATTCAACGATTGTAGCGACTTGCAGGCAGACAAGTATTGCACGCATTCGTCTGTGATTTCATCAAAGTTGCTCCAGTCTACTCGTTGAGTAGCCCAGGTGACCAGCTGAGCAGCGAGAAGGCTGTCTGAGCCAGTGAGTGAGCGACGCGACATCATATCGTGCAATTGGTTGCGAATGAACGGAGGAAAGCTGAGCAGGTAGGCTAGCTTGAGCTGTCGAATTTCTGAGCAGATGACCTGGGTACATCTGGAATAATTATATTTAATAGATGTGTATACATGAATCATTAATCTGAGTTATGTTCAACTTTGTTTTTCTTAACTTTCTTGCAAAAATATGTTGAAAAATAATTAAGACTTAAAGCCTACAAAAGAAAGAAATTAAAACTCGTAATTTATCAAATAGCAAATGCTACATTCCTACAAATTGTATCAATTCTACATGTAGATGTATATACCTTTTTCGAAGTGAAGTAACCATTATGCAGGCAAGCTCAGTAAAATAATCACTAAAAGAAACAACTTATGTAGCACTTAGGTTTCTTGCGTTCCAGTTAAATATGCAAACAATTGATCAGCATAGAAGTGACAATACAATCGTGTGTAGAATACAAAGGGAGGCTTTGAAAGGTCTGTCGAAATTATATAGCAGAACTTTTAATCTGAAACTGAAACTATGACTAACTGAAAGCCAATTGTATCCAACTTTGCTTAAATAAGAACGCAAAGTTTGAGTAGTGAACAGTTTGAAACGCCTTTGTGCTGCGCTTCGTATTGAAAATTAATAAAAACATTTATTTGTTTATTTTGTTATTATTCTCAAAAACTTAAAAGTATTATAATTCCTGGAATGCAAGAATTCTGCTGGCATTCGACGGATGGACGGACAATGGTAGCTACTTAGCTAGGCTATATCTGTGGTTTTGACGTTGGTGTAGCACTGTCTCTCGGTTTTTTCAGTTTTCGTATGCTTTATCGCAACTGTCCTTTATATGTTTCATTAAGTAATTTTAAACTTAAATACAACTTTTAATTTCTTTTTCTTTACTTGACCCTTGGGCTTGTTTTTTTAATGAACATTTGAAGGTTAAACTTTTAATATGTCTGCTAAAAGTTTTTAAATCTATTTCCGTGGTGTGGAAGGTCTCCTTATTCTCCTTATACTCCTTATTTCACCTTATTTTGGCCTCAGCCCTTCCCTTCCTTAGGCTATTCTCCTTGACCTTAGGCCTATTATCCTTTTGTATCATCTTTTTTTCAAAGGCCTGGCTTTTTGCCCTATTGCAAAGGTATTGCTCTATGAGCATTCAACTCTACTTGGTTTATACTATAGATTTTGGGACCAAATTATGTACTTAGTTTAATTAAAAGATCCCACAACCATGAAAATGCATTGCACAACAAATGTAGGCCCCTAGAAAAAATTTCCCCCATTTTTTTCTTTATGCACCATGTGCTAGGCCTCTAAAGCAATTTTATTCCTTTTAGTTGTACCATGTGCCAGCACTTAGGGTTGTTATATGCTATAGTTAGTTATTAGACACTTTGTCATCTTACTACTTTGTTATCCACTTATATTTTAGACATTGTCATCCAGTATTCTACCATTGCACATTTGTACCTCCATAGGCCTTAGCTGTAGCCATAACAAATTTTATCATGCCATCTCCATGGCCGCAATTTGTTATGTTTTAGATAGTCAAATCTCCATATTCTAAATTTTCTTATACTATAGCCATATTAAAAATTAACAAAATTAACAAAAACCACTAATTTCCAAAGCAAAAAGCAAAAATGTAAAGCCAAAGTAAAAGCAAGATCAAGCAAAAAGCAAAAATTTCAAATTTAATAATTTATAAAGATTTTAATATAATAGATTTAGTTTTGTGCAACAAATATAAATTATACATTTTATGAGATAGCTGGTAATGTATTTATTTATTTAGCCAAATATATAAAAATTTAAATAAAATAAAAATAACTTTTCTTTACAAAAAAGAGACTTTGTATTTAATTTATATTATTATGGGAAATTACGTATGATGCTCAAAATCTCTATAATCTATAACTGTAGCTAGCTACCAATTGGCAAGATCTCTGTAACTGCAATCTGTAACCAAATTTTGGTGAAAAAAGTGCCATCCCAAATTTTCCCATAACCATAGCCATAATTACATTAGAACACTACTGTCATCTTAGGCCTGGCCTACTACTTATTTATCTATAATACTAATGTAGACACTTCATAATCTATTTCCTATAAACACTTTGTTATTCATTTTTTATATCAAAAACTTTGCTATATATACAGTATAACTTTGTCAACTAAGTTATAATGTTATGTCAATAGCCATAAGTGGCCAAATTGCAATTGAATGCATACAATTACAAATTCAAAAGATAGACTAGACATACAGTCACCTATATATATCTACATGTAGTCACCCTCCTATTTGTCTTATTACTAGCAAAATACACTGACATATTAAATACCATGCAAGTTTGTACCTATAGGCATAGAAATAAAATTATAATATTAGATCTCTAAAACACATACAAATTACAATTAATATTATATTATAATTTATAGCCCTATTATAATATCATAAAATGACAAAGTTTCCTTTTAAAGTTGGTCACTTTATAATCTAGATTTAATAATATTTTTTGATATGATGAAAATGGCCAAAAAACCATGGTTAATGAAAATGACAAAGATGGCAATGTATCTAGTACAATGATGTAACTAGAAATTTGTTGAGGGGGGGGCAGATAGAGGGTAAAGACCAAGTAGGGCAGAAGAATGGCTTTATTTTTTGGAAAAAATATACTTGGTCTCCCCTTTGTTTTTTCATTTGATTACTTTTTTGATTACTCTAGATTAGCTTGACTCAATTACTTGCAGTGGCTTTGTTCTTGTCCACAAATTTATAGCAAATTATATAAAAAATGGCAAGTAGGCCTAACAAATAATAGCAAATAGAGTTTGAACTTTGAGTAGTCTTTCAAGTTTCAATTGTCATAATAGAATTATTGATTGTCATGATAAAAGATAAAAGATATTATTATAATATACATGTATAAGCTTTTAAAAAATGCAAAGATTTATATTTTGCAAAAATTAGCACATTTTTCATATTAATCATTGATCAAGGGTACTTATGCCATGTATTAACTATATCAAGTTGTAGGCTTTCATTTTTCTTTTTGTGCCAAATGCACCAAGTATGCTAGAGAAATAGCCTATTTATGCTAAAAAAATTGGTGGAATCTACTTTTCTAATTATAGAAAAGATCTAAAGCCTCTATTAAAGATTAGGGCCTATGTATAGACTTCTATGATATATTATAGATTGTAGGAGCAATGCTCTTTTCTGTTTCTAAGCCCTATGTTAAGGAAGAGACTATAATGTGCAGTCTTTGCCTTTAGAGTTTAGGAAGGATACAAGGCTAATATAACTTAGAGCCTCATTGTTAGTTTTCATAATACAAAACTAGACCTAGTACTTGTTTTATTGACACCAAAGCCAACAGGGATAAAATGCTAAATAAACCTTAAAAAGCAAATCACTGTTGGCAAGACTTGAACCCACAATGTTCCACCAATGAGTAGCACTTAAGGCATACTCATAGAGCTATGCCATCTAACTATTTGCATTTATAATATTTTGTGACTTTAAAGAATAATATTAACAAGATCTCCTTTTTTGAACTACATAAGAATCCTTTATATTTCACTTACAGAGTCTTTTCATAGTTTTTATATGGCTTTTTAAAGTCTAATTTCAGATGTCCTACTTTATGACATTAGGATTGGTGCCTTACTTTTGGGAAAAGATGCTAGACAATTTTTCATAGAAAATAAAATTTGTTATTTGCATAGATAAAACATTTAACAAATTCAACTAGAAGAAGCTGCTTGGCTTATATATTAGACTTTGGGATAAGGTCAATACAAAGAAATAAGTTGTGATGCAATATCTAGACTCTATGCTTATGATTCAAGCATACAGAAAAGATATTCTTTATAAATTTAATAATTCTCTAGGCCTAAGCATATTTATAATAACCACTCAATTATATTGTATTAGAGTTGTATCATTCTATATTGTTTGAATAGTTATATCTCATAGAGAAGTTGTTTTCTATAGACATTTTTAGCAACCCTAGATTTGTATTTTTACCATAGTTTTTATAGTAGACCATCACTGTATCTATATTATTGATTAAAGCAAAAATCTTCTTGCGTAATAAAGTAATTACAACATAGTGTTAATAATTACTTTTGCAACATGGATGTGTCTACCTTTTATTGAAGTATACTACTATTTCTAAAGTATTTTTTAAAAAACTTTTTTATAATTTAGAATTTTACAAAATTTCTATAGAAAATCATAGGAGCACTTAAATAAAGCTTAAGATCAACATTTATGGCGAAAACCAACGCGTTTCAACCCACTAGGGCCGTCGTCAGGGTATATTTTATCACTGAACGAAACACTCAATATAAATAAGCAAACGATTGTACTATCTCAAGTGTCAAATTGAAAACGGGAGGGTAACCAATGTACGAAAAACATAAAAAACTAGGGGTTGGAGTTAAGCGAGAATAATGATGTAAAAAAAAAAAAAAATGTACGCGCAACAAAAAATAGTCAAACTCAAAACACCCTAAGAAGGTGGCCCGCACCACTATGTAGCAATTGCACATTGAGACTGGGATTTTGAGCTTTGATGTGCAGCGCTTCAAGAATGCTAAGCTTGAATTCAGAGTTAGCACGGTCGATAATTTTAAACAATTCAATCTGTTCTCTGTCACAGCAGCCCTTGCATTCCAGAAGGTGGTCCTGGATAGCAGATTTTTTCAGCCAATGCTCCCTAACTCTGGTGTGCAGGTGTCTTTTGGTTTTTCCCACGTAAGAGGTATTCTGATCTTCAGAACAACAAAATTTATAGACGACACCTGCAACTAGAGCACGAGGAACACGAGGAGCATTGGCTGAAAAAATCTGCTATCCAGGACCACCTTCTGGAATGCAAGGGCTGCTGTGACAGAGAACAGATTGAATTGTTTAAAATTATCGACCGTGCTAACTCTGAATTCAAGCTTAGCATTCTTGAAGCGCTGCACATCAAAGCTCAAAATCCCAGTCTCAATGTGCAATTGCTACATAGTGGTGCGGGCCACCTTCTTAGGGTGTTTTGAGTTTGACTATTTTTTGTTGCGCGTACATTTTTTTTTTTTTTTTACATCTGTTTGCCTTCTCTCTCTCTCTCTCTCTCTCATTATTCTCGCTTAACTCCAACCCCTAGTTTTTTATGTTTTTCGTACATTGGTTACCCTCCCGTTTTCAATTTGACACTTGAGATAGTACAATCGTTTGCTTATTTATATTGAGTGTTTCGTTCAGTGATAAAATATACCCTGACGACGGCCCTAGTGGGTTGAAACGCGTTGGTTTTCGCCATAAATGTTGATCTTAAGCTTTATTTATTTGCTATTAATTAAGCGAGCAACTCTACCACATAGGAGCACTTGTTTTCTTCTTTCACTTCATTCTGGACATTGCCCTTCAAATTGAGAAAAATACATGAAGATGAAAATTTCCATGTGGTTATAAAAGCCTTGCTAGATGTGGGGAATATTTTCAGAGGGAAAAGTGTCACTAATAAGAAATGACTAATAGCTAGGAATAGTATGTGCTCATACTTACTTTTTGCAGTTGTCATGATGTTCCATAACCATGGCTAGCTATAACTTTAGCAAAGTGCTATTAGTATAATATATAAGTTCTTAAAAGCTCTGTGAATCAATATAAACTGGTTATATATTGAAACATTGTTATCAAAAGTTTTATCAGCTATGGAGACAACAACTACCCTATGGTCACGCCCTACAGTACAAGGACCCCCATTACAGCGGCTAGTACAGTCATTTGCTATAATAGTTGCACTTTCTTCGAAGCAATCACAACTTGACCTGACATGACCCCTCCCGCAGCGCTGAATCCAATCGCTCGCCATGGGCAAAGTGCGCAGAACCAAGAAGCCGCCGCCAGACGGCTACGAGATGATCGAGCCCACCCTGGAGGAGCTCAACAGGAAGATGCGCGAGGCCGAGCGCGAGCCGCACGAAGGCAAGCGCAAAGTGGAGGCCGAGTGGCCGATCTTCCGCATCCACCACCAGCGCACCCGCTACATATTCGACCTCTACCACAAGCGCAAGGCCATCTCTCGCGAGCTGTTCGACTACTGCATCAAAGAGAAGCTGGCGGACACCAGCCTCATGGCCAAGTGGAAGAAGCAAGGATACGAGAACCTGTGCTGCCTGCGCTGCATCCAGAGCCGCGACACCAACTTTGCCACCAGCTGCATCTGCCGGGTGCCCAAGAGCAAACTGGAGGAAGGCAAAATTGTTGAATGTCAAAACTGCGGCTGCCGCGGCTGCTCCGGCTGAGCGGCCTTCTGCCGGCTTAGCCGATTGATTTGTTTTATTCCGCGATTAGGCACCGGACTTGGGACTCGTTTGACCTGATGATGTAGCTTCTAGGGATTATGAGCTATGATTGCAAATCTAAAAAACTTGCAATCTACTCTAACCTGTGGATTGCTAATCTAGCCTGTGGGTCATGGTGTACTATGGGATTGCTAATCTAGCCTGTGGGTCATGGTGTACTATGGGATTGCTAATCTAGCCTGTGGGTTGCTAATCTAGCCTGTGGATCATGGTGTACTATGGGATTGCTAATCTAGCCTGTGGATTGCTAATCTAACCTGTGGATTGCTAATCTAGCCTCTAATAATCCGTTTTTAAATAATCTATAAATCTACGTGTCTCAGCTATTCAGAAATACAGCGGCAAACTCAAACTTAACAATTAAACCCGTTTGGTACTCCCGTACTGCTAATAATCGCTGCATTATTATTGCGCTACTTTCAATGTCCTTCGTGTTGTAATAAACTTCAAATATCTGGCAACTCCTTTAATCATTTAGTTTGTTTTATTTGTTTATTTTAAGCTTGTGTTGAATTACAGAAGTTTTGGATCTCGAAAGGTTAAAAGTAGGAACCCAAAGTAGATTGCTGGACTTACAAAAGTAACTCTTTCGATACTTTATTAGTAGCGGAATTCGTGGAATCCAGTTCCTGACTAGCGAACTCAGTGAGTTGCCGTTTTCATCAGTGTCAGCTGAAAAAAAGTATGAAAAAAACGTTTTTAAACCAAAATGATCAAACCCTGGTTAGACACTCACCTGAAGGATTAGAGACTGGGTTAGGCACTCACCTGAAGGATCAGATACAGGGTTAGAAATCTCACCTGAAGGATCAGAGACAGGGTTAGACACTCACCTGAAGGATCAGAGACAGGTTTAGAAATCTTACCTGAAGGATCAGAGACAGGGTTAGACACTCGCCTTAAGGATCAGAGACAGGGTTGGACACTCACCTGAAGGATCAGAGACAGGGTTAGACACTCACATGAAGGATCAGATACAGGGTTAGAAATCTCACCTGAAGGATCAGAGACGGGGTTAGACACTCACCTGATTTTCAGAGACGGGGTTAGAAATCTCACCTGAAGGATCAGAGACAGGGTTAGACACTCACCTGAAGGATCAGAGACAGGTTTAGAAATCTTACCTGAAGGATCAGAGACAGGGTTA
Organism: Macrostomum lignano; assembly: GCA_002269645.1. Lineage (NCBI taxonomy): Eukaryota > Metazoa > Platyhelminthes > Macrostomidae > Macrostomum > Macrostomum lignano. The sequence continues at coordinate 554,673 of NIVC01000056.1, forward strand.
GACACTCGCCTTAAGGATCAGAGACAGGGTTGGACACTCACCTGAAGGATCAGAGACAGGGTTAGACACTCACATGAAGGATCAGATACAGGGTTAGAAATCTCACCTGAAGGATCAGAGACGGGGTTAGACACTCACCTGATTTTCAGAGACGGGGTTAGAAATCTCACCTGAAGGATCAGAGACAGGGTTAGACACTCACCTGAAGGATCAGAGACAGGTTTAGAAATCTTACCTGAAGGATCAGAGACAGGGTTAGACACTCGCCTTAAGGATCAGAGACAGGGTTGGACACTCACCTGAAGGATCAGAGACAGGGTTAGACACTCACATGAAGGATCAGATACAGGGTTAGAAATCTCACCTGAAGGATCAGAGACGGGGTTAGACACTCACCTGATTTTCAGAGACGGGGTTAGAAATCTCACCTGAAGGATCAGAGACAGGGTTAGACACTCACCTGAAGGATCAGAGACAGGGTTAGAAATCTCACCTGAAGGATCAGAGACGGGGTTAGACACTCACCTGAAGGATCAGAGACAGGGTTAGAAATCTCACCTGAAGGATCAGAGACAGGGTTAGACACTCACCTGAAGGATCAGAGACAGGGTTAGACACTCACCTGAAGGATCAGGGACAGGGTTAGAATCTCGCCTCTAGTCCAGTGATAGAATTCCAGCCCAGCTGAAGTGCCAATGCAGGACTTAGAAGCCCCCTGAAGTTCGAATTTCCAGAGGCACCCTGAAGCACTCTAACTAGCAGACACACTGCACTGATAATTGCAGCATCCGGCATGTCTGTGCTGATCGAGACCTCCCTAGGCGACATCACGGTAGACCTGTACTGCAGGGAGCGGCCCCGCTGCTGCGAGAACTTCCTGAAACTGTGCAAAGTGAAGTACTACAACTGGTGCCTGTTCCACTCTGTGCAGCGCGGCCTGGTGGCTCAGACTGGCGACCCCACTGGCAGCGGCAGCGGCGGGGAGGCCGTGTACGCCATGCTGGGTGGCGAGAAGTACTTTGATAGGGAGCTGCGGCCGAAGATGAAGCACCTGCGCAGAGGCTGCGTGAGCATGGTTAATAGCGGCTCGGATAGGCACGGCTCGCAGTTCTTCATCACTCTGGGCGACTCAATCGACTCACTGGATGGCGTGCACACCGTTTTCGGCCAGGTGGCCGAAGGCTTCGACATCTTGGACAAGTTGAACGAGGTCTACTGCGACAGGGACCACCGGCCGTTCCAGGATGTCCGTATCTACCACACCATTGTGCTGGACGACCCGTTCCCGGATCCGCCAGGACTGGTCATTCCTGACAGGTGATTGATTTATTGACTGATGGATTTATTTACCTCTGTTAGCCATCTGCTCTCCCCACCTGCCCAACCTACCCAATCAATCTCCTAACCTACTCAACCAATCCCCAACCCCAACCTACCCAGGGAATTCTCCATCTTACCCAACTAGTCTCCTAACCCAATCTCCCAACCTACCCAACCAGTCTCCCAACCTACCCACCAGTCTCCCAACCTACCCAACCAATCCCCAACCTACCCGATCAGTCTCCCAAACCTACCCAACCCATCCCCAACCTACCCGATCAGTCTCTCAAACCTACCCAACCAATCCCCAACCTACCCGATCAGTCTCCCAAACCTACCCAACCCATCCCCAACCTACCCGATCAGTCTCCCAAACCTACCCAACCCATCCCCAACCTACCCGATCAGTCTCCCAAACCTACCCAACCAATCCCCCAACCTACCCGATCAGTCTCTCAAACCTACCCAACCAACCCCCAACCTACCCGATCAGTCTCCCAAACCTACCCAACCGATCCCCAACCTACCCGATCAGTCTCCCAAACCTACCCAACCAATCCCCTATCCCCCAACCTACCCGATCAGTCTCTCAAACCTACCCAACCGATCCCCCAACCTACCCGATCAGTCTCCCAAACCTACCCAACCGATCCCCCAGCCTACCCGATCAGTCTCCCAAACCTACCCAACCAATCCCCAACCTACCCGATCAGTCTCCCAAACCTACCCAACCCATCCCCAACCTACCCGACCAGGTCGCCGGAGCCCAGTGCGGAGCAGCTGGCTCGCACTGATCGCATCGGCGCCGAGGATGCCATAGACGACACGGAAGGCCTGACGCAGGAGGAGGCGGCCGAGTACCACAGGCAGCGGGAGGCGCAGTCGAACGCCCGCCTGTTGGCGATGATCGGCGACCTGCCAGACGAAGACGTGAAGCCGCCAGACAACGTGCTGTTCGTCTGCAAGCTGAACCCCGTCACCACGGACGACGACTTGAACACCATCTTCAGCCGGTTTGGCGAGATTCACTCCTGCGAAGTGATCCGGAGCAAGCGGACTGGTGAGAGTTGCGAGTCTGTTGCGTCGAGCAAGATATTTATATCAGACATTGCCTACTGACCAGTAGCGAGGAAAGAGTATATATATCAAACTTTTGCCCGTGTGTAACCCGATGAAAATGATGCCTAGGTCAAGGAGCGTTCCAGCGTCAGTTGCGGGTAACACATAATATTAATACTTGATTACACCTGCCTTAATGGGCAGATGTGCAACCGACAGCTCAGCCGCAGCCAAGGACTGGTGGGTCGCCACACACAGCCTCAATTACCCCAGCTAATGCTGGCACCCATTTTACAGCTGGGTGAACTGAAGCAATGCAGAGTTAAGTGTCTTGCTCAAGGACACAATTTTTTTCGAGTGACTCAAGAATCGAACCCCCGACCTTTCAATCGTAAGTCCGACGCGCTGACCACTAGGCTACAACCTCTTGGGTAACACAGGTATTGTCACTGTAGAGACGAGATGTCACTGTAGAAGTCGCTAAAAAGTCGTCATAGAGTCAATTTAAGACATTTTATTGTCTTCGACTCTGAACTGTCTCTGGGGCCGTAAATTTGTATCTGAGGCGTGCTGGAGTCGCTGTAGAACCACTGAGTTGCATCTAAAGCGCATCTGCGCCACTTTATGAATCAGAACCGCATTTCGCATTTAATAAAAACTCCAATTATTCTACTTAAGTCAGTAGGAAGTTAAGCGCAAACACAAAGACTCTTGGACTTTTTTGTGACTTTTCTTTACGATTCTCCAAGTCATGTGATGCGCTCGTGACTCAACAGTCGCCTCTGCGTCTCATTGCAGTCGTTTGAGTCGTTAATAATACGCTCGTAGTGATGCAATATATGAGTAGCGATGAACTAAATAAATCAAAATTTCTTCTTTATATCTCTCAGGGGGTGTAGCCTAGTGGTTAGAGCGTCGGACTTACGATTGAAAGGTCGGGGGTTCGATTCTCGACCCACTTGGAACAATTTGTGTCCTTGAGCAAGCCACCTAACTCTGCATTGCTTCAGTTCACCCAGCTGTAAAATGGGTGCCAGCATTAGCTGGGGGAATTGAGGGTGTGCGGCGACCCCCCAGTCCTTGGACTGAACCACTTCCCATGAGGGCAGGTGTAATTAATTATTATTATTCATTATTATTATTATTCTTTATATCACACCCATCCGCAGGCGAGTCGCTTCAATACGCGTTTATCGAATTCGACAAAGCCGACGACTGCGAGGCGGCCTACTTCAAGATGGACAACGTGCTGATCGACGACCGTCGGATTCACGTCGACTTCTGCCAGTCGGTGGCCAAGGTGTGGCGCGATTTTCGTCGGGACAAAGCGACCGCTGCGGCTGGCAAGCGGCATAGCCAGCAGCAGCAACGGCGCCGGTCTCCAAGTCCCGCTGCTAATAATGGGTCGCGGAACCGCCGGTCGCCGAGTCCCGATCAGCAGCAGAGATCCCGGAATCGCCGGTCTCCGAGTCCCGATCAGCAGAGATCCCGGAACCGCCGGTCTCCGAGTCCCGATCAGCAGCAGAGATCCCGGAACCGCCGGTCTCCGAGTTCAGATCAGCAGCAGAGATCCCGGAACCGCCGGTCTCCGAGTTCAGATCAGCAGCAGAGATCCCGGAATCGCCGGTCTCCGAGTCCAGATCAGCAGCAGAGGTCCCGGAACCGCCGGTCTCCGAGTCCAGATCAGCAGCAGAGATCCCGGAATCGCCGGTCTCCGAGTCCCAAACAGCAGCAGAGGTCCCGGAATCGCCGGTCTCCGAGTCCCGAACAGCAGCACAGATACCGCTCACGCCGGTCTCCTAGAGAAAGTCCAGCTCATAAAAAATCCAAGCACAATCGTCGATCCCGCTCCAGGTCCCGCAGCAAGTCCCACGGTGACAGCAGGAGCAAAGGAACTTCCTCGTCAAGGTCCCGCTATCGTTAGCCTGACCGCGTAGGTTCTCGACTAACTTGGGCCGGCATTTTTGCTTCACTACCATGCCATAGCTGTGCTGTAATGTAGCTTTGATGTTGCGCCCACTGTAATAAAGCATTTCTTATTATTATTGATTGACCTAAAAGGACGAGCAAAGACCCGCTAAACTTCTCTTGTTTGTCTGTCTGTTTGAATCTGTGCATTTTTGCTCTACTTGTTCAAGTACATGTAAACATGCGCTTCAATAATTAACAATGGCCTGCTCGATATTGCATTTCGGCACTTATTTACTTCTTATTCAATAGATAGCGAGTTTATCATCAAGAGAATTAGCAGGCGCTCAGGGTTAGGCCTCAACAACCAGCCTCCCAGATCCTCAGTTGCTGGGCCAGCCTCCCAGAGTGTCAGTTGCTGGACCAGCCTCCCAGAGTGTCAGTTGCTGGGCCAGCCTCCCAGATCCTCAGTTGCTGGGCCAGCCTCCCAGATCCTCAGTTGCTGGGCCAGCCTTCCAGAGTGTCAGTTGCTGGGCCAGCCTCCCAGATCCTCAGTTGCTGAGCCAGCCTCCCAGATCCTCAGTTGCTGTGCCAGCCTCCCAGATCCTCAGTTGCTGTGCCAGCCTCCCAGATCCCCAGTTGCTGGGCCAGCCTCCCAGATCCTCAGTTGCTGTGCCAGCCTCCCAGATCCTCAGTTGCTGGGCCAGCCTCCCAGATCCTCAGTTGCTGGGCCAGCCTCCCAGATCCTCAGTTGCTGTGCCAGCCTCCCAGATCCTCAGTTGCTGTGCCAGCCTCCCAGATCCTCAGTTGCTGGGCCAGCCTCCCAGATCCTCAGTTGCTGTGCCAGCCTCCCAGATCCTCAGTTGCTGTGCCAGCCTCCCAGATCCTCAGTTGCTGTGCCAGCCTCCCAGATCCTCAGTTGCTGTGCCAGCCTCCCAGTTCGTCAGTTGCTGGGCCAGCCTCCCAGATCCTCAGTTGCTGGGCCAACCTCCCAGATCCTCAGTTGCTGGGCCAGCCTCCCAGATCCTCAGTTGCTGGGCCAGCCTCCCAGATCCTCAGTTGCTGTGCCAGCCTCCCAGATCCTCAGTTGCTGGGCACCCAGTACTCCACACTCATCACTCCCATCCCGCCGGCATTCCGCAGCAGTCCTCCACGCTTAGCGGCCGGTTGCTGTGCCGCCTGCTGCATCCGCAGCCTTCGCCTCGCATGCCGCCTTCGCGCCTCTACCGCAGCCGCGTGCTGACTGAGGCCGAAGGCGGGCCGACACCCCCGCCCGAGTCCGAGCGAATCCGCCTGCCGCAGGGGCTGCTCCGCCGCGATGCCGAACTCGCTGCTCGTCACGTCGATTTGGCCGAAGGTCAGCCGCAGCGGCTGCTTATCGTGGCCAAGGACCGGCGCAAGAACTGCGTTGTGGGGCAGCGGTACCCGCCCAGCTTCGGCAACCAGTTCCTGGCCAGCGGCTCCTGGCTGCACGCGTCCAGGAGCGTCGGGGACTACTTTACTATTCTGGCACAGGTGGGTCTGGGTGTACAACTGTCTGTCTGTGTCTTTTCTCAGATGTCCTCAAAGTCTTGCATACATTTTTAAATTTTTTTGCTCGTTAGGTATTAATTTCGAGGGGAATCCCACTAGCACAAGTTTATCGATTTTTCAGGGGAATCCCACTAACACAAGTTTATCCATTTTAAGGTGAATCCCATTAACACAATTTTATCGATTTTTCAGGGAAATCCCACTAACACAAGTTTATCCATTTTTCAGGGGAATCCCACTAACACAAGTTTATCCATTTTTCAGGAAATCCCACTAACACAAGTTTATCGATTTTTCAGGGGAATCCCACTAACACAAGTTTATCCATTTTAAGGTGAATCCCATTAACACAATTTTATCGATTTTTCAGGGAAATCCCACTAACACAAGTTTATCCATTTTTCAGGGGAATCCCACTAACAAGTTTATCCATTTTTCAGGGGAATCCCACTAACACAAGTTTATCCATTTTTCAGGGGAGTCCCACTAACACAAATTTATCCATTTTCAGGGGAATCCCACTAACACAAATTTATCCATTTTTCAGGGGAATCCCACTAACACAAGTTTATCCATTTTTCAGGGGAATCCAATCGCCGCAGCTTCTCTGTCCCAAATCTATCGCTCGCCACTCAAGTTACGCAATCCCCTCTGTTCCTTACAGGGCCGGTCCAACAGTTTCCACCAGGTGAACCGGGAATCACCGGTGACCAGTTTTACCCAGCTTGGCCTCCGCCCGGAAGTGGCCGCAGCCGCCTCGGCCGCCGTAGGTTCCGACCGGCCAACCCTCATCCAGTGCCTGGCCGCCGGGCCGCTACTGTCCAGCTGGAACACGGCCTGCCTGGCCGAGACTGGCAACGGCAAAACCCTGGCCTACTTGGCTCCGTTGCTAAGCAACCTGCTGTCGCTGCCGGAGGGCGTCGACCGCAGTCGCCGCTGCATCCTGGTGGTCTGTCCGACCCTGGTGTTGATGCGCCAGATTGCTGCGGCGGCCGGCCTGTTCTGCTCCCAGCTGGGACTTCGCGTTGCCACGGCCGATGAGGCCAAGCGGGAGGCTGAGCTCGGCGTTATTGTCGGCGTGCCGGAGCGGATTAACGACTTGCTGCGCTGTCGGGCCGACGCTGGCGCCCCCCTTCTGCCGACTGCCTGCGTGCTGGACGAGGCCGACTGCTTGCTTGACGACTCCTTTGTTGATGGCACGTCCGCGTTGCTGGGGCGACTGTTTCTGCAGACTGGCGAGCCTCAGCACGGGGTGCCCATGGGCGCTCAGGTGATCTTGGATTGGGGATTGGGGAGTTTGAGTTGAGATATTTTAGATTGGGGATCTGTCTGCTTGAGTTGGGATATTTTAGATTGGGGATCTGTCTGCTTGAGTTGGGATATTTTAGATTGGGGATCTGATTGAGTTGGGATATTTTAGATTGGGGATCTGTCTGCTTGAGTTGGGATATTTTAGATTGGGGATCTGTCTGCTTGGGGATATTTTAGATTGGGGATCTGTCTGCTTGAGTTGGGATATTTTAGATTGGGGATCTGATTGAGTTGGGATATTTTAGATTGGGGATCTGTCTGCTTCAGTTGGGATATTTTAGATTGGGGATCTGTCTGCTTCAGTTGGGATATTTTAGATTGGGGATCTGTCTGCTTGAGTTGGGATATTTTAGATTGGGGATCTGTCTGCTTGAGTTGGGATATTTTAGATTGGGGATCTGATTGAGTTGGGATATTTTAGATTGGGGATCTGTCTGCTTGAGTTGGGATATTTTAGATTGGGGACCTGTCTGCTTGAGTTGGGATATTTTAGATTGGGGACCTGTCTGCTTCAGTTGGGATATTTTAGATTGGGGATCTGTCTGCTTCAGTTGGGATATTTTAGATTGGGGATCTGTCTGCTTCAGTTGGGATATTTTAGATTGGGGATCTGTCTGCTTCAGTTGGGATATTTTAGTCTAGAAAAGCCCGCTCCACCGCAGGTGGTGCTGGCCTCAGCCACAATGCCGCCCAGCCTGGAGGAGGCCCTGGGCTCCGGCCTGCTGCCCAGCGACTCCTTCGCCCGGGTCGCCACTCCGTTCGCCCACCGACCGCCGGCCCAGAGCGCGCAGCTGTTTGTGCGCGCCAGTCGTGATACAAAGCGCGCCCTTTGTCTGGCGCGAATCCGGCGCAACTTGAAGCGCCAGTTGCCGACCATTGTTTTCTGCAACGCCTCCGCTACCACCAAGGAGCTGGCAGATGCCCTGGGCTCCAGCGACGCTGTCGCTTTGCACAGCGGCCTACGGGCGGCCCAGCGGGACGACCTGGTGAAAGCTTTCTCTTTTGGACACCTGCCAGTAAGGCACTGACTGCTTTTGGAATTCATCAAAACCGCAGAGGGCATCCCAGACTCTCCAAAATAGCAGTTGGTATTCCAGATACTCAAAATCGCAGAGGAAATCCCATATTCCCAAAATAGCTGTGGGAATCCCAGATACTCAAAATAGCAGTGGGAATCCCAGATTCCTAAAATAGCTGTTGGAATTCCAGATACTCAAAATCGCAGAGGAAATCCCATATTCCCAAAATAGCTGTGGGAATCCCAGATACTCAAAATCACAGAGGGAATTCCAGATTCCCAAAATAGCTGTAGAAATTCCAAGATACTCAAAATAGCAGTGGGAATCCAAGATTCCCAAAATAGCTGTTGGAATTCCAGATACTCAAAATCGCAGAGGAAATCCCAGCTTCCCAAAATAGCAGTGGGAATCCCAGATTCCTAAAATAGCTGTTGGAATCCCAGATACTCAAAATCACAGAGGAAATCCCATATTCCCAAAATAGCTGTGGGAATCCCAGATACTCAAAATCACAGAGGGAATTCCAGATTCCCAAAATAGCTGTGGTAATCCAGTATTCCGAAAATAGCTGTGGGAATTCCAGATTCCCAAAATAGCTGTGGGAATTCCAGATTCCCAGAATAGGTGTGGGAATTCCAGGTTCCCAGAATGGGTGTGGGAATTCCAGATACTGAAAATTGCAGAGGGAATCCCAGATACTCAAAATCGCAGAGGGAATCCCAGATCCTCAAAATGCAGTAAGCATCCAAAATCTCTCATATGGCTGCCTGCAGTTCCATATCCTCTAATTGGTATCCCTAGATAAACTGCAAAATAATTCGATTTTTTCGCAATGCTCTAATTCTCATCCTAGTCAGTTACCGCACAATTATTATTTTAATTTCCGTTTCCAGGTGCTGATTGCCACAGACCTGGCTAGCCGCGGCCTGGACACTCTGGCCGCCCGCCAGATTATCAACTGCGACCTGCCCGGCTTCCCTGCCATCTACCTGCACCGGCTGGGCCGCATCGGCCGGGTCGGCAGCGGCGGCTCCCCGTTCTCCGTGGCCTACGCGGCCGAGCGATTCGAAGTCCGCACCGTGCAGGCCGTGGAGACGGCGGCCCGGCTCGACCTGCCGCTGGCCCACCTGGACACCAATTTGAGCCGGCATTTTGCTGAGAAAGCCGCAGGCAGAGCTGCCTGATTGTTCTATCGTAGAGTTGATTTGTGATGATGCAGTTATTGACCGAGATTCTCCGCATTTCTTTGCTGTACGCTCGTACTCTAGAGTACACTGCCTGCGGCTTGGCGCTCCGTAGCTTTCGTTTGCAATATGTATTTTTATTCTGCCCTCCATTGCCAACCTGTGTCCTCACCTTCTTTCTGTCTGTCTGTCTGTCTGCCTGCCTGTCTGCCTGTCTGACTGTATGCCTGCCTGTCTGTCTGTCTGTCTGTCTGTCTGTCTGTCTGGCTGTCTGTCTGTCTGTCTGACTGTATGCCTGCCTGTCTGTCTGTCTGTCTGTCTGTCTGTCTGTCTGTCTGTCTGTCTGTATGTCTGTCTGTCTGTCTGACTGTATGCCTGCCTGTCTGTCTGTCTGTCTGTCTGTCTGTCTGTCTGTCTGTCTGTCTGTCTGTCTGTCTATCCTATCTATCTATCTATCTAATCTACCTACCTTAATCTATGTTTTTATCGATTTAGATCCCGTCCTTTCTGTCCTCAGCTCACCTGTGCTATCTCTTTAATCCAATTTGGTGAGAACGCTCTAACAGTGCGCATTCGGTTCTCAAATTTCGTCCATTACCTGCGCCCACCTATGCTGCTCTCAGGGCGAGGGCCGCCGTTGCGATTCGAATTTCTTTGACTGTTGCTTTATTGAAAATCTTCCGGCTGAAAATGTTTTGAATTCTTTCTGGTGTCTGCCGCCATCCACCTCATCCCAGTCGGTGCTTGCAGCTTGTCACCGCTTATTGCTCCATGCGGCCTTCTCCCCTACGTCTCCCTCTCGTCTCCCCGTGTCTCCCTCATCTCACTCTCCTTCTCTTCTCACTGTCTCCCTCTCCTCTCCCGTGTCTCCCTCTCCTCTCCCCTGTCTCCCTCTCCTCTCCCGTGTCTGCCTCTCCTCTCCCCTGTCTCCCTCTCCTCTCCCGTGTCTCCCTCTCCTCTCCGTGTCTCCTCTCCTCTCTCTCCCCTGTCTGTCTGCTGCCTCCCTCTCTCTCTCTCGCCCCGTGTGTCCTTCTCCTCCCAGTTCTCTCCCATATTCCTATCTCACCTCCCTATATCCCCCACACATGCATATACATACACTTTCTCTAAGCCTGACTCGTTAATTGAAATACACCTTGAACTTTAACCACCCGGAGCCTCTGCTCTGCTGTACGTAACAGAGAGAGCACCCAGTCTATTGACAGTTTCTACTTTTTATCTGCAACTGTGCGTCGCAAATTGGACTTTTGTCGAATAAAAGTGCAACTCTAGGAAAATTGCCAAATTTATTTAATAGTGCCTTCCTTTTTCTTTGATTTCTTTGCCGCGAGTTTTTTATAATTGTTTTTTCGTTTATATAAGACAGGCAGCTCTGGGGGGTAGCGGTTATAACTGGTTAAGCCTACACCCATCTTTAGGCCCGCTTCAGTGCCAGATGTTCACAAAGATTTTTGGCGACCAATCAGAACAGGAATTTTTATTTCTGCTGAGCTTTGGTCTGGTATTCAATTGCAAGCAGAAATTTAGGCGGTAATTCTGCTGCTCCTCTCCCAGCGAAGTCTCGCGCTGCCTCCGCCTTTTACGAGTATTTGTCAATTATAATCCCCCATCTAGCCAGTATCACCTCCCTCTTCTGCTCCCGTGTTCTTGCTGGATAATTTTCTTGGGATTGCCTGTGTGTGTTTCTGCCCAATGCGCTCTGCAATTTTTTGCTCGGTCACTTGTTTCTTCTTCCCACTCCCATGTCACTGTCCCCCACTCCCATCTCACTGTCCCCACTCCCATCTTACTGTCCCCCACTCCCATCCCACTGTCCCCACTCCCATCCCACCACTCCCATCCCACTGTCCCCCACTCCCATCCCACCACTCCCATCTCACTGTCCCCCACTCCCATCTTACTGTCCCCCACTCCCATCCCACTGCCCCCACTCCCATCTCACTGTCCCCCACTCCCATCTTACTGTCCCCCACTCCCATCCCACTGTCCCCCACTCCCATCCCACCACTCCCATCCCACTGTCCCCCACTCCCATCCCACCACTCCCATCTCACTGTCCCCCACTCCCATCCCACCACTCCCATCTCACTGTCCCCACTCCCATCTTACTGTCCCCCACTCCCATCCCACCACTCCCATCTCACTGTCCCCCACTCCCATCTTACTGTCCCCCACTCCCATCCCACTGTCCCCCACTCCCATCCACTGTCCCCCACTCCCATCTCACTGTCCCCCACTCCCATCTTACTGTCCCCCACTCCCATCCCACTGTCCCCCACTCCCATCTCACTGTCCCCCACTCCCATCTTACTGTCCCCCACTCCCATCCCACTGTCCCCCACTCTCATCCCACTGTCCCCCACTCCCATCCCACTGTCCCCACTCCCATCCCACTGTCCCCCACTCCCATCTCACTGTCCCCCACTCCCATCCCACTGTCCCCACTCCCATCCCACTGTCCCCACTCCCATCTTACTGTCCCCCACTCCCATCCCACTGCCCCCACTTCCATCTCACTGTCCCCCACTCCCATCTTACTGTCCCCCACTCCCATCCCACTGTCCCCACTCCCATCCCACCACTCCCATCTCACTGTCCCCCACTCCCATCTTACTGTCCCCCACTCCCATCCCACTGTCCCCACTCCCATCTCACTGTCCCCACTCCCATCTCACTGTCCCCACTCCCATCTTACTGTCCCCACTCCCATCCCACTGTCCCCCACTCCCATCTCACTGTCCCCCACTCCCATCTTACTGTCCCCCACTCCCATCCACTGTCCCCCACTCCCATCCCACTGTCCCCCACTCCCATACCACTGTCCCCCACTCCCATCCCACTGTCCCCCACTCCCATCCCACTGCCCCCACTCCCATCTCACTGTCCCCACTCCCATCCCACTGTCCCCCACTCCATCTCACTGTCCCCACTCCCATCCACTGTCCCACTCCATCTTACTGTCCCCACTCCCATCCACTGTCCCCACTCCCATCCCACTGTCCCCCACTCCCATCCCACTGTCCCCCACTCCCATACCACTGTCCCCCACTCTCATCCCACTGTCCCCACTCCCATACCACTGTCCCACACTCCCATCCCACTGTCCCCACTCCCATCCACTGTCCCCCACTCCCATCCACTGTCCCCCACTCCCATCTCACTGTCCCCCACTCCCATCCCACTGTCCCACTCCCATCCCACTGTCCCCACTCCCATCTTACTGTCCCCCACTCCCATCCCACTGCCCCACTTCCATCTCACTGTCCCCCACTCCCATCTTACTGTCCCCACTCCCATCCCACTGTCCCCCACTCCCATCCCACCACTCCCATCCCACTGTCCCCACTCCCATCCCACCACTCCCATCTCACTGTCCCCCACTCCCATCTTACTGTCCCATACTCCCATCCCACTGTCCCCCACTCCCATCCCCACTCCCATCTCACTGTCCCCACTCCCATCTTACTGTCCCCCACTCCCATCCACTGTCCCCCACTCCCATCTCACTGTCCCCCACTCCATCTCACTGTCCCCCACTCCCATCTTACTGTCCCCCACTCCCATCCCACTGTCCCCACTCCCATCTCACTGTCCCCACTCCCATCTTACTGTCCCCCACTCCATCCCACTGTCCCCACTCCCATCCCACTGTCCCCCACTCCCATACCACTGTCCCCCACTCCCATCCACTGTCCCCACTCCCATCCCACTGCCCCCACTCCCATCTCACTGTCCCCACTCCCATCCCACTGTCCCCACTCCCATCTTACTGTCCCCACTCCCATCCCACTGTCCCCACTCCCATCCCACTGTCCCCCACTCCCATCCCACTGTCCCCACTCCCATCCACTGTCCCCCACTCCCATCCCACTGTCCCCCACTCCCATACCACTGTCCCCCACTCCCATCCCACTGTCCCCCACTCCCATACCACTGTCCCCACTCCCATCTCATTGTCAGCCATAGTCCCTAAATAGCAATATATAAGTACACAGTGCAGTTTGGTTCTAATACAACTCGCTCCATCACGTGATTGACGTGTTTTGTACCGCGTGACGTTAGCGTCTCTTCTTATTTGTTGTTTTCTCGCTTAGGTGACTCTTTTAGGCAGGGAATCCCTCAGTTTAGGCTATTTTCAGCTGCATAATTGAGAATGAGGCAGTTCCGAGAACCCTGCCTCTCACACTGCCGCTGCCCCTTTTTGCGTCAAGTTTTTCTGAGTTGTTCTCCCGTCTGTTATTTCCCCGTGCCTTCATCGAGCGGCTTGCGTCAGCCTCGGTATAATATATAATTAAGCGAAAGTGTGTGAAGACGGCATCTCAGATTCCTTTTTTGATCCGTTGCCTCTTTCGCTCTCCGTCTTCGCAGAGCAGCCTCTCCACTACCCGCGAGCTTTTCAGGATTGGCTGTCCCGGTCGGAGATTGGCCAGAAGGGGAAGAGAGGGGAGGCTGAGCTCGTTTGGTATAAAATTAGGCAAATCCCACCTGGCCTAGATAGGTTCCTCTCCGCATCCCCGCTGTGTGCTGAGATCGACCAGATCGAACTTTCGCTGAGGCCCTTCTCTCTTCCACATGCGCCGTTCGTTCTCTCCCGACGGTCATTCGGCCAGCGCGCGACCGATTGAGGAATTACTGCTTTGCGGGCACCGGCCTCCGGTGGTGGAGGCCAACTATGCCTACTTCCGGCCTATAGTGAGTGTGTCCTGTCTGTTGTGTCCGTCTGTCTGTTGTCATGTGTCTGTCTGTCTGTGTCTGTCCGTCTGTCTGTCTGTGTGTCTGTCTGTTCTGTCATGTGTCTGTCTGTCTGTCTGTTTGTGTGTGTGTGTGTGTGTGTGTGTGTGTGTGTGTCTGTTGTCTGTCTGTCTGTGTCTGTCGTCTGTCTGTCTGTCTGTCTGTCTGTCTGTCTGTCTGTCTTCTGTCTCTCTGTTGTCTGTTGTGTCTCTCTGTCTGTCTGCCCTCTGTCCCCCCTCCCTCCCTCCTGTGTCTCCCTCTCACTGTCCCCACTCCCTCTTCTGTCCCCTGTGTCTCCTGTATCCTGTCTGTCCCCTTCTCCCATCCCTCTGTCCCCCACCCCCTTTCCAAGTCCCCCACTCCCACCCATGTCCCCCACTCCCATCCCTGCCCCCGCCATGATCACTGTCCCCCACTCATCCACTGTCCCCACGCCCATCCCACTGCCCCCACTCCCCTCTCTGCCCCCACAGCCCAGCCCACCGGCCCCATCCATCTCACTTGCCCCAGTCCATCTTACTGTCCCCCACCCCATCCCACTTCCTCCCATCCACTTCCCCATCCATCGGCTGTCCCAGGCCCTGTCTGTCCCCGCTCCATCACCGCCCCACCCGGGCCTCCCCTGTCCCCACTCCCACCCCTGGCCTCCCGCCGGCTCCCCGTCCCCGGCTCCATCTCGTCCCCCTCTCCCGTCCGACGTCCCGACTCCCAAACCCACAGTCCCCCACTCCCATCCACTGTCCCCCACTCCCATCCCACTGTCCCCACTCCCATCCCACTGTCCCCACTCCCATCCACTGTTCCCCACTCCCATACACTGTCCCACTCCCATCCCATTGTCAGCCATAGTCCCTAAATAGCAATATATAAGTACACAGTGCACTATAGTGTCATTGGTTCAATACTTTCATCAGTGCAGGCCGAGCACCGAATGTTTTCTTTTATCTGGTACTTTTAACTTCTGCAAATTTAATTAAATTCTGTTTGCCTGACTTTATCTGTCAGAGTTTTTATAACTCTGCGTTGAAGATTCTGCAATCAAAAAAAGCAAACTCGCTCCATCACGTGATTGACGTGTTTTGTACCCGCGTGACGTTAGCGTCTCTTCTTATTTGTTGTTTTCTCCGCTTAGGTGACTCTTCTTAGGCAGGGGAATCCCTCAGTTTAGGCTATTTTCAGCTGCATAATTGAGATGAGGCAGTTCCGAGAACCCCTGCCTCTCACACTGCCGCTGCCCTTTTTGCGTCAAGTTTTTCTGAGTTGTTCTCCCGTCTGTTATTTCCCCGTGCCTTCATCCGAGCGGCTTGCGTCAGCCTCGTATAATAATAATTAAGCGAAAGTGTGTGAAGACGGCATCTCAGATTCCTTTTTTGTCCGTTGCCTCTTTCCGCTCTTCCGTCTTCGCAGAGCAGCCTCTCCACTACCCGCGAGCTCTCTTCGGATTGGCTGTCCCGGTCGGGATTGGGCCAGAAGGGGAAGAGAGGGGAGGCTGAGCTCGTTTGGGTATAAAATTAGGCAAATCCCACCTGGCTTAGAGTCCTCGCTCCGATCCCCGCTGCTCGTGCTGAGATCCCAGATCCGAACTTCGCCTGAGGCCCTTCTCCTTCCCACATGCGCGCGTTCGTTCCTCCGACCGGTCATTCGGGCGCACCGGCCGATGAGAATTACTGCTTTGCCGGGCACCGGCCTCCGGTGTGGGCCAACTATGCCTACTTCCGGCCTAAGTGAGTGTCCTGTCTGTGTCTGTCCGTCTGTCTGTCTGTCATGTGTCTGTCTGTCTGTGTCTGTCCGTCTGTCTGTCTGTGTGTCTGTCTGTCTGTCATGTGTCTGTCTGTCTGTCTGTCTTGTGTGTGTGTGTGTGTGTGTGTGTGTGTGTGTGTGTGTGTGTCTGTCTGTCTGTCTGTCTGTGTCTGTCTGTCTGTCTGTCTGTCTGTCTGTCTGTCTGTCTGTCTGTCTGTGTCTGTCTCTGTCTGTCTGTCTGTCTGTCTGTCTGTCTGTCTGTCTGTCTTTCTGTCTCTCTGTCTGTCTGTGTGTCTCTCTGTCTGTCTGTGTCTGTCTGTGTCTCTGTCTGTGTCAGTCTGTCTGCCTGCCTGTCTGTCTGTGTGTCTCTCTGTCTGTGTCTGTCTGTGTCTCTGTCTGTGTCAGTCTGTGTCTCTGTCTGTGTCAGTCTGTCTGCCTGTCTGTCTGTCTGTCTGTCTGTCTGTGTCTCTGTGTCTGTATTTATTTCTGTGTCTTCTTTCTGCCTGTCTTAGTGTCTTAGTGTCGTCTGTCTGTACTTTGCCCCCGCCAGCCCCCTTTCCAAGAGTCGCACACCCACTCGCTAGCTACCCTATGTATTGAGCAGCTGCAGCTCAAAATGCGGCTCCTTTGCAGTAAAATTTTACACGCTCCGCCCCCGCGCATGATTTCAGCTGTCCGCACCGTTTAGCTGACAGGTGCGCAGCCTGTAACGCCATGTACGACAGCGGTAACAGTAGCAGCAGAAGGACGTGGCAATGCCAGGCACCACCTCCAGCCTCATCTGCAGCAGCCGCAGCAGCAGCAGCAGCCACCGGCGCCTCATCAGCATTTTCTCAACTTGCCGCACGAGTCGCATCTTGGCAGCTCCCAGCATCCTCATCATCACCAGCAACATCAGCAGCATCTTCAGCATCCGCATCAGCAGCTTCATCATCAGCATCAGCAGTCGGCTGTTCCCAGGCCGCTGTCTGTCAGCCGCTGCCAATGGCAGCGCCTACGGCAACCCGGGCCTGCCGCCCTCGTGAAGTCGGAGCCCAGCTCCCACCGCCCTGGCGACTTGCCCGCCGGCTCCGGCCGCCGAAATCTCTCCGGCTCCACATCGTCGTCCTCGGCTCCTCGGCGGCGTCGGCGACGTCCTCGATTCTCGGTGGGCCAAACGAGCAAGGCGAGGACAGCGGCAGTCAGCACCGGCTGAGCGGTCACCGGCATCGCCACCACCGGCCGCAGCGGCCATCCTCTAACAGTGGCAGCGTCGGCGGTCTCGGCAAATCCGCCGGCGCCCTGGGCAAGCAGGTGCTGACGTGCCCGAAGTGCAACAAAGTGTTCACCAACTCCAGCGCAATAGCCCGCGGCGCTCGCAGCGGGGAGGAACTCGCCGCGACACGCCGCGCAATGCTCAAATGCGCCGCCTCGGGCCGCTCACCCCCGGCCGCCGCAGCCGCGCTGCCGCCGCGGCCGCAGCCGCCGCCGCCTGCGAGTCGCCCGGTGGCCGTTCCACTGCAGGCCGCTGCCGCCGGCGGCGGCTACCGCCTACCCTAGACCGGCCCGCCGCGGCCGCGCGCTGCCGGCCGCCGCGGCAAGCGCAGAACCAGCGCCCTCAAGCCACGTCACTGCCGGCGACATTTCGACGTCGTCAAAATCCGGCGCCGGAAGAACGGAGGAGGCTTGACGGCGTGGAGCCGTCAACTCGGGCCGAGTTCCGCCGCTGCCGCAAGCGCCGCCCTGCAGTCGAGAGCGATCACGCGCGCGCGACCGCCTCAGTCTGGACCTGCCAGCGGACGAGCAACCTCATGACCGGCAGCTCGCAGCTATTCTGGACGAATGCTCACGTACCACGGGCGCACACAAAACAGCCCCTGCAGCAACAGAGCATCGCATATCGCCCATACCCGGACTCGAGTTCTGGCCGCAGATGAGTCGACATGCATGCTTGGGACTTGGGGTTGATGGATTTATACTGGGCTCGGTTGTTCTCCAATTTCCCAGTTGGAGTTCATGCACCCCAAAGATAATTGGGATTTCAGATTGAGCACCTCAGGGATAATTGGGATTTCAGATTGAGACCCCCAGGGATAACTGGGATTTCTGATTGAGCACCCAGGGATAACTGGATTTCAGATTGAGCACTCAGGGATAACTGGGATTTCAGATTGAGCACCTCAGGATAACTGGGATTTCTGATTGAGCACCTCAGGGATAATTGTGATTTCAGATTGAGCACCTCAGGATAATTGTGATTTCTGATGAGCACCTCAGGGATAATTGTGATTTCAGATTGAGCACCTCAGGGATAACTGGGATTTCTGATTGAGCACCTCAGGATAACTGGGATTTCTGATTGAGCATCCCAGTGATAACTGGGATTTCAGATTGAGCACTTCAGGGATAATTGGGATTCCTATGCCTGAGCCGTATGCAGCTCCAAGCAGCAGCCGTATTTGTTCCACCTGCCCCAAACCCGAAGGTGGAGGCGTTCACCCGCGCGCTGCACAAGCACGACAAAGACTTCTTCCTGGTGCAGTCGGACATTGCCGGACAGGTGTCGGACACGGCCAAGACCGTGAAGCACTGCATCGAGTTCTACTATATCTGGAAGCGCAGCTGCGCCTCCGACTATCAGAAGTTGCGCACGTTGCGCAAGAAGCGAAACAAGCTGGCCGAGGAGGAGGCCGCCGCGTTTTACAACCTGCGCAGCCACGAGAATCCCGAGCAGCAGCAGCAGCAGCAGCAGCAGCAGGGCTACTGGAACGACTGAGCCCGACTTGTGGTGGTCATCGGATATTACTGAGATCTCTAAGCCGTTCCATTTTTATAGTCATAGTTGTTCTCCCTGCAGCACTGCTTCAAATACTGTTGCAAATTGTTTTTTTAGCATGCTGAGAGTCTGGTGTGGCCCAGGTTTAAAGGTGTCCTCTGCTTGCCGCTGGGCCAGCCTCCCAGATCCTCACTTGCTGGGCCAGCCTCCCAGATCCTCAGTTGCTGTGCCAGCCTCCCAGATCCTCAGTTGCTGGGCCAGCCTCCCAGATCCTCAGTTGCTGTGCCAGCCTCCCAGATCCTCAGTTGCTGGGCCAGCCTCCCAGATCCTCAGTTGCTGGGCCAGCCTCCCAGATCCTCAGTTGCTGTTCCTCCCTCCCATTTTTCTATTTAACCCAGCTGGTTGTCGGTGAGATTAGCACTGTGTATTATTTTAAACTATTTTTACTGTTGATTCAGTGGTCCTTCGCTCCTTTTGCTGGTGGCACCTCATCGCCAATTATTGTACAGTACACAGCTAACATCATTCTGTTGCCCCCCTGTCCTTTATTGAGACTGCTCTCTGAGGTAGGTAACAGTATATTTTCATTAACTTCGCATTGTACACTACCGCTTATCCTGCCTATCATTATTGATTCATAATTTGTCTGGCACTTGAGCACTAACTGGCTAAATTTTACTAGCATTCCTCACTCACTATCTGATTCATTAACTGATCCATAATTGCTGTGTAATTAGGCATGATCATTTATAGATTACTGTATTTTTGTTTTATCAGTTTGTTTTGTACGCTTTAATGTTGGTCCCTGTCAGCGCCAGAGGAGAATTTCCCTGTAAACTTTTCAGCATAGCAAACCCCCCCTCTATCACTGTTTTTCATTTAGGCTTGAAATATTGGCATTCCCTTTATGGTTTAATAAAATAAAGAATCATTGTGAAACTCGATCGGCCACTATTTTATCTGTGTCATTTTCATCATATGCGCGTATTTTTTAACTGTCCAAAGCTGTATTTTTTGTACTGTCAGCCCTGTCTGTCTAATTGTGCCTGGCAAATTCAGTAACTGTTATTTATTTTTATGAGTTCGTTTTGTCCGCGCTTTTCTTGAAGATCTTTGTGTACCTGATTATTGAGCTGTTAATTTAGTCATTGCTTGCCGATATTCTTCATGCCTCTATGCTTATCATCGGCTTTCTGTATTCTGTGTGTCCCCCTGCTGTAGCTGAGTCTGTAATGACCCCTGCTGTAGCTGAGTCTGTAATGACCCCTGCTGTAGCTGAGTCTGTAATGACCCTGCTGTAGCTGAGTCTGTAATGACCCCTGCTGTAGCTGAGTCTGTAATGACCCCTGCTGTAGCTGAGTCTGTAATGACCCCTGCTGTAGCTGAGTCTGTAATGACCCCTGCTGTAGCTGAGTCTGTAATGACCCTGCTGTAGCTGAGTCTGTAATGACCCCTGCTGTAGCTGAGTCTGTAATGACCCCTGCTGTAGCTGAGTCTGTAATGACCCCTGCTGTAGCTGAGTCTGTAATGACCCCTGCTGTAGCTGAGTCTGTAATGACCCCTGCTGTAGCTGAGTCTGTAATGACCCCTGCTGTAGCTGAGTCTGTAATGACCCTGCTGTAGCTGAGTCTGTAATGACCCCTGCTGTAGCTGAGTATGTAATGACCCCTGCTGTAGCTGAGTCTGTAATGACCCCTGCTGTAGCTGAGTCTGTAATGACCCCTGCTGTAGCTGTGTCTCTAAGTACCCCTGCTGTAGCTTAGTATGTAAGGGACAATGACCCATGGTGTAACTGAGTCTGTAAGGGACGATGACACCTGCTGTAGCTGAGTCTGTAAGAGACAATGACCCCGGCTGTAGCTGTCTATAAGGGACAATGACCCCTGCTGTAACTGAGTCTGTGAAGGATGATTGCCCCAAACCTTCGTACTAGCACCATGATCAGTAAGGATACAGCAATGGCTATGTGAATCTAAGCAATTTATAAAGCTGCAAAGCTATCAGCAATGCATAGCTGTTTAGTTTGTGCACCGTGCTAACTTGGTCCCCTTCAGCTGTGCATCCGCTTGTATGTGTGCTCGTGTAGAAATATTTATTAATAACTGTTTGCGATTACATATTTCTGTGTTGGCAATATAAAGAAGCACCAAATTAAGCGAAAATAAATATCAATATGGTAGGAGAATGATTTGTTATAATATACGTTTTTTCCTGATTCTGGGTGTTCGGCTGTTTTTCTGAACTCAAATCTTCGTCTTATTTGTTTGTTTCTTTGTATCGCGCTGGCTTCTGTCCAGGGTCTGAAGTCACCTCTGCGCACCTGTAGTGTATCCGATTAGGCTTGCAGAATTTTTTATCTTGTTTAATTGTTTAGCAATTTTATGGGAGCAATTTTGTTCCAGGGTTTAATCGGCAAATTGGTCATATTTTCTGCTGGGTGAAGAATTTTAAACTTGTCCTGTCCTCTACATGAATGCTGTGCACCTTGTGTACCTTTCATCCGTGCTCTTGAGTTTGGTTTGTTGGGTCTTGTGGCCAGCTGTGTCTTGTGTGGGTCTAGTGTGGGGTTTGTGTGGGTCTAGTGTGGGGTTTGTGTGGGTCTAGTGTGGGGTTTGTGTGGGGTTTGTGTGGGTCTAGTGTGGGTCTAGTGTGGGGTTTGTGTGAGTCTAGTATGGGGTTTGTGTGGGTCTAGTGTGGGGTTTGTGTGGGTCTAGTGTGGTTATAGCGTGAGGTTTTTGTTGGTTTAGTGAGTTCTTTGTGAATTTAGCGGCTGTGTGGGTTATTGGGGTCAGTTTGTCTGGTTTAAAGTCGCTGCTGTGAGTTCGATATGTATGCTTTGTGTTCCAGTTGCCGCACTGCTTCTCCCCATGGTTCAAGTGATGCACACAGCACTTTATCTCGCATGATTTCAGCAACCAGTCGAGCCGATAGAATAAACGCGAGTTGCTCCGCTGTGTTGCCATGGCAACCAACCAGCACAAGCAGAGTCGGGCCCAATCGCCAATATCCAGGCTGAAGTCGCACCACTCGCGAGCATTCGAGAGCTTGGCGGCCGCGCTCGACTTGGACGAGCGCCTGCAGCAGACGGAGGCCTCGGCGGAGCAGCTGCACTCTCTGATCAGTTTGTACCGGAAGGGCGTGGCCGAGCTGGAGCACGGACTGGCCGTCCGGCCGGACTCGGCCACCAAGGCAGATCCGGCCAAAGCCAGCAAGCTGGCCAGCATCCAGGCCAAGATGAAGGCCAACCTGGCGCAGGCCGGCGAGAGACTGGCCACTGCGGAGGCTGGGCTGGAGCGGCTGAGGAAACAGCCGGCGCAGAGTGCGGCCAAGCCCGCGTGAGTGCGCGGGTGTGGGATTGGTGTGGGATTGGGTATGGGATTTGTGTGGGATTGGGTATGGGGTTTGTGTGGGATTGGGTATGGGATTTGTGTGGGATTGGGTATGGGGTTTGTGTGGGATTGGGTATGGGATTTGTGTGGGATTGGGTATGGGGTTTGTGTGGGATTGGGTATGGGATTTGTGTGGGATCGGGTGTGGGATTGGTGTGCGGTTTGTGTGGGATTGGGTATGGAGTTTGTGTGGGATTGGGTATGGGATTGGTGTGGGATTTGTGTGGGATTGGGTATGGAGTTTGTGTGAGATTGGGTGTGGGATTGGTGTGGGGTTTGTGTGGGATTGGGTGTGGAATTGGTGTGGGGTTTGTGTGGGATTGGGTATGGGATTTGTGTGGGATTGGGTATGAGGTTTGTGTGGGATTGGGTATGGGATCTGTGTGGGATTTTTGTGCGATCAGGTGCTGTGGGAAAGTGTGTATTAAGTGTTGTAATGATAAGGGATATAAAATCTAGGATATTCAAGGTATGGGATACACTGAATGTGGGATAGATTGGGTATTGGATAGATAGGGTGTGGGATAGATGGAGTGTGGGATAGATAGGATGTGGGATAGATTGGGTGTGGGATAGATGGAGTGTGGGTTAGATGGAGTGTGGGTTAGATAGGGTGTGGGATAAATTGGGTGTGGGATAGATGGAGTGTGGGTTAGATAGGGTGTGGGATAGATGGAGTGTGGGATAGATAGGATGTGGGATAGATTGGGTGTGGGATAGATTGGGTGTGGGATAGATAGGATGTGGGATAGATTGGGTGTGGGATAGATTGGGTGTGGGATAGATAGGATGTGGGATAGATTGGGTGTGGGATAGATTGGGTGTGGGATAGATAGGATGTGGGATAGATTGGGTGTGGGATAGATTGGGTGTGGAATAGATGGGTGTGGAATAGATGGGTGTGGGATAGATGGGTGTGGGATAGATGGGTGTGGGATAGATGGGTGTGGGATAGATCAGGTGTGGGATAGATAGGGTGTGGAATAGATGGGTGTGGGATAGATGGGTGTGGGATAGGCTAAATACCATGCATCATAAGCCGGCCTACTGCATGAAAAGCCCCCAGTAGCCGCAGCCCCTCCTCCGCCTTCGCCAGCCGCGCCACCCGGAAGCAGCAGCCGCACAAGCCGCCGGCAGCAGCGCGAGCAGCTCCGGTCTCCTCCTTGGCGGCCGAGCTGAAAGGCGTGGACCCGGGCCTGGCCAACTCAATCCTGAACGAAGTGCTGGACAGATCGCCCGGCGTCGGCTTCGACGATGTCGTCGGCAACGAGGCGGCCAAGCAGGCGCTGCGGGAGGCCACGGTGCTGCCCAGCCTGCGGCCCGACCTGTTCGGCGGCCTGCGCCAGCCGGCCAGGGCGGTGCTGCTGTTCGGACCGCCTGGCAACGGCAAAACCCTACTGGCCAAGGCTGTGGCCACGGAGGCCGGCGGCGTGTTCTTCAACATCTCGGCCGGCTCGCTGATGTCCAAGTGGGTTGGCGAGGCCGAGAAGCTGGTGCGGGCCCTGTTCGCCCTGGCGAGGCAGCTGGCGCCCGCTGTGATCTTTATCGACGAAGTCGACTCCATACTGAGCGTTCGCGGTGACAAGGTGAGGATTAATTGCAGGAATCGCCCCTCAACCCTACACAGAATCGCCCCCCAATCCCACAGGAAATCGCCCCTCAACCTCACAGAGTATCGCCCCAATCCCACAAAGAATCGCCCCTCAACTCTACAAACAATCGCCTCTCAATCGCCCCTCAAGCCCACAAAGAATGCCCCCTCAACCCCACAAGAATCGCCCTCAACCCCACAAAGAATCGCCCCTCAACCCCACAAAGAATCGCCCCTCAACCCCACAAAGAATCGCCCCTCAACCCCACAAAGAATCGCCCCAATCCCACAAAGAATCGCCCCTCAACTCTACAAACAATCGCCTCTCAATCGCCCCTCAAGCCCACAAAGAATGCCCCCTCAACACCGCGAAGAATCGCCCCTCAACACCGCGAAGAATCGCCCCTCAACCCCACAGAGAATCGCCCCTCAACCCCACAAAGAATCGCCCCTCAACCCCACAAAGAATCGCCCCTCAACCCCACAAAGAATCGCCCCTCAATCCCACAAACAATCGCCTCTCAATCGCCCCTCAAGCCCACAAAGAATGCCCCCTCAACACCGCGAAGAATCGCCCCTCAACCCCGCGAAGAATCGCCCCTCAACCCCACAGAGAATCGCCCCTCAACCCCGCGAAGAATCGCCCCGAGTTCACCGAAGCCTACTGCATTCCAGGAAACCGAGGTGTCCCGTCGCCTGAAGACGCAATTCCTCGTCGAACTGGACGGTGTCCGAGCCGCCGACGACGACAGCTCGGACGCCGGTGGCAAGCGGAAAGGCAGCGGCGGCATCTTCCTTCTGGCGGCCACGAACCGGCCGGCCGAGATTGACCCGGCCGTTGTCCGTCGATTCGGCCGCCGGCTGTACATCGGCATGCCGGACAGCCGGTGCCGGCTGAACCTCCTGAGCTGCCTTCTGGCCAAGCACGATTCCGTTGACGTGTCCGAAGCTGAGCTGCGCGAGCTGGCCGAGCTCACCGACGGCTACTCGGCCAGCGACCTGGCCAACCTGGCCCGTGAAGCCGCCATGGAGCCGCTGCGGCAGATCCGACCGGATCGCCTAGCAACTGTTGCTAAGGCCGCCGTCCGGCCGTTGAGGGGTGAGGATTTACGAAACTGCCTGGCCAGGGTGCGGCCGAGCGTGCCGCCCGAGAGTCTGGCCGAGCTGCTGGACTGGAGCGAGAAGTACGGCTCGGACGGTGGGCCTCTTAACTGGCTGTAGCCTGGCAACCGCGTCCCCATGCTCTTTGTGGGTGCTCTGAGTTCCATTCCGTTCGTTCTAGTTGGTCACGCTTAATTGCTTCATTGATTCTCAATATTTTGATGGATAGATGCTTTTAGGGTTGATTGTCTCAGGGTGAGATTCACTAGTAATGGGTTTTCTCATGGTGAGATTCTTACTTACTTACTTACTACTGACGGGGGGCGCAGGCGCCGCGAATAGGCCGCGAGGCCCCTATCGCAACCCCAAGGTAAAAGAGCACAAGGATTAGCCTTGGGGGTGCGCCCAGTCCCCGCCAGTAGTCGGCAGGTCCGCAGTGGAGGCATCGGCGACCCTCATCCGGCCGGAGTCCCGGACGAAGGCGCGGAGGTCTCGGATATTGTCCGCGGTGGTCAGCTCGTCCATCCGCTGGGGGTGGCCGAGGTATTTGTGCCGCGCCTTGTTGAAGTAAGGGCAGAAGGTGACGTGATGCTCCGCGGTCTCCTCTCCTATGCCACAGAAGGGACAGGTGGGAGGGCAACCGGTTTGCAACGATATATGTCTCTGGAAGAATCCGTGGCCGGTTAGGACCATGCACATCTCCCTGAGGTCGGTTCTGTTAAGCGAAATCAGATAATCAGAGACTTTCCTGTTCAGGTTAGGCATGGCAGAGCGGCTCTGCCTGTACTCGGTGCAGCTGTTCCAGTGGAGCTGGTGCTGCTGATGGAGCCACCTGTTGATATGGCGGGTGACTTGCGACCTGGGGGTGGGTAGCCTCATCAGACGGTGGTTGCCGTCTGGGTTGCTGCCCTCCTTGGCGAGAGAGTCTGCGAGCTCGTTGCCCAGGATGTTGCTGTGACCAGGTGTCCAGATAATTCTAATCCTGTTAAGGACTGAGAGAGATTGCACACTGCGGTGGCATTGAGATACTGTAGCAGCGGAGATATTCTCAGTGGTTAAGGCCTTAATAGCAGCTTGGCTATCAGTGTAGAAATTAATGTCAAAATTATTAATGT
This sequence comes from Macrostomum lignano, assembly GCA_002269645.1. NCBI lineage: Eukaryota > Metazoa > Platyhelminthes > Macrostomidae > Macrostomum > Macrostomum lignano. The sequence continues at coordinate 580,429 of NIVC01000056.1, forward strand.
TCGCCTGAAACAGTTGCTGGGCACACTGCTCGATGGCGCAAATTTCAGCTTGGAAAACTGAGGTGTTCTACTAGTGAGATTCACTAGTAATGGGTTTTCTCATGGTGAGATTCTTTAGAAATGTGTTTCTCCAGGTGATATTCTTTATTGGATGGTTTCCTCGGGGTGAGATTCTTCAAGTAGTTATTTTCTCAGGGTGAGATTCTTCAAGTAATGGTTTTCTCAGGGTGAGATTCTTCAAGTAATGGTTTTCTCAGGGTGAGATTCTTCAAGTAATGGTTTTCTCAGGGTGAGATTCTTCAAGTAATGGTTTTCTCAGGGTGAGATTCTTTATGGGATGTTTTCCTCAGGGTGAGATTCTTTATGGGATGTTTTCCTCAGGGTGAGATTCTTTATGGGATGTTTTCCTCAGGGTGAGATTCTTTATGGGATGTTTTCCTCAGGGTGAGATTCTTTATGGGATGTTTTCCTCAGGGTGAGATTCTTTATGGGATGTTTTCCTCAGGGTGAGATTCTTTATGGGATGTTTTCCTCAGGGTGAGATTCTTTATGGGATGTTTTCCTCAGGGTGAGATTCTTTATGGGATGTTTTCCTCAGGGTGAGATTCTTTATGGGATGTTTTCCTCAGGGTGAGATTCTTTATGGGATGTTTTCCTCAGGGTGAGATTCTTTATGGGATGTTTTCCTCAGGGTGAGATTCTTTAAATGATGGTTTGCTCAGGGTGAGATTCTTTAAATGATGGTTTTCTCAGGGTGAGATTCTTTAAATTATGGTTTTCTCAGGGTGAGATTCTTTAAATGATGGTTTTCTCAGGGTGAGATTCTTTAAATTATGGTTTTCTCAGGGTGAGATTCTTTAAATGATGGTTTTCTCAGGGTGAGATTCTTTAAATGATGGTTTTCTCAGGGTGAGATTCTTTAAATGATGGTTTTCTCAGGGTGAGATTCTTTAAATGATGGTTTTCTCAGGGTGAGATTCTTTAAATGATGGTTTTCTCAGGGTGAGATTCTTTAAATGATGGTTTTCTCAGGGTGAGATTCTTTAAATGATGGTTTTCTCAGGGTGAGATTCTTTAAATGATGGTTTCCTCAGAGTGAGATTCTTAGGATCTTCCCGGTGGATACGCGAGACTGAGACTCCCTGCGAGTGTCCATCACAGGGGTGAAAAGTTCAACGTAAAAAGTTCTCTCCTACACAATTAACCTACTTTCATTCAAGATTTCCTTTCATCGCCTACCAAATTTCCTGAGAGACTGGTTTTCCGTTTCAATTTTTGAATGCAATTGTTCTTGCTTAATTGAGTTTTATGCAGCATTTTGGACGCTGGTTTCCCCGTTCTCTTGTTCCCTGGTCTTCGCGGGACTAATTAACAAGGTTTCCTGCTTTTAGACAGGTGCGAAAATTTATTAAAATTAATTTCCTACGATATATAAATTAAATTATCCCGCTTCACTTCTGCTGATGGAGACTCCAGATAATGGAAGTCCCCAGAGACTGTTTAATCTCTAAATCCTTTTGATTTGTTAGTTCTGCGCCTCAGGCGCCCATCCAGGACTTTGCAATCGAATTTGTTGACTTGCTTCCTGTGCGAGAACCCCGTACTTCTCGTACTTTGTAACTCTTTGCGCCTCCTGCACTTGCTTTTGCCACCCTTAGTTTGGTCCTTCGGTGGTCCTCTGCCGCCCCCAGTTTGGGTCCTTCGGTGGTCCTCTGCCGCCCCCAGTTTGGGTCCTTCGGTGGTCCTCTGCCGCCCCCAGTTTGGGTCCTTCGGTGGTCCTCTGTCATCCTCAGTTTGGTCCTTCGGTGTTCCTCTGCCATCCTCAGTTTGGTCCTTCGGTGGTCCTCTGCCGCCCCCAGTTTGGGTCCTTCGGTGGTCCTCTGCCGCCCCCAGTTTGGGTCCTTCGGTGGTCCTCTGCCGCCCCCAGTTTGGGTCCTTCGGTGGTCCTCTGCCATCCTCAGTTGGGTCCTTCGGTGGTCCTCTGCCGCCCCCAGTTTGGGTCCTTCGGTGGTCCTCTGCCGCCCCCAGTTTGGGTCCTTCGGTGGTCCTCTGTCATCCTCAGTTTGGTCCTTCGGTGGTCCTCTGCCGCCCCCAGTTTGGGTCCTTCGGTGGTCCTCTGTCATCCTCAGTTTGGTCCTTCGGTGGTCCTCTGCCGCCCCCAGTTTGGGTCCTTCCTTGAAATTGAGTTCTCTAAATCTTGTCTGACACACTGACAGATATAATTTTTTGCAATGAAAATACGCCAGTAATTTCCCGAGTATTTTTGCACTTTGCATCAAATCGAAAAAAATTATTTGGATTTTTACCTGCTTTTCTATTGTGTAATGCGCGCTTCAACTGTGTAGTTAACTAAGATGTTCACCTGTGGGTTGGTCTGTAAATTCAATGTGTCTTTAAAAATACACTGAGATTTGTGCATCTGTGTCTGTTCACTGGCTTTCATTGGCTAATAATTATGCTGATTACTATTCGCCAATCTTCTTCACTGCAATTTGTATTTGATGATTAGCCATGGTGCCTGGGTAAGCTGTTTTTGATGATTAGCCATGGTGCCTGGGTAAGCTGTATTTGATGATTAGCCATGGTGCCTGGGTAAGCTGTTTTTGATGATAGCCATGGTGCCTGGGTAAGCTGTATTTGATGATTAGCCATGGTGCCTGGGTAAGCTGTTTTTGATGATTAGCCATGGTGCCTGGGTAAGCTGTATTTGATGATTAGCCATGGTGCCTGGGTAAGCTGTATTTGATGATTAGCCATGGTGCCTGGGTAAGCTGTTTTTGATGATTAGCCATGGTGCCTGGGTAAGCTGTTTTTGATGATTAGCCATGGTGCCTGGGTAAGCTGTTTTTGATGATTAGCCATGGTGCCTGGGTAAGCTGTTTTTGATTAGGCCAATTTTTTATGAGACTGAGGTTGGTGAAGCTGTACTTCTATACCTGATGAACTGAAGCTGAGTTTGATGAAGCTGTACTTCTATACCTGATGAACTGAAGCTGAGGTTGATGAAGCTGTACTTCTATACCTGATGAACTGAAGCTGAGGTTGGTGAAGCTGTACTTCTATACCTGATGAGCAGAAGCTGAAGTTGGTGAAGCTGTACTTCTATACCTGATGAACTGAAGCTGAGTTTGATGAAGCTGTACTTCTATACCTGATGAACTGAAGCTGAGGTTAGTGAAGCTGTACTTCTATACCTGATGAACTGAAGCTGAGGTTGGTGAAGCTGTACTTCTATACCTGATGAACTGAAGCTGAGCTTGATGAAGCTGTACTTCTATACCTGATGAACTGAAGCTGAGCTTGATGAAGCTGTACTTCTATACCTGATGAACTGAAGCTGAGCTTGATGAAGCTGTACTTCTATACCTGATGAACTGAAGCTGAGCTTGATGAAGCTGTACTTCTATACCTGATGAACTGAAGCTGAGCTTGATGAAGCTGTACTTCTATACCTGATGAACTGAAGCTGAGCTTGATGAAGCTGTACTTCTATACCTGATGAACTGAAGCTGAGCTTGATGAAGCTGTACTTCTATACCTGATGAGCCAAAGCTGAGCTTGATGTACCTGTACTTCTATACCTGATGAGCCAAAGCTGAGCTTGATGTACCTGTACTTCTATACCTGATGAGCCAAAGCTGAGCTTGATGTACCTGTACTTCTATACCTGATGAACAGAAGCTGAGGTTGGTGAAGCTGTACTTCTATACCTGATGAACTGAAGCTGAGGTTGGTGAAGCTGTACTTCTATACCTGAAAAACTGAAGCTGAGGCTGATGGAGCTGTACTTCTATACCTGAGGAGCAGAAGCTGAGGCTGATGGAGCTGTACCTGCTGAGGCTGATGGAGCTGAGGTACCTATTATTTTAGATCCGGGAATTCTTTCAAGCAGCTATTTTTATCCGTAGGTCTCGCAGCTCACACCGTCTACCTTGCTGGGCTTGAGGCCGTGAATACTGCCCTCAGACCGCTACAGCCCCTTCTGTGCTTGCAGCTGATGTACAGCATTTTTGCTGCTCGATTCTTTTCGCAGTTCCGTCTCCGCAGCATCACTGGTTCGGAGACTGCCGGATGTAGCCACTTCTCCATTCGGGGCCCGAAATGTCGCGAACTGTCTGTGTGGCAGAAGTATCGATTTCGGCCTTCCCGCCTTTGCCGCCTGTCTGGTGCCGAGACTTTCTTTGCTGGCGCTAGTTATTCAGCCTTGCTAGATTAGCAATCCATTCTATTATATTCATATTGGCTAGATTAGCAATCCATTCTATTCTGTTCATATTGGCTAGATTAGCAATCCATTCTATTATATTCATATTGGCTAGATTAGCAATCCATTCTATTCTGTTCATATTGGCTAGATTAGCAATCCATTATATTATATTCATATTGGCTAGATTAGCGATCCATTCTATTCTGTTCATATAGGCTAGATTAGCGATCCATTCTATTCTGTTCATATAGGCTAGATTAGCTATCCATTCTATTCTGTTCATATTGGCTAGATTAGCAATCCATTCTATAATATTCATATTGGCTAGATTAGCAATCCATTCTATTCTGTTCATATTGGCTAGATTAGCAATCCATTCTATTCTGTTCATATTGGCTAGATTAGCAATCCATTCTATTCTGTTCATATTAGCTAGATTAGCAATCCATTTAATTCCTACAGACATGACTGAACAGATTAGCAATCGATTTTATCTTGTCTCATCTTGACAGTTGCAGTAAATCTCTCTAGCATGCCGAGTTGTCAACAGAGTTTTCGTTCTCGATTCATCGCTCTTAACTGACCGCCTTTGTCTGCTGCAGGATTTTGGCAAAATCAATATCCAGTTTATCACGAAATCGCGCGCTGAAACGCCTGTTTATCCGCGGCTCAGACATTTGCAGTGAAATCCGGATCTCGCCTTAAAATTGTCTTCAATCCGAGCTCCTGTGATTTTGCTTACTGCCAAAGGCCAAGCATTTCCAGTTTCTGTTAATTTCCTTGCAATTGTCTTGTGATGAGCAAAATATACTTAAGAATTAATTAGTAGTTCAGGGCTTTGGGTAAATTCTTATCTGAGGTGGGAAATTGTCTCAGCAATCACCTTTTATGAGTGCCTGCGGCGCTAAAATGAGTGCCTGTGGCGCCAAATCGAATGCCTGCGGCGCTAAAATGAATGCCTGCGGAGCTAAAATGAATGCGTGCGGCGCTAAAGTGAATGCGTGCGGCGCTAAAATGAATGCCTGCAGCGCTAAAATGAGTGCCTGCGGCGCCAAAATGAGCACTGACAACACCAATTCTGAAAAAAATGTACATGTACATGTAGAAATCTTGGCTTTGTCCCCCCTTAAAATCCATGGCGACGCCCCCTGTACGTAGTTGCTCCGCTCTCACCGACGTAAGGATCGACGCTTTGGTAGAATATGGCACCCTGAATCCTTTATAAAGTTGATTCCTTTGTAATTCAAGTTTACTTCAACTGCCATTAATTCAATACAATATTTATATGTATCCGTGCTTAGCAAAAAGTACTTCGTAGTTATGCAGCTCTGAGCGCGCAGTGATTGGTCATCTCGCTTGTAGAAACACACTCGGCCCAATTACTACGTTCAACTAAAACTGAGCCAGCCCCAAAGTGCACCGCGTCCTAACATACATATATATACACAAAAAAGGGCACAGGCACTTCATGTACTCATGTACTGCAGAAGAACGAGTTCTTTTCTTATAAAATGCTCGAGAGCGATGGTTTACGCAAGAATACACTCTGAAGAGATATATATGTACGCGACCTTTTCATTTTTTGTCCAAAATATAATAAGTAATTTATCAGCATTTATTTAATAATTTAATCAGCCCTTAATAATATAATTATTAAAGATTGTACCGTAATTATAATTACTTTATCCGTAATTATAAATACAGCTCATGAACATGAATTTTAAATGTGCATGTCGTTCGAATAGCTCGTAAAAGAAAAATTCTTCTATTCATTCGCTGCGTCAAAAAGTGACTGCACAAGTTACTACACAACACGCGAGCCTGCATGCACACCAAAATCTTCAAGTTTCATTTTCTCGACTCTCAACATGAGACTAAACAAAAAACGAAATTTTCGCCTCCTTTGCTCTACTTTGTTCATCACACTGCGTACTAATTATATGAAGCACATACATACTGAATGATCACCTTTTAATATAATTACGAGCGTACGGCCATTCGAGTTACGATCGATTTAAAATATCCTATTAGTTTCTCTGTTAAACAAAAAGATTAAGAGATAAGAGATGAGTCTTAATTATGTTTGTTTGTATATTTTGAAGTACTTCTATTTTATTATATTCATTGGCGTGAACCCAGAACTTTTGCTTGGCTTTTGTTATGGCATGGGTGTTGGGTGTCCCAGCGTGGACATCCTGTGCAAACATGCAGCTTTTTAACATTCCGCGCTCCTCCGAGGCAATTCAGCAAAACCTATATCCTGCATAACTACTATATTTTAACTACTATACTTTATATCAACACTTGCTGCGTTTCCAAAACTTAAAAAAATTCTTTGATTTTTAACTTTTTTTAGACAGTTTTCTGGTTTTTTTCTGAGACACCTAGCTTAGGACTCTCGTTATATTTGCGGCTTTTTACTAGCCTTTATGGTTAGCGGCATACGAACTATTTGGCGCAAATTCAAATTTTTATTTCTAAGAGAGCGTGTCCTCAATGTTTACATGTGACCAATTGTCATTGAGATCACTTGTGCACCTTTTATTTTTAGATTCGTTTTTATCCCTTCGTCATTCGTCATTATGTGATTGAATTTTATTTTGATAAAAGAACATTAGATCTATGGCAATTCGTTTATTACCTGAATTACTTCATCCTGGTTTTATTTTGCTTTTTTTGGCTAGCTTCTAGCTAAAATTACTAAGACGATTAGGGACTCTTTATTTCATGTTATTATGGTTTTTCAAAATTATTCTATTCCTGATATTTTGTGAGATTGAACATCTACCTGTTGTTTTCTTCTTGTCCCAATAATCTTGAAGTATATTTAATTTAGTTTTTTATGTCACTACTAATTATACTTTGCAAAAACGATTGTTGTGTTGACATGTCAAAACAAAATATTTAGAATTGAAACTATTGAAAAATCAGACAGTCAGTGTTGAGTTAAACTTTGCCATTTGCTTGTAGTTCTTTTTAAATAAGACAATATTTGAACATTATACTATTGTTGATTATACAAGCTATTTTACTAGTAGTTAGAAACTAAACTACATATTTTTTTATATATGAGAAATTTTAGTTATTTACTGATTTTTTAAATTTATGCTTGAAATATCTTTTTCAACTTTATATTCATAAATAAAGCTTGCTTTAATATAAAACCTAAAGTCCAAACAAAAGTGTGTTAATATTCATTTTTTTGTTTTTGTGCATATTAAAAAAGATTCTAAAATGTAAGTTTGCATTTTGCCAAGTTTTAGATGCACAATGTACGATGCACATTGTACTTTTAAACTTTTAAAAAATATTTTGTCTTAGCTTAGCAATGTCTCTTACAATATTTAAGCTTTATCACAACTTAGATTATTAAGCTAAGTTAAGTTGACACCTTCTTAGATCCTTAGTTGCTAGGCCAGCCTCCCAGATCCTCAGTTGCTATGCCACTGCCAGCCTCCCAGATCCTCAGTTGCTACGCCACTGCCAGCCTCCCAGATCCTCAGTTGCTAAGCCACTGCCAGCCTCCCAGATCCTCAGTTGCTAAGCCAGTGCCAGCCTCCCAGATCCTTAGTTGCTAAGCCACTGCCAGCCTCCCAGATCCTCAGTGCTGGGCTAGCCTCTCAGAGTGTCAGTTGCTAGGCCAGCCTCCCAGATCCTCAGTTGCTAAGCTACTGCCAGCCTCCCAGATCCTCAGTTGCTAAGCCACCACCAGCCTCCCAGATCCTCAGTTGCTGGGCCAGCCTCCCAGATCCTCAGTTGCTAGGCCAGCCTCCCAGATCCTCAGTTGCTAAGCTACTGCCAGCCTCCCAGATCCTCAGTTGCTAAGCCACCACCAGCCTCCCAGATCCTCAGTTGCTGGGCCAGCCTCCCAGATCCTCAGTTGCTAAGCCAGCCTCCCAGATCCTCAGTTGCTAAGCTACTGCCAGCCTCCCAGATCCTCAGTTGCTAAGCCACCACCAGCCTCCCAGATCCTCAGTTGCTGGGCCAGCCTCCCAGATCCTCAGTTGCTAGGCCAGCCCCCCCAGATCCTCAGTTGCTGGGCCAGCCTCCCAGATCCTCAGTTGCTGGGCCAGCCTCCCAGATCCTCAGTTGCTGGGCCAGCCTCCCAGATCCTCAGTTGCTGGGCCAGCCTCCCAGATCCTCAGTTGCTGGGCCAGCCTCCCAGATCCTCAGTTGCTGGGCCAGCCTCCCAGATCCTCAGTTGCTGTGCCAGCCTCTCAGATCCTCAGTTGCTGGGCGACTGCCATCATCCCAGATCCGTTAATTTATATTTTAGGCTAAAACTTTACTGCAGAGCTTTCAAATGATCAGTCGTTTGCTTTTAAGATGTGCATGCATATTGTGCTATATATCCTATAGTTTATATCTATCCAATTATGAATTGCTTTCGCAAAAAATTTTTGTTGATGCCTCTGTTTATCCTTCCATAGCCAGATGCGAGACCGTAGCCTGTTGCGTCTCTTGCGTTGGTTCTGCCTTGTCTCTTTGGCGCCTCTGCGTCCATCCAGCTCTTCTTGGCAGGCGAGGGAGGGTTAGAGTGGCTCTCGGTTGAGCAGCTACTCCAAGGTGGGAATCGTTAATGCTATTTAGTTGCGAGTCTCTCTAAACTGCTCAAGACACCCTTCAAAGTCCAGTCCCTGTGCAGTAAGTATGAACTGTTGCAGAACAATAGCAGCTGGCAAATAAATCTTTTTAATTGCCAGCCCGCTGTATAGCTCGCTTATTGGTGCTGCAGTGTTTATTTTGCTTATACTGCGACTGGATTCTGATTAGTGGGATTAGTTGGTTAGCGGTTCCCAAGGTCGTGCAAAAGGAGGCGATTAAGAATCCGCATTTCCGATCAATTCTGTCTCAGTGCAGTCGCACTGCTTGTTCTTAATTGTTCGGCAAGGAGCGCACATGTTTGTCGTAAGAGAGGAATCGGATTTTTCTATGGGTTTGTCTATGGGGAAACCTCACTAAGCACTGTGCGTTCTCTGGAGCTTACTGAATACAACTGGCGACACGACAAATGTACGTTCCTTGGCGGGCTCCAGCTCATTTTTAAGAAAATTAAAATTTTTAAATAGCGTCCTTATACTTTGGCTACACATTGTGTTAAATCGTGTGTATGACCGCTTAGTGTCTTTTATGTTCTCAGTAAATAGACTAGCAACCAGCGCCCCCCATTGGGGAGCCAACAAAGAATGGAATAAAAAAATTGAATAAACTACATGTAGCTTCTGACCCCCCAGACTTGACATCGCAGCAATTCCCCCTGTCAGCTTTGACATCTCAGCATTCCCCCCGTCAGCCTTGACATCTCAGCATTCCCCCCATCAGCCTTGACATCTCAGCATTCCCCCCATCAGCCTTGACATCTCAGCATTCCCCCGTCAGCCTTGACATCTCAGCATTCCCCCGTCAGCCTTGACATCTCAGCATTCCCCCGTCAGCCTTGACATCTCAGCATTCCCCCATCAGCCTTGACATCTCAGCATTCCCCCATCAGCCTTGACATCTCAGCGATTCCCCCGTCAGCCTTGACATCTCAGCAATTCCCCCCGTCAGCCTTGACATCTCAGCATTCCCCCATCAACCTTGACATCTCAGCAATTCCCCCGTAAGCATGGACATCCCAGCGATTCCCCCATAAGCCTTGACATCGCAGCAATTCCCCCGTAAGCATGGACATCTCAGCGGTTCCCCAATGAATCTTTTATTTTCGACACGACGCTTCCTTCATTTTTGATTGAAAAAAAAAGTGTTTTGCCATGCAGGTTGCGCGCAGTCCTCATGTATATATCTATATCTATTTTACATTCAATCGTGTACGAGCTGCCTGCAGCGTACGACAAGTGCTTATATAAGTCTTATAAAAGTGTATCATAAAGCACCCTGACATCTCTGACAGCATGCCTGGACTGTGGTCACTAAACCTCAAAATGCAACAATTTTGCAGACCGGGTTCCTCTATGGCCCAAAGCGGCGGCGGAGGCGATATGGACTCTGTGACTGTCGCCCTATCTCAAGTTGAGCTGCAGCAGCCCGGCAGCATTGACTGGTCCAAGTTCACCCTGCGCCAGGCCGAACTGCTCCGCACAGTGGGCACCGGGACCTTCGGCCGGGTGCTGGTGATCAGGGAGCGCTCCACCGCCCAGCACTTTGCCCTGAAGATCCTTCTTATCGATGACGTTGTGCGGTTGAAACAGGAGGCCCACGTGAAGAACGAGAAGGCCATCCTGATGAACGTGAAGCATCCGTTCCTTGTGCGCCTCTACTGGACCAATCACGACGCGAAGTTCCTGTACATGATCATGGAGTACATCTGCGGCGGGGAGGTGTTCTCCTACCTGCGCGCTGCTGGCATCTTCGCCAACTCTGCCGCCCTGTTCTACGCTGCTGAGATTTTGTCGGCCATCGGCTACCTGCACAGCCTGTGCATCATGTACCGCGACCTCAAGCCCGAGAACCTGCTGCTGGATGTCAATGGCCATTTGAAGATTACGGACTTCGGCTTTGCCAAAGTTGTGCGAGATCGGACCTTCACCATGTGCGGCACTCCGGAGTATCTGGGTGGGTTGTGACCAAATTTTGTGTGTCTTTGAATTGTTCTGCTGGATTCAATGGTAGATTAGGTATCTGATACCGGGGGCCGTAGCCCAGCGGTAGCGCAGCTGCTCTGGTGTGCCAGCGACCCAGGCTCGATTCCAAGTGCAGTCACATTAATTTGGGGCTGAATTGGAATCTCGGCTTGGCTCTGCTCGTGCAATTAACGGCCTTGAGAGCCAACCCCCCAAGGCGCAGTGAAGTGTACATGCCTATCGATAATATAAAGTTAGGGCCGCTGTACACTCCTGTGTGAGTGTGTGCCTGCGTACGTATCCGCGCGCTTGTATGCCTGCTCAGGGGAGTCGGCGGAATGGGCAGTAATGCCTCTCGCCGGTTGTGTGCCTATGTCGCTTGAAGTGCGCCAGGGTGCACCCAACCCCCTGCCTCTAATAAAAAAGGTATCTGATAGATTCGATTAGGTGTCTGGTAGATTCGATTAGGTTTCTGGTAGATTCGATTAGGTGTCTGGTAGATTCGATTAGGTGTCTGGCAGATTCGATTAGGTGTCTGGTAGATTCCATTAGGTTTCTGGTAGATTCGATTAGGTGTCTAGTAGATTTGATTAGGTATCTGGTGGACCTATGTACAAGCGCAGATTGAGTTTAGTGGAAAATGAAATTGCAGATTTGCCCACAGCCGGCGGGGTCAGTTTGGCCGCACGAATTCATGCCTCCGTTTCTGTTGTTATTTTTACATCTCGCTGTTTCTCTATTTGGCAGATTAAGCTTCTTGCTGTGTGCAGAGCCTGGCAGGGTTCCGAGGGGGGAATTGCTGGGGCGGAGGCTTCAAGTGGGGTGGCGGCTCACACTCGACAGGCGACCCCGTGGGCCGTAGTTGCTTTTTTATTGTTTTCAACTGCTCCGCGGCATCATTATGAGCGGAGGCTGAGAGCTGTGCTCACTGCCAAATTTGCACAATGCAGTCGTTAAGACTGAGTAAACCTCTAAGTCTCTAGCAGATTGCGTCTCGGTGGCTTTGATTCCAGGCAGTTGCTTTTCACTGGGCGTTCTTTGCTGCATGCCCTGTCTATCCATCTATCTATCTATCTATCTATCTATCTATCTATCTATCTATCTATCTATCTATCTATCTATCTATCTATCTATCTATCCATCTATCTATCTATCTATCTATCTATCTATCTATCTATCTATCTATCTATCTATCTATCTATCTATCTATCTATCTATCTATCTATCTATCTATCTATCTATCTATCTATCTATCTATCTATCTATCTATCTATCTATCTATCTATCTATCTATCTATCTATCTATCTATATATCTATCTATCTATCTATCTATCTATCTATCTATCTATCTATCTATCTATCTATCTATCTATCTATCTATCTATCTATCTATCTATCTATCTATCTATCTATCTATCTATCTATCTATATATCTATCTATCTATCTATCTATCTATCTATCTATCTATCTATCTATCTATCTATCTATCTATCTATCTATCTATCCATCTATCTATCCATCTATCTATCCATCTATCTATCCATCTATCTATCCATCTATCTATCTATCTATATATATATCTATTTCTATCTGTCTATCTGTCTATTTTTCTATCTACCTCCACCTTGCAGCACCTGAGATCATCCGTGGCCAAGGCTACAACAAGTCCGTGGACTTCTGGGCCCTCGGCATCCTCATCTACGAGATGCTTGTGGGCTCGCCGCCATTTTACGACGATAACCCGGCCAACATCTACCAGAAGATTCTGCCAGGAAAATTTGACTTCCCCAGAGAAAGCAACATCGACCCGCTGGCTAAGGATCTCATTCGAAGGTGGGTGTTCGATTCGGTGCGCGGCCACATTAATTTGGGGCTTGTGCGCATGAAAATTGGTCAGGGGTTGTCGTGAACTTCTTGCCCAGAGGGCCAAGGCACAGAGAATGCACATGCCTGAGGATTAGAAAGTCAGGGCGGCTGTACACCCTGTGTGAGCGTGTGTGCCTGCGTACAGTATTGGCACGCTTGTATGCTCAGGAGTCTGCTGAATGGGCAGAATTGCCTCAGCGCTGGTTGTGAGACGATGTCGCCGAAGGCTTGGAGCCGAGTTGCCTACAAGAACGCATTTATACATAAGATTATTGTATCGCACGTGACAGGCTGCTGACCGTGGACCAGACAAAGCGGCTGGGCAACATGAAGAACGGCGTCGAGGACATCCGGTCGCACCGCTGGTTCAAGTCCATCAACTGGCCAGATGTGGAGCTGCGCCAGTTGAAGCCGCCCATTGTGCCGCAGGTCTCTCACGCCGGCGACACCCGCTGCTACGACATGTACGACGAGCAGGACTGGAAGAAGGTCCCGGTGGCGTCTCCAACCGGCCAGGAACATTTCAAAGATTTTTGATGACGGTGGGCTGTGATTTGAAATATGCGTCGTTTTGAAAGCACCTCATAATTGATCGGCATTTTTACTTCAGAGTAAGAAATTTCCTGTGTCAATGTACAGCGGGGCAGGGCGGGGAGTGAGGTGGATGTCCTGACAAGGGGTAGGAATTTCCTGTGTCAATGTACAGCGGGGTAGGGCGGGGAGTGAGGTGGATGTCCTGACAAGGGGTAGGAATTTCCTGTGTCAATGTACAGCGGGGTAGGGCGGGGAGTGAGGTGGATGTCCTGACAAGGGGTAGGAATTTCCTGTGTCAATGTACAGCGGGGTAGGGCGGGGAGTGAGGTGAGCATCCTGATAAGGGGTAAGAACTTCTTGTTTCAATGTACAACGAAGTGAGGTGGACAGTCAAGCTAGAGATTTTTAACTTAAATAAATCTGGAATCAAAGGCGTCGCTGTGAGTGCAAATTTAGCAGAAATAATCGGGGTGCTTTCCAAAGTTTGTAAGATTTCTGCAACAATAAAATATTGATTTTCATGCCTAATTTCCTCATTCGAGACAATCTGGAGTTCTGTCAGAAGACAGGCATTCTCCAGATTTATTTGCCAGAGTTTTCTGCAACAATTTAGTTGACAGAAAATCGACGTTGTTAATGTGTCAATGCACTGGCCGCTTGATCTCGTGTCAAGCTCAAACTGATATCTTAGCCTATTTTTTGAATGAACAAAAACTTCTGACTTGCCAAAATTTGTTCTTCCAGCTCAACTGGCCGCATTAAGTCGGCAAATCCTGAGTGTGTGCGAACTTGTTTTACAATTTATTCTTGTAAGTTTTTACTCTGTCCGGCAGATAATTTTGTGAAGCGCCTCTCTTAACGTTATTTAGAGTTTTTTAGTGACGAAGTTTGACAGTTTTTTGTGTATTTTGTAATCTAACAGATGGAATATTGTTTAAAATTGTGTCTATGGCTAAAATTGTGTTTTCAATTGTCTTGTTGTACTACTGATGCGCTGTCAGTAGTATGTATTGGGAAAACTCGAATATGCTTTTGTGAGATTCACCATAGGGTAGAGCTCGGCTCTTTAGTTGGACGCGTCTCTCTGTTTCACAAGCAACAGGCATCTCTCGCTGCTCCAACAAAGCACGTAGCTGACTAAAAAAATTCCAACTGAATTGAAGTGCGTCTTCACCAAGCTGACTGACTGCCATTGTTTTTCCCACATTAACTTTTTCACCTGACTCGCTGATCCTCAAAGCGCGAGACCAGCCATCATCCAAGCCTCTGTTACCGAACTATCCTCACTCGTGCATGTCAGTCCTTTGTCTCTCAATACACTCTCAGGCCAAGCGGGTGCACAGGGTGAAGCTGACACACGAAACCGAGGTTGTTTATTGATTCTGTTGAATTGCAAAAATCCAATTGTTGTTTTAAATACATAACTGCCCTGTGCCTTTTGTATATAGCTGCCACCAGCTTAAACTTTATTCGTCACGAACTGTCTGCTTTCACCGATTTTATTGCCCCAGAGTTGGATGATTGTTAGGTGTTATGCTGAATCAGGAATGATTAATAACAATATAATAATTGCTTACACCTGCCCTAACGAGCAGATGGGCAATCGACAGCTCAGCCGCAGCTATTGCGCGGCGCATCTGAAGGCTGCGTACGGCTGTTCAGTCCAAGGACTGGGGGGTCGCCACACACCCTCAGTTACCCCAGCTAATGCTGGCACCCATTTTACAGCTGGGTGAACTGAAGCAATGCAGAGTTAAGTGTCTTGCTCAAGGACACAAATTGTTCCGAGTGGGTCGAGAATCGAACCCCCGACCTTCAAGTTGCGAGTCCGACGCTCTGACCACTAGGCTACAACCCCGTGTCAGGCTCAGGAAGGAGGCGAAACCGGTGCACTTGTTCATTACACAAGAAGGCTGTCGGCGCGCCCACGCGATTGACATGTTTGACTGTTGCTGTCCGCCTTCGCCTGCGTCGGCCCCGACTCCCGTGTGTGTTGATTGCTGCTGTCGAAGCAAATGTGCTGCCTAGAGCGTTTGCTAAGAAGGAATGACTTCACCCAGGTAAAGTACTGGGCTTAAGTAAACTATTCAGCCCCAATCATGCCCGGTAAGCCTAAGGGTGCCCGTGGTTTTAGATGGGTTTATTCACAACCAGAATGCTCAAGTGCGATGCGAAATTCTGAGCTGCTGCAGAGGGACTTGGCAGCCTGCACCAATCGATATGTAATTCTCTTGACTGCCCTCAGCTCTGCACTCTCTGCTTTCTCTTGGATAGTTTTTGCTTCCTCTTGCCTGCTTCTCAATTCATGGGATTCAATCTCGTGGTCGCATATGAGATCCAGATTGAGTAGCAGAGCATCACTTGAGGTTGCTTACCGACTGTCACCTGAGGTTGCTTACCGACTGCCACTGAGGTTGCTTACCGACTGTCACCTGAGGTTGCTTACCGACTGTCACCTGAGGTTGCTTACCGACTGTCACCTGAGGTTGCATACCGACTGTCACCTGAGGTTGCTTACCGACTGTCACTGAGGTTGCTTACCGACTGTCACCTGAGGTTGCTTACCGACTGTCACCTGAGGTTGCTTACCGACTGTCACTGAGGTTGCATACCGACTGTCACCTGAGGTTGCTTACCGACTGTCACTGAGGTTGCATACTAGCTCTCAACCCATGGCTGATAGCTCGTATTTTTATGTTGTTTACAATATCCCTTTATTTTAGGGTAGCCTCAAAGCTACACATTTGTGCGTTGCACTTTGCGCTACTAGATGCAACCGGGAGCAAGTCTTGTGCAATTGAAAAGCTGTCAAGAATTGGTACAGACAGAAACAGACTGATTTTTACCGAAAAAGAAATAAGCGCGGCTTTACAAGACGAAAAAGCTGTTCCTGTCTTGCGGGCCCTAATTATCCCATCGGTGCGGTTCGGGCGTCAGCAATCAGGGGGTCACAATCAATGACAGACTAGCTGCCTGCCTCTGGACAGATGGGGAACAGAGGCGCGAATGGGGAGCTGATTTCGACGGCTTCTCTGCGCCACCGCGTAAAATTTCCAGCACTCGCTAAACGAACGAAATCCTAAGCTTTGCAGCTGCGGCCAGAAGTCCCAAGCGAATTCTGGGAATCTAGGAAAGCGGCGGACGCGCGCAAGGACCGTTAATGCTATTCAAATACGGATTGGAAGGGAGGCCATACAGATAGTCATTTTTAGCCCCACGAAAGGACGTTCAGACTTGTTTAGTTAGTTTCAGTTTTTTATATGTCCTTGGCCATGATTGGGAGCTGAAACCCGTCCAGTGATTATCTTTAGTAAACCTTGGCACAGATTTTCAGCTGAAGCCCGATCCGTTTTCTAACGCTCTGTAGTTAGATCGTGACTCAAACCAACGCACTCCGTTGACAAGGCGAAACACGTTTTGCCTTTTATCAATTTGCATTGACCGGAAAGGCGGGAGTTGCGTCGCGATCCTGTTTAATTTTCCGTCCGGAACTTGAAGCCAAATTTTGAACCTGGAAATTGCGTGATTGCTGCGTCTGGCAGCCCCCCCCCCCCCCCGAGACCCAAGCAACAGACAGGGTTTGACAGGATAATTACAACGATACAGACTCCTCGACTTGGATGGGAGTTTGGTGTTAATTATGACATTGAGTCTGTTTTTGACCTTCCTGATCAATCTTCCCCGTCTCCGTCTGTCTGTCTAGACTACTTTTGGTTTCAGACTGTCTCTCGTAGCTATACATCTCAATTTACTGGCGAAGATCAACTGTCTGAACTTTAGCTCGTGCCGAGAGTACCTGACTTTTCTAAGTTTCCGGCCTAATTAAAAAACTGACTAGATTGAGTTATTGAGGCGTTATCGATTTACTACCGTCGCACCAGCAAGTCTGTGGGCGGGGGGGGGGACACATCGGTCTGAGAAGAGACGAGACACATCGGTCTGGGGCAAGAGACACACATCGGTCGGGGAAGAAACACATCGGTCTGAGGAAAGAAACACATGGGTCTGGGGAGAGACGCATCGGTTTAAGAAGAGAAGCATCGGTTTGAGAATAGACGCATCGGTTTCAGAAGAGATGCATCGGTTTCAGAAGAGACGCATCGGTTTGAGAAGAGATGCATCGGTTTCAGAAGAGATGCATCGGTTTCAGAAGAGATGCATCGGTTTCAGAAGAGATGCATCGGTTTCAGAAGAGATGCATCGGTTTCAGAAGAGATGCATCGGTTTCAGAAGAGATGCATCGGTTTCAGAAGAGACGCATCGGTTTCAGAAGAGACGCATCGGTTTCAGAAGAGATGCATCGGTATCAGAAGAGATGCATCGGTTTCAGAAGAGATGCATCGGTTTCAGAAGAGATGCATCGGTTTCAGAAGAGATGCATCGGTTTCAGAAGAGATGCATCGGTTTCAGAAGAGATGCATCGGTTTCAGAAGAGATGCATCGGTTTCAGAAGAGATGCATCGGTTTCAGAAGAGATGCATCGGTTTCAGAAGAGATGCATCGGTTTCAGAAGAGATGCATCGGTTTCAGAAGAGATGCATCGGTTTCAGAAGAGACGCATCGGTTTCAGAAGAGATGCATCGGTTTTAGAAGAGATGCATCGGTTTCAGAAGAGATGCATCGGTTTCAGAAGAGATGCATCGGTTTCAGAAGAGATGCATCGGTTTCAGAAGAGATGCATCGGTTTCAGAAGAGATGCATCGGTTTCAGAAGAGATGCATCGGTTTCAGAAGAGATGCATCGGTTTCAGAAGAGATGCATCGGTTTCAGAAGAGATGCATCGGTTTCAGAAGAGATGCATCGGTTTCAGAAGAGATGCATCGGTTTCAGAAGAGATGCATCGGTTTCAGAAGAGATGCATCGGTTTCAGAAGAGATGCATCGGTTTCAGAAGAGATGCATCGGTTTCAGAAGAGATGCATCGGTTTCAGAAGAGATGCATCGGTTTCAGAAGAGATGCATCGGTTTCAGAAGAGATGCATCGGTTTCAGAAGAGATGCATCGGTTTTAGAAGAGATGCATCGGTTTCAGAAGAGATGCATCGGTTTCAGAAGAGATGCATCGGTTTCAGAAGAGATGCATCGGTTTCAGAAGAGATGCATCGGTTTCAGAAGAGATGCATCGGTTTCAGAAGAGATGCATCGGTTTCAGAAGAGATGCATCGGTTTCAGAAGAGATGCATCGGTTTCAGAAGAGATGCATCGGTTTCAGAAGAGATGCATCGGTTTCAGAAGAGATGCATCGGTTTCAGAAGAGATGCATCGGTTTCAGAAGAGATGCATCGGTCTGGAGAGACGCATCGGTTGAAGACGAGACGCATCGGTTGAAGACGAGACGCATCGGTCTGGAGAGACACGTCGGACCGATTCGCATCGATTTTGAAGGCCTGACTCTCGTGTTCCTCTAAGGCCCAGCTCATTGCCGGTATCAATTCACCTTTAAGCAACCAAAATGAGCTGAGGAAAACTTTAGCCTGCATACAACGGTCTTTCACTAGACCTTTATTGATCCATTGTTCGGTGCGATATACGACAACATTAAGAAGCATGAGTGGACATGCAAGAGGTGCAGCAGTACCCGCACATGTTCTGGGTCGCTTCATGCACAAGCACGGCAGGTAACACAATGCAAGGTATTTTCACTATTAGCAACGCAATTATTTATCGAAGATTATGAGTAAAAAAAGGATTTTCTGCCAACGTCAGAAAATAATTGCATTCGATTTAGAAGAGGACACAGCAAACTGTGTAAACTTGTGGTTTCTTCTTTCTGTCCACCAAAAAGAGATAAAATCTATCAATCTAGCAACGTAGCATTCGCAAGATCCAGCTGTGTAGATTAGCCACCAGAGAAATCAATGACGTTGGCTAACCTGCATCCGGTATCTGCCACAATCTGATTATTTGCCTGTGTTAGCGAAAGTGTAGCAGCTTTTTGAAAGCCTTTCGGAATTCATTGTTGAAGATGGTGTAAATCAGCGGGTTGAGGGTGCTGTTCACGTAGCCCAGCCAGACTATGAACACTCCGATGCGCCTGTCATAGTTGCACAGGGGCCCACTGAACAGGTCCGAGTCAATGTTCTTCAGGCAGGCGGCCCACATCAGGTTGGAGATGAAGAATGGCAGCCAGCAGAGAAGGAAGACACCTGAGTGAGGCAAATTCAATGGGGTTGAACACTTCACAGACTGGACACTTCACAGACTGGACACTTCACAGACTGGACACTTCACAGACTGGACACTTCACAGACTGGACACTTCACAGACTGGACACTTCACAGACTGGACACTTCACAGACTGGACACTTCACAGACTGGACACTTTACAGACTGGACACTTCACAGACTGGACACTTCACAGACTGGACACTTCACAGACTGGACACTTCACAGACTGGACACTTCACAGACTGGACACTTCACAGACTGGACGCATCACAGACTGGCAGGTGCAGCAATCCAGAGAGCCTCACCGAGCACGATGGCCAGAGTCTTCGTGGCTTTCTTCTCCCTCTTCGCCGCGGACCGCTCCGCCCGTCCCTTGCCCCGGTTGCGCCGCAAATTCAGCTGAAAAGCTTTTTTAGCCCAGCTGGAGTCCAGCTGCTGCTTTTTCTGCTTTTTCTGCTTGTTCTGCTTCCCCGCCGCCGCAGTGGAGAGGCCCGGACGGTCGCGGTTGTTTAACCGGGTCTCGCAGATCTCGCTGTTGTCCTCGGACTGAAGGCCGCCAGCAGCAGCGAAGCTGTCATTCAGCGCCATCGAGCAGTTGCCAGCCTCGTCCTCGCAGTCGGCCTCGTCGTCTTCCGCCTCGTCGTCCCAGGCGCGGGCGTGGGCGCTGCAGGCGCTGTCGCCGCGTCGCCGTCCTCGTCGACTGTGCGACGACAGCGACGAGGAGTTCTGGCGGCCGCAGCGGCTGCCTTGGCGACTCAGGCTGAGACTGAGGTTGTTCGGCCGCCTGGGACTGGCGTGCACAATGACCAGTGCCTGCCGAACCTCGTCTTCCGGTGCCACTTCCGGCGCCTCGGTCGTCGCCGCCTGCCCTGCCGCTGTCCCAGCCGTGGCTGCATTATCGTTGCAGGCTGCTGCTGTGGCCGTCGATGCCGCCTTGCAGTTGGTGTACACCTTGCCGCCGCCGCAGCCGCCGCCGCCGCCCCCGGCACCGCTGCATCCCTTCCTTGTCGATGCCGCCTTTTTGGCTCGACGCCAGATGACCTTAGAGAATAAAAGCAGAACGAAAATCAAACCAGTTGACAATAATTTGAGAGAGTAGCTTATGGGATTTTTTCTACTTGTACGGTATTTAATTTAGGGACTAAATATAGAAACTTGAATCAGTGTTTTATTCCTGCTTTTATTGCATCTCTGTTTATTTAAAATTTGTTGAATATTGCTCAAGGATTTCTTTTTCAATGACAATGACATTGTAATTGTGAGATTGATTTGATTGAACGATACGGGATTATAAAGCTGAATTAAATCAAAACAACATTGCCTCTCTAACCCTGACAACATCTGCTGCAATAGCGAATGCAATCGATCGCTGGCGTCTTACCTTGAAAATTCTGTAGTACAACACCAGCATCACTAGGCAGGGGATGTAGAAGCTGCCCAGGCTCGAATAAATGAGGAAGTCGCCGTGGAAGAAAGTGCACGTGTCCTTGAACTCCGGCCGGTTGCGGATGCCGTTCAGGTTCTGCAGTCCGCACCCGATCGGCAGCGCTATGGCCATCGACAGCAGCCAGGTGGCCGCGATGGTGACGTGAGTTCGCTTGGAGTTTTTGTGCTTCGAGTACTTGATGGGCTGCGTCACGGCTATGAACCTGGGCGTCAAGAGAGAGCGTCGAGAGATTGGCTGATAAAAACATTTGTCTCAAACCAAATGTCTCAAACCAATGCAGAATCTGAACTCCCTGAACTCTGAAGTCCGTTCGCGCAAAAAACAAGGTGGGCTCCAGGCAACAAGAAACAAGGTGGGCTCCAGGCACTTCGAAGATGACACCTATTCGTGCTTACCGGGCCAAAAGTATGTGAACGGCGCGCGGAGTGTGGAACAGTCTGGCGGCAAAAGCGACATTCCATGTGGTGAACTCATGAGTGGACTCATGTAGTGCTTTTAGGATCTATGAGACTTACTTAGCCATTGTTTTCAAATTGAAATCCAACTGAAAAGCAACTTCCAACTTTCCAACTTTTTCTTAGACTGGTCGATTACGTGTTTTACGTGTGTTTTACCATCGTATAGATTTAATTTTGTATAGATGGTAAAACAAAAATTCGAAAAATATTCATGCAGCAGTAGTAAATTTCCCCTCATGCTGGTCTCCAATGCTATTTTTTGCAAAATCCACTCGATGAACCTCATAAATCAAGCTTCACTTTCTAGCACAGATACATACTGGCTTTATTTTCTTTTCGAAAGTCCTGATATAGAAAAATTTTGGTTGCTAAGTGCACAAAAAACTTGTTTCCCAATCTGGCCAAGTGTTTTATTTAGAAGTGTAATTTCCGAATTTCGACGTTCTTTCGTCTTCTAAATACCAGTTGATAAGGGTCCTTGGCTTTGAACTGCTTGCTTTTCATTGTCAGTGCATGCATGTCACCGTTTGTTTAATAGACAATGCAAAGCCAGTCTTCAATAGCTTGACTTTCCCACTGAGCATTGAATTGCCTGCTCCTATAGACTCAACTGGCTCAATTGTATCGTCACCCTCCTAATTTCCGAGACAGTGAATGCATTGTGAGACACGGATCAACGAATGCAAGTCGCACCTGCGTCGAGTCTACTATCGCCTGGTTTCTGCACCCTGCTCCGTGTGCAAGAAGATTGCTATTGAAGTGGAGAACGAGCGTATCTTTCTTCCTTGCTGAGATGTCAAGAGATGTACTGGGGAACTGCTGAGATGTCGAGGCTTATTGGGGAAACTGCTGAGACATCGAGGCTTACTGGGGGAACTGCTGAGATATCGAGGCTTACTGGGGGAACTGCTGAGATATCGAGGCTTACTGGGGGAACTGCTGAGATATCGAGGCTTACTGGGGGAACTGCTGAGATATCGAGGCTTACTGGGGGAACTGCTGAGATATCGAGGCTTACTGGGGGAACTGCTGAGATATCGAGGCTTACTGGGGGAACTGCTGAGATATCGAGGCTTACTGGGGAACTGCTGAGATATCGAGGCTTACTGGGGGAACTGCTGAGATATCGAGGCTTACTGGGGGAACTGCTGAGATATCGAGGCTTACTGGGGGAACTGCTGAGATATCGAGGCTTACTGGGGGAACTGCTGAGATATCGAGGCTTACTGGGGGAACTGCTGAGATATCGAGGCTTGCGGGGAGAATTGCTGAGATTTCGAGGCTTGCGGGGAGAATTGCTGAGATTTCGAGGCTTACGGAGGGGAATTGCTTAGGATACTGTATTCCATTCTTTGTTGCCTCACCAACGAGGGCACCGACTGCTAATAAAAATTTCTAAAATTTCCGGGCACATAATGCGGTTAGAAAGTGAAAATCTCAGTTTGCAATTTTGCGCGCAAATAAAGCCATAGACACATTATAGGGCACGAGTGTAAAAGGCTTGGCCATAGACAATGCTTTTAAACGCGCCTCATACTTTTTCCTCATTTTTCCCGTCCTGAATGATTAAGAAGTCCTTGTCCCTGACTTAAAAAACCTACTTAACAATATGCAATCTTTTCTGTCAGGCGCGTTTAAGTTTCAATTCCGGAAAGCTGCCTAGCAACAACACGCTTTTTCCGCTACAAGCCAACGTTCGGAACCGATGAACTCGGCGATACAACAGGGTAACCGGAGTCACACAACTGGTTCTTTTACATGACAACAAAGCTGGAACAATAACTGGCATAGTTGCCCAAGGTGCAGTTTTTTGCTGTCTGTATGCACGGCTCCATGAGACAAATTGCCTATTCTTTACTCAATGATTGCCCCCAATGCTTAGGAAGTCTTAATAAAAGTATTTATGGGGACAAAGCGACATGGCATTTGCATGAATTAATAGTTCACCGATGTAAGTCTACTAGTCCAACTCTCGTACAACTGAAAATATATTACGGAGCAAATCTCGGCGGGAAATTTGTGGGGGGAAAATCTCGGCGGGCAAATCTCGGCGGGAAAATCTCGGCGGGAAAATCTCGGCGGGCAAATCTCGGCGGGAAAATCTCGGCGGGAAAATCTCGGCGGGCAAATCTCGGCGGGAAAATCTCGGCGGGAAAATCTCGGCGGGCAAATATCGGCGGTCTGGGGTTAGCATGCACACTTTACACAAGGGCTCGGCAAACCCAGCCCCGCGAAGCGTCTCTATCCGGCCATTGAGTCCGTTAAACTTCTCAGAGCATTACGAGTCATCCGACCCGCTTAAGGTTTGGTTCTCTTCTCAGATATCTTTTCTTTTTCTCTCTCCCCTCCTCCCTCCCCTCTACTCCCTCCTCTCTCCTGTCATCTCCCCTCCTCTCTTTTCTCTCTTCTCTTTTTTCTCCTCTATTCCCTCTGTTCCCTCATCTCCTCTCTCTGGTTTTCGCAGTCCATGCGCTAGATTAAAAAAGTTTATCGACCCCCGCTTTGCAACCGAGGCTCACAGAGCAGGCTTAGTCTAAAGCAGCAGTTTGTGTGTGCAGTTCGAGGCACACTGCAGGTCATAGGACGGATTATACAGCGATTGTACTGAGTCTAGGTCAGATTAAAGTCGAATTACATGTCGGTAGTTGCTCATGCACTACTCACCTGTCGATGCTGATGGCCACCAAATTGAGTATCGAGGCGGTTGAGAACAGAGCATCGCACATGATCCACAGGTCGCACAGAATGTTTGCGAATAACCAAACGCCGTTCATTACCTGCGATGTTTATTGAGAGAGGAATTGGCAGATCTTGCAGGCTTTATTTAAAATCGCATCTAAAAATAGGCCCCTTTTTCGTCTGTGACTTGAGCTGATTTTGTGCTTCAGATATTTACACTCAGCTACTCATAGTTGCATAATAACAAAGGTTGAGGGATGGCTCAAAGCCTACTTTGCTTTGAAACGTCTCTAACCGACCGCGAAAGGCAATTTCCAGATCGGGGAAAGGGCGCAGGTCGCAGGCGGTCAGGCTGGGAAGTTTGTTCCACTCTGCCTCTACTAAGCAGCTCTGCACTCCCCAGTCTACTCGCCACTGAGAACTCTTCTTCCCTAAAACTCCAGCAGAAAGAGAGGAGAACGGGGCGAACCGCCAAGTTGCTCGCTCGAGTTGCCAGTCAAGAGAATATGGAAGGAGAGGAGAGGGAGGCGAGGCACGGCTGGCTGCAGTTCTTCCGTCGACAAGACCACTTCGGGGGGTCTTATTGCCCCCTTGCTAAGGTACTACTACGGCATGCTCAGACCGGTGCTCCGCTCTCAACCTTTTCCCCGTCGCATGCTTTCGAGTAGCGCCGATTTTCGATGACTGCGCCGCTTTTGGTCGCCAAAGCCGGCCGCCCCCCGCTGGGCCTGTGTTTGTTTGTACAGAGTCAGAGAGAGGAGAGCGGGGTGAGGCTGGAGGCGCTCTGTTAAGTGGCCATTCGGCAACTCGCCAAGTTCGCCGGCTGAATAGAAAAGAATTTCCTATCGCGAGCTCGAAACTGCGGCAGTCCTGAGAGGTCCTGCCGAAAATCCGCCTTTCCGCATTCCTTACGCCCCGCTGATCCTCTGAAGCAGAGACCGGAGCCCGCTGCGCAGGATGGCAGTGAGAGGCTCGAGGGGCCGCGCCGCACCGCCTTGCCGCGGCCCCTCGAGACACACCGCCACGAATGGCACGCTTGGAAGGCTCTCCGCATTCAGGCCGCGCTCCCGGGCGGTGCGGTCCTGAGATTCTTTGCGCACAAGGCCTGTGTGTGCTTGCGAGCCTTGCGAACTGACTGGCAGGCTATCTATCTATCTATCTATCTATCTATCTATCTATCTATCTATTTATCTATCTATCTATCTATCTATCTATCTATCTATCTATTTATCTATCTATTTATCTATCTATCTATCTATCTATCTATCTATCTATCTATCTATTTATCTATCTATCTATCTATCTATCTATCTATCTATCTATCTATCTATCTATCTATCTATCTATCTATCTATCTATCTATCTATCTATCTATCTATCTATCTATCTATCTATCTATCTATCTATCTATCTATCTATCTATCTATCTATCTATCTATCTATCTATCTATCTATCTATCTATCTATCTATCTATCTATCTATCTATCTATCTATCTATCTATCTATCTATCTATCTATCTATCTATCTATCTATCTATCTATCTATCTATCTATCTATCTATCTATCTATCTATCTATCTATCTATCTATCTATCTATCTATCTATCTATCTATCTATCTATCTATCTATCTATCTATCTATCTATCTATCTATCTATCTATCTATCTATCTATCTATCTATCTATCTATCTATCTATCTATCTATCTATCTATCTATCTATCTATCTATCTATCTATCTATCTATCTATCTATCTATCTATCTATCTATCTATCTATCTATCTATCTATCTATCTATCTATCTATCTATCTATCTATCTATCTATCTATCTATCTATCTATCTATCTATCTATCTATCTATCTATCTATCTATCTATCTATCTATCTATCTATCTATCTATCTATCTATCTATCTATCTATCTATCTATCTATCTATCTATCTATCTATCTATCTATCTATCTATCTATCTATCTATCTATCTATCTATCTATCTATCTATCTATCTATCTATCTATCTATCTATCTATCTATCTATCTATCTATCTATCTATCTATCTATCTATCTATCTATCTATCTATCTATCTATCTATCTATCTATCTATCTATCTATCTATCTATCTATCTATCTATCTATCTATCTATCTATCTATCTATCTATATATCTATCTATCTATCTATCTATCTATCTATCTATCTATCTATCTATCTATCTATCTATCTATCTATCTATCTATCTATCTATCTATCTATCTATCTATCTATCTATCTATCTATCTATCTATCTATCTATCTATCTATCTATCTATCTATCTATCTATCTATCTATCTATCTATCTATCTATCTATCTATCTATCTATCTATCTATCTATCTATCTATCTATCTATCTATCTATCTATCTATCTATCTATCTATCTATCTATCTATCTATCTATCTATCTATCTATCTATCTATCTATCTATGTATCTATCTATCTATCTATCTATCTATCAATTATTATTGTCGAAAGTATTTTTAGCCGTACTTCAGTAGCCCATGTTTGTTTACCAAAGTAATTTATGGTACTTTCTCTGCATCCCGGCAGCCCCGCAAGCATGGTTCCCTGTGCACATGATGATGTTGCAGCGCTTCAGTCCTCCTTAGCTGCCTCCCATTGCGGATGTTAAACAAGCACCCAACCCGCAGTCAGGGAATCCCGCCTGTCATGGGCAAAGCGGCTCTCTCGATTTCAGGTCCCGAGATTTACTATTAATAACAAGTGCGGACCAGGGGCCTCAACGCATTGTGGCAGTGAATCTTTTATCTCAGCTTCGACATGGCCTCGGGTCTCCCCTGTGTGCAGCCGCCAGTGCGGGAACCGCATCATCCGTGGGCCAAAGTTCACCTTTGCGGCGCCCCCTGCCAAGCCGAATCCCAGGAAGTCGGCTTAGAAAAGGTTAACTAGACTGGTGCAGCGCGGGGGGACGCACAGATGGGGGAGAGACAAACACTTGTTGGGGGGGAGGGAAGTGCAAGAGTTACAGGGGAGAATTATATGCGCAGAAATGGCGTTTGCTTTCAAAGCTGCACTAAATGTCACTTTCGGAGGACTCGAAATCGGTTGTTGCTAATTGAAGTGCGGCATGATCGGTGCATATTGGCAAAGTCTGTACGTTTTAGTGCGGGTCATTGACAGTGTCTGCCTTAATGTCTGCCTGTCTTATTGTGGACTGCTGTCTGTTTTTGTGAGTGTCCCTGCGGCTTTGTGTCTGTCTGTCTGTCTTAGTGTCTGTCTTAGTGTCTGTCTTAGTGTCTGTCTTAGTGTCTGTCTTGGTGGCTGTCTTAGTGTCTGTCTTAGTGTCTGTCTTAGTGTCTATCTTAGTGTCTGTCTTAGTGTCTGTCTTGGTGTCTGTCTTAGTGTCTGTCTTAGTGTCTGTCTTGGTGTCTGTCTTAGTGTCTGTCTTAGTGTCTGTCTTAGTGTCTGTCTTAGTGTCTGTCTTAGTGTCTATCTTAGTGTCTGTCTTAGTGTCTGTCTTGGTGTCTGTCTTAGTGTCTGTCTTGGTGTCTGTCTTAGTGTCTGTCTTAGTGTCTGTCTTGGTGTCTGTCTTAGTGTCTGTCTTAGTGTCTGTCTTGGTGTCTGTCTTAGTGTCTGTCTTAGTGTCTGCCTTAGTGTCTGTCTTAGTGTCTGTCTTGGTGTCTGTCTTAGTGTCTGTCTTAGTGTCTGTCTTAGTGTCTGTCTTGGTGTCTGTCTTAGTGTCTGTCTTAGTGTCTGTCTTGGTGTCTGTCTTAGTGTCTGTCTTAGTGTCTGTCTTGGTGTCTGTCTTAGTGTCTGTCTTAGTGTCTGTCTTGGTGGCTGTCTTAGTGTCTGTCTTAGTGTCTGTCTTAGTGTCTGTCTTAGTGTCTGTCTTAGTGTCTGTCTTAGTGTCTGTCTTAGTGTCTGTCTTAGTGTCTGTCTTAGTGTCTGTCTTAGTGTCTATCTTAGTGTCTGTCTTAGTGTCTGTCTTAGTGTCTGTCTTGGTGTCTGTCTTAGTGTCTGTCTTAGTGTCTGTCTTGGTGTCTGTCTTAGTGTCTGTCTTGGTGTCTGTCTTAGTGTCTGTCTTAGTGTCTGTCTTGGTGTCTGTCTTAGTGTCTGTCTTAGTGTCTGTCTTGGTGTCTGTCTTGGTGTCTGTCTTAGTGTCTGTCTTAGTGTCTGTCTTGGTGTCTGTCTTAGTGTCTGTCTTAGTGTCTGTCTTAGTGTCTGTCTTAGTGTCTGTCTTAGTGTCTGTCTTAGTGTCTGTCTTAGTGTCTGTCTTAGTGTCTGTCTTGGTGGCTGTCTTAGTGTCTGTCTTAGTGTCTGTCTTGGTGTCTGTCTTAGTGTCTGTCTTAGTGTCTGTCTTGGTGGCTGTCTTAGTGTCTGTCTTAGTGTCTGTCTTAGTGTCTGTCTTAGTGTCTGTCTTAGTGTCTGTCTTGGTGTCTGTCTTAGTGTCTGTCTTAGTGTCTGTCTTAGTGTCTGTCTTAGTGTCTATCTTAGTGTCTGTCTTAGTGTCTGTCTTAGTGTCTGTCTTGGTGTCTGTCTTAGTGTCTGTCTTAGTGTCTGTCTTGGTGTCTGTCTTAGTGTCTGTCTTAGTGTCTGTCTTGGTGTCTGTCTTAGTGTCTGTCTTAGTGTCTGTCTTGGTGTCTGTCTTAGTGTCTGTCTTAGTGTCTGTCTTAGTGGCTGTCTTAGTGTCTGTCTTAGTGTCTGTCTTAGTGTCTGTCTTAGTGTCTGTCTTAGTGTCTGTCTTGGTGTCTGTCTTAGTGTCTGTCTTAGTGTCTGTCTTAGTGTCTGTCTTGGTGTCTGTCTTAGTGTCTGTCTTAGTGTCTGTCTTGGTGTCTGTCTTAGTGTCTGTCTTAGTGTCTGTCTTGGTGTCTGTCTTAGTGTCTGTCTTAGTGTCTGTCTTGGTGTCTGTCTTAGTGTCTGTCTTAGTGTCTGTCTTAGTGTCTGTCTTAGTGTCCGCCTTAGTGTCCGGCTTAGTGTCCGCCTTAGTGCCTGTCCTAGTGCCTGTATCAGTGTGTCTGGTTCCATTGCTCAACTCTTGTTTCATTCTCAACTTGCGACTCTCCCTGCTCCCCTCTCCCTCCCCTGGCCTCACGCTCTCCTTCCAGGCGACAGGAAGTTGTCGGGCCAAATAAAAAATGCTAATGGACTTCCTTAACCTGCTTGCCCCCACCAGACTTGGGCCGCCAAGACTCCTGGCCGGCCGATCTCCACAGCCGCTACTCATATCCTCCGATTCTTGAGGGAACGCCCAGCTGCTCGGTTGGCCCGGACTCACCAAAGCCAGATATGCATCTATTAGCCAAAAGCTGGAGGGGCTCCGGACCCTGCATCGGATTGAAATCATTCCCGGGGATCACTGCTGCAGTCTGAGCACAAGCTCATACCGCTCGCATATCTCCCTAGTTGCTGGGGCCCAGATCCTAAACAGAGGCTAGCTGGATAAGTTTGCCTGACCCACAACCCCATTTTGCTGACTGCCTTGATACCCTAGAGTCCTGCGATCCATCCGATTTTGAATATGCTTAAAACTGTTTTGCAACGCAATGTCTTTTTATCTTGCCGTTTATCCAAACATCATTGCCGCCACCCTGCCCTGTGTATTTTTAACTGCTTCTGGCTTAGTGAGATCTATAGTTTTACTCGAGGTTATCTGTCTGTGTCTGCCACTGCAGTACAACCCATGGCCAAAGCCAATAGAAATTCCAGATTAACTGGAGCTTCTGAAAACTCAGGACTCAGGATTTCTACTCTGGCAACTTGACTGAACTGTCTCCGCCTTGATTAAAACGTTAATAAAGATACTTATCGTCCTCATAGGAATTACAGTCTATCCCGACTCATTAATCCCGTATCTTCCCAAATCCTTATAATTAAAAATTTTATAAACTATTCTCAACTCCCCAGAGACTCTTCTTGAGTTGCCTGGGAGTCTGGGGGGGGGGGCTCAGATGCTGGGAGGATTGAATGGCCATTCAGGCGCTGGCCCAGCCCGGATGCGCGAGGTTGAAGGCGGCCAGCCGGGTGGCGACAGGGGGAGGCTGCAGTTGGGAGGGGGCGCCAGATCCGGCTGAGACAGCGGAGGAGGCCGCAGTGTGAGTTGGGCTTTGTGCTTCAGGCCCTACAGATGGCGACCACTGATTGTTGTTGGATGAGTTATGACTATGAGGACTCCGGACCGACCCAGATGCCTCGAGTTAAGAGTTTGCTTGCGTTCTGATTTCCTGTTTTATTTTATCAAAATGAATTTAATAATCATAAAAATAAAGTTTTGGTGACCCAGTCGAACTTTTGAGATGCGAGCGTAGAGTGCAATCAGTTCAGGCTGCTCAGGTTCAGACAGACAGACAGACAGACAGACAGACAGACAGACAGACAGACAGACAGAAACACAGACAGACAGACAGACAGACAGACAGACAGACAGACAGACAGACAGACAGACAGACAGACAGACAGACAGACAGACAGACAGACAGACAGATAGATAGACAGACAGACAGGCGGACAGACAGACAGACAGACAGACAGACAGACAGACAGACAGACAGACAGACAGACAGACAGACAGACACTAAGACAGACAGACAGACAGACAGACAGACAGACAGACAGACAGACAGACAGACAGACAGACAGACAGACACTAAGACAGACAGACAGACAGACAGACAGACAGACAGACAGACAGACAGACAGACAGACAGACAGACAGACAGACAGACAGACAGACAGACAGACAGACAGATAGACAGACAGACAGACAGACAGACAGACAGACAGACAGACAGACAGACAGACAGACAGACACTGAGACGCTGAGACGCTGAGACGCTGAGACGCTGAGACGCTGATCGCTAAGAATGAATAGCATACGGTAGATACAGATAGACAGCCACTTATGGGTGACTCAATGCTGCCTTCAGCCAGTCTGCCTCACCCATGAGAACAGTGTGACTCGGGAATTCGAGAACAGAAGACTGCAATGGCGGAGTTGATAAATTCATTAAACTGATCAACTGATGCGGCACTGCAGAATCCTTAGTGCTCTTCTATGCGCTAATTTAGCCAGCTGGCCCGCAGGCAGTTCAGTCTCCAGGGACTCGGGAACAATTTTTGTCTTGCGTCTCAAGTTTCCCGATCAGCAGAATTTTCGAAACAAAAATGCATATCGGTGTCGGCTTTTTGTCTGGCGAGCGAGTGCCGCCGGGCTGATTAAACTGTTGCGCGGCGGCACCGGGGCCAGCTTGTCTGGTCCAAAAATACGCAAAGAACTTTTCACGGCTTGGGCCTGGTACTGCTGTCTTTGGAATGGAGTTTACTCGTGAAAAAGTGGATCGAATTGGCGCCGTGCTTTGCACCAACGCGCAGTTCTCTCTGATGTTTATTCCGGCACGGCGGAACGCGGGTAGCTCGTAATTCACTCTGCATGGGACTGCCGTGATCGAGTGCGCGATGGGGTGCCGCGTTCAGCCTCCTGCGTCAATAGTGTCCGTGATTGACAAGGACATTTGGCTAGGGGCCAGAAAGAGTTGCTGACCAACTAGCGTGGTGACCGTAGAGCTTCGTCTTCCAATGCTTCAGAAGTCTAAGAAGATTGCAAACTTCAAGACAGCGAAGGGTGTAGTTTCAGAGAGTCACCAGAAGACAGGTGAAGGATGTAGTTTCAGAGAGTCACCAGAAGACAGATGAAGGATGCAGTTTCAGAGAGTCACCAGAAGACAGGTGAAGGATGCAGTTTCAGAGAGTCACCAGAAGACAGGTGATGTGATTACAGAGGGTCACCAGAAGACAGGTGATGTGGTTACAGAGGGTCACCAGAAGACAGGTGATGTGGTTACAGAGGGTCACCAGAAGACAGGTGATGTGGTTACAGAGGGTCACCAGAAGACAGGTGATGTGGTTACAGAGGGTCACCAGAAGACAGGTGATGTGGTTACAGAGGGTCACCAGAAGACAGGTGATGTGGTTACAGAGGGTCACCAGAATGCAGGTGATGTGGTTACAGAGGGTCACTAGAAGACAGGTGATGTGGTTACAGAGGGTCACCAGAAGACAGGTGATGTGGTTACAGAGGGTCACCAGAATGCAGGTGATGTGGTTACAGAGGGTCACCAGAAGACAGGTGATGTATTGTAGTTACATAGATCTACCACAAGACAGTTGATGTGTCTACAGAGATCCATCGAAAGGGGCGAAAAAGCCCATGCAAACTAATATTAAAAAATCAGACTGCGAATCCAGCTGGGTCTCGATGCTGTTGCTGCGTCTCTGCCATCCTCTCAGGAAGTCGAATTCGTATAGCATTTGAACAATTAGTGAAGCAGTCGCCTCAGACAATATGAGATTCCCAACTGTCTACGAGATTGCGGTGTCAACTTTCTAATAGAAGCAAAAGCGACTCTACTTGTTTTCTTACGAGCGTACTCTCTTGCCAAATTGTGCAGCACCCTCGACGCTCACCTCAACGAAAACAGAGATGGGCATGACGATGGCGCCAACTAGGATATCGGCAAATGCCAGCGACACAATGAAATAGTTGGTGACGGACTGCAGGCTGCGCTCGCGGACTACCGACATCACCACCAGCACGTTGCCGAAGATGGTGAAGCAGGGGAATAGCAGCAGGCAGAGGACCCAGTAGCGCCGCTCGACATCGGCAAACGACAGGCCCTCGGCGTCAGACGAGGAGTTGGTCGCGCTGTCGTCTGCGAGGAGGAGACGCCGGATCGCATCGGCTGTGGCGTTGACGTTCGTCAAGGAGGCGTTGCTGACGGCGCTGGTGTTGCCGACGGTCGACGTGATGTTGGGCACGGGCGCTGAGGCCAGAGCTCCCAGCAGGCTGGCTCGGTCCAGCTCCGTCATGCTGTTCAGGGGAGTCGAGATGTGCTCAGGAGAGCGGGAGGGTTCGCGTGCCGGCTGCCGTCAGGGCGGCTGCGCTGTCATCGGGGTGCCGCGGTGCCGAGCATCGGAGGCGAAGCTGAGGTGCTGCTGGTGGCTGCGAATGAATAGGTTTTGGGTTGCGTTATCTACGGCAATATTCTGTTCAAACACTTCGAGAGCCTCTGAAATCCCTCCAACTTTCAAATTCTAACAAATCCTGCCAAAACTCTATAGAAAATCCCGACTGAACACTCCGAAACCCTATTCAAACTTTCCTAAACCCCAGCTAAAACCATCTAAACCAGCCCGAAACCCACGGAAACACCGTCCTCATCCTACAGAAACTACCAACAACTTTTCCACAACCAAATTAAATGTCTTGAAGCATTTAAACAATACTCAAGGCTTTCTTGCTGGAACGGGGGTTGTTGCTTAGTGGTCAGAGAGTCGGACTCACGACTGAAAAGTCGGGGGTTCGATTCCCGATCCCACTGGGAACAATTTGTGTCCTTGAGCAAGACACTTAACTCTGCATTGCTTCAGTTCACCCAGCTGTAAAATGGTGCCAGCATTAGCTGGGGTAATTGAGGGTGTGTTGCGACCCCCCAGTCCTTGGACTGAACAGCCGTACGCAGCCTTCAGATGCGCCGCGCAATAGCTGCGGCTGAGCTGTCGATTGCAAATCTGCTCGTTAGGGCAGGTGTAAGCAATTATTATTATTGTTATTTCTGGAAGTTATACGGTTTCAAGCAAAGCTTAACAAAGCGAAGAACAGATCGGCATCAGTCTGTCCTGGAATCAATCTAATGAACTATTTTGAAATCAGATAGAATGAAGAGTTTTCCTTCTTTCCAGAGAAGACCACTTGAATGTACTGCGCGTTTACGGTGCGGATTAACTGGCTGAGTTGGCCAGTAAGTGGAGCTGTTTAAGTCGGCTCTTGGATCGAT
The DNA here is from genome assembly GCA_002269645.1 of Macrostomum lignano. NCBI lineage: Eukaryota > Metazoa > Platyhelminthes > Macrostomidae > Macrostomum > Macrostomum lignano. The sequence goes on from NIVC01000056.1 coordinate 614,181, forward strand.
ATTTTATGAGTCAGTCTTTTGTCCTCATTAATGTGATTACCCTGCGGCAGTACATTCCAGGTAAGACCTGAGTGATTCCAGGTAAGACCTGAGTGATTCTAGGTAAGACCTGAGTGATTCCAGGTAAGAGCTGAGTGATTCCAGGTAAGACCTGAGTGATTCCAGGTAAGAGCTGAGTGATTCCAGGTAAGAGCTGAGTGATTCCAGGTAAGAGCTGAGTGATTCCAGGTAAGAGCTGAGTGATTCCAGGTAAGAGCTGAGTGATTCCAGGTAAGAGACAGAGGCGTCCATAACGTGTGGAACGCTAGGGGGTATAATTTTTCACCTGAAGAAAAAAGCACAGATTGTTGCAGAATTTGTAGCGGACTTGCTGCTGTTAACTAATCACCAATTACATGCAGACGACAGACAAGAAAGAGCTCTATCCCTACTCACGGGCGCCAACCCTCCCCAGCAACTGCCTGTGAGCTGCTAAGCTGTCAGTTCAGGTGGGAGGCTCTGGCAGCACCACATATGGATTGACAGGTCTCTTGGCTCGGCTTAAGATGGAATTTGACGGACGGGAAATGCCTCTGCGGGGGTTTGAGAAGGAGGCGGAGAAACGAGGGGTTGATTGCCCGTCAAAGTTTTTAGTTTTCAGCGTAAAGTGATTGACATCCCTGAGAATTTTGCTTTCTAACGTTTGAAGCAATTATCGAACAGCTCGCTTGAGGTGAGCTGTGGCTAGAAATAGGTTCAGGTTGCCCCTCATTTTGAGAATCATAGGCTGGGATTCCAGATAATAATTTGGGATTCTATGGGACAAGTGAGGTCCGATTCTGTGGGATATTTGAGCTGGGATTCTATGGGATAATTGAGGTGGGATTCTGCAGGATAATTGAGGTGGGATTCTATGGGATAACTGAGGTGGGATTCTGTGGGATAATTGAGGTGGGATTCTGAGGGATAATTGAGGTGGGATTCTGTGGGATAATTGAGGTGGGATTCTATGGGATAACTGAGGTGGGATTCTGAGGGATAATTGAGGTGGGATTCTATGGGATAACTGAGGTGGGATTCTATGGGATAACTGAGGTGGGATTCTGTGGGATAATTGAGGTGGGATTCTGTGGGATAATTGAGGTGGGATTCTATGAGATAATTGAGGTGGGATTCTATGGGATAATTGAGGTGGAATAAACGTTTCATTGTTTCTGAGAACGAAATTTCACAATATACGACAGAAGGAGTTCGGGATACCAGAAAAGGAATTTGGTATCCAGGGGGACGCCCGACAAACAACTGAAAAGTAGAAAGTGCAGCGACTCACGCGGTAACTTGCGCGGGAAGCTGTGCTCAGCTCTCCCAGGCTACTTGGCTTTGAATGAGGTGGAAAGGCAACGGGGGGGGGCGGCAAACCGGGCCGGTTGCGATGGTCCAGAATCGGGTCGCGGCTGGGCCAAGAGGCTGCCTGAATTCACATATCAATCATCAGTCCGACCCGCTGTTTCAAAGGCCTCCCTGATTGGCTGGAGGCCTGCGGGCCGATCAGGGCCAGCTGGGATTTACGAATTGATTCAGATCGCAGGAGGGGCCTTCCTTTGTTGGAGAGGCTTGCAGCGCTTGCCAGTAGTTTGCTAAAGTGTAGCCACATGATTCCATTCCACACCCTGAGATTTCCATTCCACACCCTGAGATTTCCATTCCACACCCTGAGATTTCCATTCCACACCCTGAGATTTCCATTCCACACCCTGAGATTTCCATTCCACACCCTGAGATTTCCATTCCACACCCTGAGATTTCCATTCCAAACCCTGAGATTTCCATTCCACACCATGAGATTTCCATTTTACACCCTGAGATTTCCATTCCACACCCTGAGATTTCCATTCCACACCCTGAGATTTCCATTCCACACCCTGAGATTTCCATTCCACACCCTGAGATTTCCATTCCACACCCTGAGATTTCCATTCCACACCCTGAGATTTCCATTCCACACCCTGAGATTTCCATTCCACACCCTGAGATTTCCATTCCAAACCCTGAGATTTCCATTCCACACCCTGAGATTTCCATTTTACACCCTGAGATTTCCATTCCACACCCTGAGATTTCCATTCCACACCCTGAGATTTCCATTCCACACCCTGAGATTTCCATTCCACACCCTGAGATTTCCATTCCACACCCTGAGATTTCCATTCCACACCCTGAGATTTCCATTCCACACCCTGAGATTTCCATTCCACACCCTGAGATTTCCATTCCACACCCTGAGATTTCCATTCCACACCCTGAGATTTCCATTCCACACCCTGAGATTTCCATTCCACACCCTGAGATTTCCATTCCACACCCTGAGATTTCCATTCCACACCCTGAGATTTCCATTCCACACCCTGAGATTTCCATTCCACACCCTGAGATTTCCATTCCACACCCTGAGATTTCCATTCCACACCCTGAGATTTCCATTCCACACCCTGAGATTTCCATTCCACACCCTGAGATTTCCATTCCACACCCTGAGATTTCCAGTCTGTAGCTAATTAAGCAGAGTTTCGGTTCAGCTATTACTTAAGCTTTTGTTAATCAATTTCGTAAGAAAAACGCAGCATAACCGGCATACTCTACTGCAGCTAGTAGCCGAACATGCAACCGTAGTACACACTTACAAGTGTCACATGACAATTGGCTAATTTAAATCAAATTACTCGTATCATAATATTAGAACTTGCTGTCTAAATTATTTTAGAAATACAGGTAAACAGATAAGTAAACAGATATCAAAAGACAGGTGATGTGTTTACAAAGATCTACCAAAAGGCAGGTGATGTGGTTACAAAGATCTAATTTGAGACAGGTGATGTGGTTACAAAGATCTACCAAAGGACAGGTGATGTGGTTACAAAGATCTACCAAAGGACAGGTGATGTGGTTACAAAGATCCAATTTGAGACAGGTGATGTGGTTACAAAGATCTACCAAAGGACAGGTGATGTGGTTACAAAGATCCACCAAAAGGCAGGTGATGTGGTTGCAGAGATCCATCAGTGAGCATCACTACAGGACAGGTAAATCAATTCCATATTAATCATTAATAGTTGAAGTTCCCAAGCGGAGTTGCTAGTCGGTGTTCACTGTCAGGCCCAAGCGGTTGCCAGTTCGCCAGCAAGAGCCGCCCGGAAACGCGGTCATGCGTTCGTCCCCAGCAGTGCAATGCCTCAAATGCAGACTTGTTCAATGGAAAGCTGAAAGGCAAAGCGGGCTGAGGGGTATCGCAGTGCGCACAAACAGTGCAGGCAGGCAGGCAGGCATGGAACTGAATTCCGCAGCCAGAATAAAGCACAGACAGCAGTGGGCTGCTTACTTATTATTTTATTTAGTTAGTTGAAAATGCCGTTATTCAATGAAGGAGAACCGAAGCCAGAGTACCGCGCTACTGGAGACATGCAGAAACACAAAAGGCACAGAGAGAGAGAGAGAGAGAGAGAGAGAGAGAGAGAGAGAGAGAGAGAGAGAGAGAGAGAGAGAGAGAGAGAGAGAGAGAGAGAAAGAGAGAGAGAGAGGGAGAGAGAGGGACGAACAGAAAGAAGCAAGGCAAAAGCAACTTGTAGCAATAGGTTGGTAAAAAGAAGCAGATACCGTAGTTTGCAATATATTACACTACTACAAAAATGCTGATTCTAAAATAGCGAATAGAGTTTTTACGTTATCTGCTTTTGTCTGAGCCTCTTTAAATGTTAATGGAGCAGTTCTCCGATGGCTAAGCACCCCTCCGGGTTCCCTGTCGCCACCACTCACAACACCCAGTTGGCTTGGCATTCCTCACAACACCCAGTTGGCTTGTCATTCCTCACAACACCCAGTTGGCTTGGCATTCCTCACAACACCCAGTTGGCTTGTCATTCCTCACAACACCCAGTTGGCTTGGCATTCCTCACAACACCCAGTTGGCTTGGCGCCCCTCACAACACCCAGTTGACTTGGCGCCCCTCACAACACCCAGTTGGCTTGGCGCCACTCACAACACCCAGTTGGCGCCACTCACAACACCCAGTTGGCTTGGCGCCACTCACAACACCCAGTTGGCGCCCCTCACAACACCCAGTTGGCTTGGCGCCACTCACAACACCCAGTTGGCGCCACTCACAACACCCAGTTGGCTTGGCGCCACTCACAACAGCCAGTTGGCGCCCCTCACAACACCCAGTTGGCTTGGCACCACTCACAACAGCCAGTTGGCGCCACTCACGGCGCCTTCTGAGCAGGCATTCTCCATTCCGCAGGCGCCATTCACCTCCTTGTCCCAAGCGTGCAGCTCATCAGAGCATCAAAGTGTAATTCTTATCCACCTTATCGTGTTATGACGGCAGCTTGTAAATTCTGCAGTTCTACAAGGTGCCCCGCTGTTTTAGGCTTGTAAAAAGTAAGACACCATTATGGTAGCAGATGCTACTGTAGACAGAAACGCATCATTTCAGCTTCTGTTGCAGCTGCCGAGTTTCCAAGCTCAAATTCTTTTCTGCTTCATCTCTGCATTTTCATTTTCCATCACTGCCTCCCTCTTGCTTGCACTGCACCCTGCCGCGCCAGGCAATTTCTTAGCAAACAGGGCGCCTCTTTCTCTCAAGACAAGTTTACTGAACACAAACAAACTGTGGTTGGTTCTGCCTGTCTGTCTGCCTCATTGTGTGCGCTCTGCGTGTTTATGAAGCCCAGGCCCTCCGGCTCTGTGCGCCTGGCACGCACCAGCACAATTGCCAATTATTCTGGCTCTTTGCTCTGCCACTCCGACTCTCGAGTGACTCAGAATCTCCACACACGCGCACACAGCTCCATCTCATATTTTTTATTATAGAAAGAATATTGTCCATCCATCACCGAGTTCGACCCACCCTTGAGCACACGCCCGCTCGCTCAGTGAGTTCTCGACTCTCTTAGCAGAGAGGGTCGAGCCAGCCCCCCCCGAGCTCTGCCAGTTGCTAACCAAAACTTTCTGAGTAGTTTTGACAGAGCCAAGGTGAGGAAGGCCTGGACACAATAGGACTGGGACAGGCAGTCCATATTGCCGTCCGTCTCAGCCTCGGGCTCAAAAGATAAGGACCGAAGCCTCATAGCCTTAAAAAATAAGAAGAGACAGAGAAAGCAGCAATAAAAGAAGATTTCAAGCGCTTTTTTTGTCTGCTCGACTTGCTTTTGCTTTCAGCAGCAGCCGAGGCATCTTGCTGGCTAAACATGGAAAACTGCCTGCCCGCGCTTCTGTAGCCACTTCGCATTTTAGTTTCTTTGAAATTCCACTTTTTTCTGCAATGGCGCTTCGCAGCATCTGTTTCAGCGGCTTCATCTGCCTCGTACTGTTGAGCGCTGCCGGTGAGTTGCGACTGGAAACTCCCATTGGAAGAGTGACAAACTGGTAGGGTGACAAACTGGTAGGGTGACAAACTGGTAGGGTGACAAACTGGTAGGGTGACAAACTGGTAGGGTGACAAACTGGTAGGGTGACAAACTGGTAGGGTGACAAACTGGTAGGGTGACAAACTGGTAGGGTGACAAACTGGTAGGGTGACAAACTGGTAGGGTGACAATGACAAACTGGTAGGGTGACAAACTGGTAGGGTGACAAACTGGTAGGGTGACAAACTGGTAGGGTGACAAACTGGTAGGGTGACAAACTGGTAGGGTGACAAACTGGTAGGGTGACAAAATGGTAGGGTGACAAACTGATAGGGTGACAAACTGGTAGGGTGACAAACTGGTAGGGTGACAAACTGGTAGGGTGACAAACTGGTAGGGTGACAAACTGGTAGGGTGACAAACTGGTAGGGTGACAAACTGGTAGGGTGACAAACTGGTAGGGTGACAAAATGGTAGGGTGACAAACTGATAGGGTGACAAACTGGTAGGGTGACAAACTGGTAGGGTGACAATGACAAACTGGTAGGGTGACAAAATGGTAGGGTGACAAGCTGGTAGGGTGACAAACTGGTAGGGTGACAAACTGGTAGGGTGACAAACTGGTAGGGTGACAAAATGGTAGGGTGACAATGACAAACTGGTAGGGTGACAAACTGGTAGGGTGACAAAATGGTAGGGTGACAAACTGGTAGGGTGACAAAATGGTTGGGTGACAAAATGGTAGGGTGACAAAATGGTAGGGTGACAAAATGGTTGGGTGACAAAATGGTAGGGTGACAATGACAAACTGGTAGGGTGACAAAATGGTTGGGTGACAAACTGGTAGAGCCAAACCACATGGAAAGCCAAACCACATAGAAAGCCAAACCACACGGAAAGCCAAACCACATGGAAAGCCAAACCACATGGAAAGCCAAACCACATGGAAAGCCAAACCACATGGAAAGCCAAACCACACGGAAAGCCAAACCACATGGAAAGCCAAACCACATGGAAAGCTAAACCACAGGTGTTAAACCAACATCCCTCAGTCTCGGCGGTGAGTCCCTCGGCAGGCCCGACCGCCGACGCCTGCCACCCCACGGACCGGCCGTGCGAAAACGGCGGCACCTGCCTGAGCCTGCCGGACGGCCGCCGGATCTGCCAGTGCCCGAACGGCTGGATCGGCGCCAACTGCTCCGTGGACCTGAACGAGTGCGAATCCTCGCCCTGCAGGAACGGCGGCACCTGCACCAACCTGCTCAACCGGAAGTTCCGCTGCGACTGTGTCGACGGCTTCGTTGGCGTCTTGTGTGAGTTCGCCGACCCCTGCCTTAGTCGGAAATGCGCGGAGGGCGCCACCTGCTCAGTGCGCTACCCCAACTGGACGGAGAGGATCTGCACCTGCCCGCCGGGCTACACAGGTGACGACTGCAGCGAAGACGTGGACGAGTGCTCGGTGGCCACCACAGAAGTTTGCCTGAACGGCGGCACCTGCCAGAACCTGCCCGGCTCCTACAGCTGCCGCTGCCCTCGGCACTACAAGGGCTTCGACTGCTCCGAGCTGCTCGACAACAGCTGCGACCTGAATCCGTGCCTAAACGGCGGCACCTGCTTGCACTCGATGTCCTCGACAACCCCGTACTCGTGCATCTGCCCGACTGGCTACTCGGGCGACAAATGCCAGCTGGAGCCTCCGAAGCAGCCCGACTGCCGGAGCGAGCCCTGCCTGCACGGCGGGCTGTGCTTTGAGGAGACGGGCGGCGGTGAAGTGTCGGGCAACTTCAGCTGCCGCTGCCCGCAGGGATTCAGCGGTGAGAGACTGCTGGACTCTTGGACTTGACTGTCTCTGTCATTGTGGCTCATGGGATTGTGGCGGCTGCAGGTGCTGATTAAATGGTGAAATTACTCCCACTTATTTCAATTTTCAGGAAGCCGCTGCGAAATCTCGGAACAAAGAGCTTCCAGTACCGACCCCTGCCGCGCGAACCCCTGCTCCAACGGTGGCACCTGCGTCACTGCTGCTGACACTTACAGCTGCCAGTGCAAACCTGGCTTTCAGGTAGGGCTGCAATCAGGCAGACAGACAGACAGACAGACAGACAGACAGACAGACAGACAGACAGACAGACAGACAGACAGACAGACAGACAGACAGACAGACAGACAGACAGACAGACAGACAGACAGACAGACAGACAGACAGAAACACAGACAGACAGACAGACAGACAGACAAACAAACAGACAGACAGACAGACAGACAGACAGACAGACAGACACAGGCCTGATTCACCATTCAGGGCCGGCATTGCGGCGAACGGCAGCCGAAGCTCCCGGTGAATCCTCCTGCAGACGCTGACGATGGCACCGCGGCCGGAGACCACTGGGCGGACTGTTTGGCTCACCTGAAACACCGTTGCCGCGTTGTCTTTGCTGACGGGCACTGCGACCCAGAGTGCGCCTCCTCCGGCGCCTGCCTGCGCGATGGTCTCGACTGCGCCGCAGATCTCGGCGACTGCCCGGCCGCAGTCAGCGCCCACTGCGTTCGCGTCTTCGGCAACGGTCGCTGCGATCAGCTGTGCAACACCTCCGCCTGCCTGCTGGACGGCGGCGACTGCCTGGCGTCGGGGACGCAGACCCGCGCTTGGCTAGACCTGCTGGTGGCTGCCACGCGGGATCGCCTCCTGGCCGAGCTGCCGAGCCTGCTCAGCCAGCTGTCGCGCAGCCTCCGCCTCATTCTGCAACTGGACGGCGAGCCCGAAGTAGCTGGCGGCGACTCTCTTCGAGTGCGGCTTCGAGTGCTCGGCTGCCTTGGCAGCGTCGGCGCGGAATGCAGCATGACGACAGCAACTGGCAAGGAGGCTGGCCGGCTGCTGGCGGAGCTGCTGCATCAGCGGCGTCTCCGGTTGCCGCTGCCTCTGGTCGTGCTGACGGACCAGCCTAATCTGTCGAAGCCAACGCCGCAGCCGCCCAATGAAGGTGGCAGCCAGCTGGTGGCGCTGCTGATCGCCATCTGCAGCCTGTTCTCCTTCGCTCTGCTGGCCGGGGTGCTGTACATGGCTGCCAGGCGCAAGCGGGTTGCCACCAGCGGCACCTGGTATCCGCCGGGCTTCCGGCCGGCCGCAAAGTCCTCCAACCACGCCGCGGCATCGTCTTCAACGGCTGCAGCCGGTCAAGACTCATCCTACATGTCGCTATCCCTGTCGTCGTCCTCGTCGCCGCTAGAGACGATGGTCCAGTGCGGCGACCGCGGTGGCGGCGTCTCTTGTCGCCTGCTGGGGCCTCCGGCGTTTAAGCGGACGAAGTATGAGGATACGGTGAGCACGAGTAGTTCGAAAAACCTGTTAGATACTCCACAGACATCGGGTTACCTGCTGAAGCTGGTAGATACTCTACAGTCATCGGGTGGTTATTTGCTGGAGCTGGTAGATGCTCTACAGTCATCGGGAGGTTATTTGCTGGAGCTGGTAGATACCCTACAGTCATTGGGTTATTTCGTGAAGCTGGTAGATACTCCACAGACATTGGGTTATCTGCTGAAGCTGGTAGATACTCCACAGTCATCGGGAGGTTATTTGCTGGAGCTGGTAGATACTCCACAGACATCGGGTTACCTGCTGAAGCTGGTAGATACTCCACAGACATCGGGTTACCTGCTGAAGCTGGTAGATACTCTACAGAGACAGCAACACCTGAAGCTGTTAGATACCCACAGTCATCGGGTTACCTGCTGAAGCTGGTAGATACTCTACAGAGACACAGAAACACCTGAAGCTGTTAGATACCCACAGACATAGGAACACTGCTAGAATCAAATGGACGCAAACCGCATTTACAATGCTGACAAAATGAACCTCCTTCAGTCTTTTCTGCCCACAAGCCTGCTGGAGCCGCTAAACGCGATGCACTCAACGACCGACATGTCAACGGCCGCTACTCCGGCAGCTTCGGCATCCTCTATGGAGCTCCACCGCGTGATTGCCCCCAAGGTGCAACTGAGACGCCGCTCCACTTGGCTGCTCGCTACTGCCGCGCCGATGCCACTCGACATCTGCTGGAGTCTGGCGCCGATCCTAACGCGCCAGACCAGTTTGGACGGACGCCACTCCATTTGGCCATCGCGTCTGGCGCGCACGGCGCCGCCCTGCTGCTGATGAGCGTGACCGGCGCCGATCTGAACGCCCGCTCGGACGACGGTGCCACGCCGCTGATCGTGGCGGCCAAATACTGCGAGCTGGAGATCGCCTCGTCGCTCCTCGCCTGCCCGCAGGTATTTGCAGCTTCTGTTGTTGCTATTTTCAAGCATTTCTACTGACAGTAGCTGACTGAGCCCAGACACTTCATTTTAGTGACATTAAATAAACACCCTAGGCTGTGATGACACTCTTCTGCAGCTCTTAGGGAGCCCAGATCAGAAGCCGATAAACTGAGACTTAGAATTTTCATTCTCTCTCCCTTATCAGGTGGACCCTGGAGCAGCGGACAACGTTGGCAAGACAGCTCTTCACTGGGCCGCCTCAGTAAATGCGGCCGACTTGGTGGCCCTTCTCCTGTGCCGGGGCGCCAACCGGGACCCGCCGGACGCACAGGAGAGGACGCCGCTCTTCTTGGCCGCCTACGAGGGCGCCGCCGGTGCCGCCGCGCGCCTGCTTGAGGCCGGCGCCAACCGGGACGCCTGCGACTCGTGCGGCCGCAGCCCCACGCAGGCCGCGGAGGCCCGGCTGCACCTGGACATCGCCAGGATGCTGCGCTGTCCTCCACCGCTGCAACAACAGCCGCCGCAGTTGCCACCGCCGCCGCCGCCGCCACCGCTGCAGCAACAGCAGCCACCACCGCCTCCGCCACGTCAGTCTTCGAGAGCCGCAGTGCCTCAGTGCGACTACAATCTGGTGAGACCTGGACAAATTCTTTTCTTACTACTGTTCAGTAAGCAATAAAAGTACAATTCTCATGTTCAAATAAAGACTTACTCTTATACATATAAAAATGTAGTCAAAAGATATCTAAGAGACCCGCAGCATCAGTTAAATATCATGTCACCCTTCATGGGATCCATGCTCTTTGGTCTGGAGTCCAGGGGCTTTCCTCCTTCTGGAGACCGCGTCACCCTTCAAGAAGAACCTTCGAGCTCCATTTGAAAGAATGACGACTCCAACTTTGAAAGTGGCATTTTAAACGCTTAATCTTCAAAATCATTTTGGAAGACCACTGGAAGACATTAATAGTTGTCTCTTGGATCGCCGTAGCCAGCATCTCAGGCTCGATTCCACTTGCAGTCACATTAATTTGGGGCTTGTGCAATTAATGCCCTTGAAGGCCAACCCCCCCCCCAGGCACAATGAAGTGCACAAGCCTAACCATAAATTAAGTTAGGGTCGCTGTACGCTCCTCCGAGTATTCGCGCGCTTGTGTGCCTGCTCAGAGGAGTTGGCGGAATGTGTAGTAATGGTGCTCAAAGTGCGCCCTCTGCGTCGATGATGACGACAACGCTCTCTAACCCGACATCTCTGCCGCAGGCGCAGCAGCACTACCCGCCGCACCAGTACCCGACCCCGCCGTCGCACACGGGCCTGGAGGACTCACCGCCGCAGATGCAGCAGCAACTGCCTAAGCAGCCGCCGCCGCTGCCGCCGCACCAGACGGCGCTGACCGGCTACTATCAAGGCGGCCCCGTCAAGCAGCAGCAGCAGCCGCAGGTCGGATTCCTCACTCCGAGTCCGGACAGCGGACAGGACAGTCCCGGACAGTGGTCCGGGAATTCGTTCGCACCAGCGCAGAGCCACTTGGCGCAGCAGCAGCAGCAGCAACAGCAGCAACAACTGCAGCAGCAACAACTGCAGCAGCAACAACTGCAGCAGCAACAACTGCAGCAACAACAAATTTGCTACGAGGAAAACAGTTTTTTCTATTCTTCAATGAAGCGAGAAGTTTTGTAGAAATTTCATCGGGGCAGCTTTCCTGTATTACGATTGTAAACTATACAAAAAAACTGTTTTTTTAATTAATGCATTGCTGAAAAACATTCTACATTGTAATTAGTGCTTAGATTTGCATGGGTATGCGCCGGTCATTAAAAAACACCTGGCAGCAAAAGGGCGTGACGCTTGATTTGCCCCTGCTTTAGCACTAAATAGGCAACTTTCTTGCCTTTTAGACATTCGATGACGGGGATATGAAGTCTGAAATCATAAATCCTTTGAATGCTTCTTGAATAGAAGTCCGAGCATCTCTCTTAATGCCAGCGAGTTTTAAATATTGTTTCTGCTCCCTGTCTCACCTGTGCCTCTCATCCTGAGCTTCAAGCACTCATGCGGTACATTTGACACCGAATCTGCACCTATGCACGATCTGCAAGAGTGGCACCCTTCTGCTTCGTGCATGCGGTGCCCGATTGTACATTATCAAGTTACATGCTGGCCTAGTTGCGGATGCACGTCTCTCCTTGCAGAGCAAAAACTGTAGAAGCAGTTTTAAACAGCAGCTTCTTCACAATTGGTGATATTTGCAAACATATTTTATGTGGTTCGTAATACTGTATTGTTTTTTGCTAGCGTTTTGCATTCGAGACCCACAGCTGAAATAGAATTTTCTGAACAATTTTTATGTTTATCTGAGTGATGTTGCGGTTGAGTCTGTATGACTCTCGAGCAAGCTGTGTACAGTCCCCCCGATCCCCTGTGCATACCGCCGCTTCGCTTCCGTGCACATCAGTAATAAATCAAATAAAAGCTCGAATTAAATTTCAATTAACACTTTTTGCTGTCTAAAAACACTTTAATAATTATTTTGTATATTTTTTGAAACCGAACAAGGCCAAAAGTTGAGTCATGCAAACTTGTTTCAAATTTTTGGTAAAGCGTCTTTAAGGAGCATGAAATAATCTTACGCAAGAGAAAAGAATGAAAGAATGTTATATATAAGCGCTTTTGCTTTGGAAATAAAAGTATTAAACCTTGAAAACAGTTTTACAAGAATAATTATAATTAACAATTTGGCATACGTGCTCTGAGCACCCGGTGCTGTATAGTGGCACCAGTTCAGATGAACAACAGTCGTTCAGTTTGACATGCAAAGTTTTCTGCGATAGTGACTTTTACTCTCAGTTACCATCTAGCCTTCGTTAAAGTCGGTGTCAAAAGAGAAATTTGTCTGCATTGTTTATGTCTGTCAGCTCGCGAGCCAGGCCTTATTAATTTCCACGAAATATCAACTTCTTTGTCAGGAAATTGTCAAACACCGGAGTCTCCACCAATGGAGATGGAGATCGCACCACCAATTCGCGCAGGTGCTGGGTGAACTCTGGCAGCTCTGGCGGCGGATAGTTAAAATGTTTTTGCAACTCCGCCGAGAAGGCCGAACCCTCGCAGTCACCGCCCTGATGGCTGTACAACATCAACGTGTCCCTGTGGACTCGCACGTCTCCATAGGCTGCCATCCCACCCGGAGACACGCCTTGATTCAGCAGCAGTTTTGGCAGTCCCTCGCGAGTTCGGGCAGGCCCAAGCAGCCCCAGCTTCTCGTCGAAGGACAGGCGACCGAAGTCAAGCAGCGCAAGAGCCCAGGCACTGCTTTCAGTTTCAACGGCTATTCTTCTTTGCACATAGTCTCTGAACTTTGATGATACATTTGATCGGAGATCCACAACGTAAAAGCCTTTGCTATCAAGAAAGTTTCGCAAATTCTGCTGAACTTTCTCCTTGGCCTCAATTCGATAGTGACACTGACCATCGACATCCACCAAATTAAAGGCAGCCAGGAACGCTTGCCTATTGTCATCAATTTTGTAGACATCGGCGTCGTCTGGCGTGACAAGGTTTCTCACGTTTTGAAACTCATTGGCGTCTCCGCCGCCTCCGCCTCCACCACCGCTGCCTCCGCCACCGCCTCCGCCGCCGCCTCCACCGCCGCCTCCGCCTCCTCCTCCTCCGCTACCTCCACCGCCGCCGCTTCCGCCTCCGCCTCTACCTACGGCTCCTTCACGACTATCACTAACAGTATCGACCACCGACACCCTAGCCTGACATGTATCCTGCACGGCCACAACCCCAAACACCCCGTCTCCATGGTTACTCGGCGGTCGCCGTTTGTCAGCCTTGGCGCAAAACTGCTCTTTCGGCCGACCATTCCACCCGAAGTCCTGTCCTCCTGACTGCCCACTGTCGACTGATGCGTGCGCTTTCTGCTACTTCTCCTGTTCGAGCCGCTGTGGTTGCTGGCATCTTTTCCGCTCCCGCTTGAAGGCCCTCCAGCTCCGTCCCTGTCATTGGATTCGGCCGCCACAGAGCTTGACTGGCCGGCAGTGAGCTCAGTAATCCTGTAGGTTAGTTCGATCCGGATGCTGAGTCATTAAAATTGCCGCACATTGAAATATACCTTAATGTAAATTCTAAGAAACCAAAACGGTACTTACGTCTTCCGTATGAATTTAGTCGCTTGTGGCCTCTCGTTGGCTTGGGCCCACTCTTCCGCAGTGAGTCCGTGCTCTCCCTTCGCCTCCCAGTTGGCCGGGTCCTTGATGTAGCGAGCCAGCGTCTCCAGACAGGCCACCTGATTTCGTCTGGCGGCCAGAATGATGGCGGTGTTGCCGCGGTTGTCCGTCAGCCTGTAGTTGGCCTTCTTCTTCAGGAGCAACTCAGCGATGGCTGCGTGACCTCTCTGGGCGGCGTACATGAGGGCAGTGAAGCCGGACCTGTCCTGCAATGCAAAACAAAGTGGAAGCGTTATGATTATTAGGGAACTGTTTTTATTAGTTTCATTCGAATTTTTTATCTCACCTGGCAGTTGAACAGCACCATCTCGTTGCTGAGCAAGGTTTTCGCGATGGCCTCGCAGCCAGCCACGCTGGCAAGAATAAGCGCAGTTCGCTTGCTGTAGTCCACAAAATTGACCGCCTCTTTGCTGCGAGAGTTCAGCTGATAGATAGTTAGGAATTCCTGCGGGTTGCCTTTGGCAGCCGCTCGCAGCATCGCGTTCTGGCCGCTGATGTCCACGTCGCTGGCTAGGACATCCCCTGTAGTTGAGGATCTGTGCAGACTTTTAGTCTCTGGTAGGCCGGTTTTTCGATACTTTTCATCTGCGAAAAAATTCGAAAAATACGAATCGATTACAGATTTAAGTCGATCTGGAGACACAAACTACCTGAACTCTGTTGCTTCACCTTTATTAAAAAAGTAATAGTAGACTATTAGTATACCTCTTGCTGTATTATAGTTGAAAAAATTGCTAGAAATTTAAATCTGTTGTTACGTAGCAGAGTTAAGATTTACTGAACTGCTACAATTAACTTTCAGAGAGTTCATTTTATTTAATAATTTTCCCCTTTCATTTGCTAATGTTTAACCGTTTCGGGCTTGAGGAGCGTGAAAAAACTTTAGTTCCTAGTGCTGAAGGTCTTTCCACGGTAAATCCGTGGAAGAACCGGCCGGAATAGACTAGTTATTGCGTTGGCAATACCAGGAATTTGCCACGGAATTGCCGTGGAATTGCCGAGTTAGTTTTATTATTTTACTGTACAAGCATTACTGTACAACAACTACTAGTTAGTCTAGTAGTCCTTGGTACACATAGAGAAAAATTCAAGCCCTTGCTTGTACAGTCAAATAATAAAACTAACTCGGCAATTCCACGGCAATTCCGTGGGAAACTCCTGGAATTGCCAGCGCAATAACTTAATCTATTCCAACCGGTTCTTCCACGGATTTACCGTGGAAAAACCTTCAGCACTAGGAACAAAAGTTTTTTTTCACGCTCCTCAAGCCCAAAGCGGTTGGGCATTGGAAAAAAGGGGAATATTTCATTATACTTCAGTTTGGATTTGTGAGATGGGAAACAACATAAGGTGCAGCGAGTTTTGCGCCACTGCACGAACGAGCCTACCAGAATGAATGAAAAACATTTTCAAATCTTACCTGTCGAATGGCTGTGGTTGACACTTTTATGGAAACCATTGAGGCCACTGGTTGATTCGTTCATTTTTCTCTATAACTTTTTCTACGGCTTCAGCTCGCTATGAATAGGAAAAACTACAGATTTCTCTGCGATTTTTTTAGATGAGTTGAATCAATAAATCGATTCGATTTCAAAAATATTGATTCAGTTTTCTCTAACTTTTTAGTTGAATTTATACAACACAACTGTCGCTTTAGTAATCTTAAAAGACTAATGGTAATATTAGCCCCATGTCTTCTGCTTTTTTTGTCGCTTTGGAGCAGAAACTAAACCGAGCTTACAGTGCAGAGCTGCCTCAACGCATACCTATACCTGTGTTAAAACTCTCCATTATATAAGCAAGTTGGTTTGCAGGCGGTGCTTTACAGTAAATGCACTGGCAACGGTGTGCAAATGGGTATGCACGGCTTCCACCGCTGTTTCCAACCCCCAGTTTTTCTACCCTTTTAGATACTAAAGTAGTAGGCTGCTCTCTGTTGCTACTACCAGCGTGCAAGTAAAGCTTTCGTAGTAACTGCGTCCTAAATAAATGGGGAAAACTGAAGGATTCATATACAATGGCTCCGATTCTGTTATGGAAAAAACATGTTTACAAGGTGACAAAAAGCCGCACAAAACCCATGGTTACTGTTAAAGTGACAGCTTGGAGAAAGACCTTAAGACAACTCGTTTTGAGTTGATGTACCTAATTCTTGCATCCTGATTGAGCCAAGCTTCAAGGACGCAATAAGGGAGACCCATTGCGTGCACGCGTTTGCAGACCAGGTGGGAGGCGGCAGCAGCCTGGGGGGGGCAGCGATAGCACCTGCAGGTTAGCGATGAGGCAATCAGCCAGAGTGGCAGTTGCTGGGTCGGCCGGTGCAGCAGGGCCCGGAGCCTAGGGTCCGGAGGCAGTGGCACAGCAGCATCTGACGGCACCGGCACAGGGCGGAGCTCCAACGCGGGTCATCAGAGCGTTGGTCGGCAGGCACGCCGCGTAGCGCAGCAGCGATCAGTAGAGCGCGTCCTGGGCTCGCGCTCTGGCGTGTCTAAAATTGATGCATTTTCTAAACTCAAAATCACCCGGCTCGAATGTTTCTAATCAGACAGAGAAGACTGACAGATCAGCAAATGAGATTGAAGAAAAATTATCCAAACAAAACATCATCAGCTTATTAAAAGTAATTTTGAAGTCGACTCGATAATATAAAAAATCACTAGCGAGAGGCCACTGGTCCGTTCGGGATAGTTGCGGCTCTCGTGACCTTGGGGGGTTAGTCAGACCGTGCGTACATTGCTGTTTGATTGGGGTAGGAGGGGTTGTGAGCATGTGTACATTGCTTTTTGACTGGGGTAGGAAGGGTTGTGAGCATGTGTACATTGCTGTTTGACTGGGGTAGGAAGGGTTGTGAGCATGTGTACATTACTGTTTGACTGGGGTAGGAGGGGTTGGGAACATGTGTACATTACTGTTTGACTGGGGTAGGAGGGGTTGGGAACATGTGTACATTACTGTTTGACTGGGGTAGGAAGGGTTGTGAGCATGTGTACATTGCTATTTGACTGGGGTAGGAAGGCTTGTGAGCATGTGTACATTGCTGTTTGACTGGGGTAGGAAGGCTTGTGAGCATGTGTACATTGCTATTTGACTGGGGTAGGAAGGGTTGGGGAGAGTGCGCATATTTTTTACTGTCGAGAAATGGCCGATAATTGTAAGTTAAAATTACAGTGATGAAGACATGATGCCAGCCATGCAATCACATTGAAAGCGATACGAGCATTAATATATAAGATTATGAACGACAATAAAATTATCACAGTTAACAAACCTACAAAATTTTAAAGGAACCGCTACGGACGCTGGATTCACAACATCAACATTCTCATCTACGTAATCTTCTTGGCTTCGTTGACCATCTTTGTTGTTGGCATGCCATCTACTAAGCACGTGGACAACGGAAATTTTGCCGAGATCTGCTCACTGCAGGTATGATTGGTTTTTAATCATCTCAATAGATCTTTAGTATATTTTTCGGGGGCTATAACGCATTGGTCCAGAGCGGTGCCTGATGTGCCAGCGGCCCAGGCTCGATTCCAAGTGCAGTCACATTAATTTGGAGCTAAATTGGAATCTAGACATGGCTCTGAGTCTGAGTAAAAATATGTCTACATGTACGACGTTAACGAGCACTTCCATGACGAGCTGGCACTCTCTGTACTTGCAGCACGTGCGCGAAATCCGACCAATGGAATTCTATGGCATGATATTCCTGCCTGTGATGCTGCTCAGCGCTTTCTCTTTTATCAACATCTGCAAGGAGATTTTACAAATGCTGCAGCAGGTAGGTGATAGTCTTATTCGATTATTTTGATAGCGGACGAGCTGACAAAGATTCTTGAGCCTTGGGCGAAGGTCCAGATTTGGGCCGAGGTAGCTGAGCCTGTTATGAGTAAAGGCGCGGTGGCAAGTTACAGATGAAGCTCTCCCCGCATCCCCAACACTGGAGAAGCAGAATGGTCATTCTTTATACGAAATATACTGTCAGTAGCTAATGTTGCAAACACTACTTAAAAGCTACTTAAAATAATTGAATTGAAATTCAGAGAATCCGCTACTTTATGGACGGTACCAACTACTTGGAGTTGACGTTGTATGGCAGTACGGCGGGCTTCGTGGTGCCTTTCTACATGGGCTACTCAATGGAATTCCAATGGAATTTGGGCGCTCTGGCTACCCTGTTGGCTTGGATGAACTTTTTGCTGTTTTTCCAACGGTGAGAAACCAATATTTGATATCTGATTCGGGCAGGCCTGCAATAAGGTCACCCCCTGGCTCTTGGTGGGTACCCCTGTCTCTTGGTGGGTACCCCTGTCTCTTTGTGGGTACCCCTGTCTCTTTGTGGGTACCCCTGTCTCTTGGTGGGTACCCCTGTCTCTTGATGGGCGCCCCTGTCTCTTGGTGGGCGCCCCCTGTCTCTTGATGGGCGCCCCTGTCTCTTGGTGGGATGCAATCTCCAAGAGGTGTCAAGCGTTGAGCTTCTTTCATTCGTCAAGCTTGGTTGCCGCTTCCGTCTACGAGTATCTGATTGTTTTTGGAGGAGCGCTATTTTGTTGTCGGGGCCGCCAAACTGGAAGGTTTGTATTTGATTTGGGCAAATCACACAAACATTTCCAGCTACGAACAGACAGGAATCTACGTGATAATGTTTCTGCGCATAGCCAAGACTCTGTTTCGCGTAATCAGCCTGTTCTCAATTCTGATCTTCGGCTTTGGACTGTCCTTCTACATTGTGCTGCAATACAAGCCGGGGGAGGCTTGGCAGAATGTGCCTTACGTGAGTAGAGATGTTAGGGTTTCATTCTCTCCCGATTACACCAAGAACTACTACTACTACTACTACTACTACTACTACTACTACTACTACTACTACTACTACTACTACTACTACTACTACTACTACTACTACTACTACTACTACTACTACTACTACTACTACTACTACTACTACTACTACTACTACTACTACTACTACTACTACTACTACTACTACTACTACTACTACTACTACTACTACTACTACTACTACTACTACTACTACTACTACAAATCCGATCGGATCGCGCAGCTCGAACACACCTACTGAGTGTATTAGTATCTGTCGGAAAAATAGCCTAGGTAACTGACACGCTAAATATTTCTCATTTCAGTCACCAACAAACGACGAACACGAATATTACGTCAAATTCTACTCGGTAGTAGTAAAAAATTGCAAGATAGTGTCAATAATATATGTACTCGTTTGTTTAGTCATCTCTTCTCTGGTCACGCAGATCGCCAACGGACTACAAGTGGACAATTATTCAGCCGCTTGGAGCAATGCCACAGCTTTTATCTCCAGCTGCTTTCCAGCCACGTACAGCCAGAGCAAATCCTTGGACGCAGACCCGAACCTGGACACTTGGAATCATCCTGTGCTGGCAATTCTGAAGACTCTCATGATGATGCTCGGAGAGTTTGACTACGTCGCAACGTTCACTAGCAAACTATTGGACGGCGATCCCAGAACAAACCATTTCTACGTCACAAACTTTTTGCTGCTCGTTCTGTTCATTATTCTGATGCCGATTCTGCTGATGAACTTACTCGTGAGTTTGTGAAATTATCTCGCATTAATTAAGCTTCATCAGAAGATTTTGTTAAGAAGCATGTTAAGCAGCTTTCTAGTTTTAGTGCCTAAAAGGCCAAACATGAGGTGAAGTAGGAATCTATTGTGCATGACGCTGATACTTAAATACGAGGTTTGTCCGGGAAGTTGTCACAAACTGGTACATTCAAAAGTTATGCTTTCTCTCAACATTGTCTTCACCTGAAGCAACAATCTTCAAAGTCTTTGAAATACTTTTTCACAAATGTCCTGACACCCAATTTGTAAAACTTCGAATGTCGTCTGGGTTTACGACCGGCTTTACGATGAGTGACTGACGACTTATTGACGAGTTCCAATCGATTTTTGCAACCTGATGTTAACACGCACTTGCAGCCTTACAGTTACAATGACACTTAAAGACTTTAAGATCTGTTTGGACTAAAGATACAACCACTCTGAAGTCAGAAAGATAGGGGTAAAAAGTCGAAAAAAACAAGGACATTGCGTTGATGAAATTGATAGGAGATATTTAAAAAAGTTAAATTGGGCTACAGAGATTTTTGAATTTCGAGCTGAAGGGAAGATATACTCCTGCACGAGATGATCAAATTAAAAGCAAGCACTAAGCTGCACAAAGGCTCTTTAACTTGAGTTCATTGAACTACTATATAGTTAGAATTGGGTGCAGCAATTTGCGTTAACTAAGTTTGGAATACAAAGTCAGAAACTATAGCCTATTTATAGTTATCTTCAACTTTTTTAAACAATTATTCATGCATGAACGTAAGAGTTCCAGTTGTACTTCTTAGATTCCTAACAAAGAGCTTGCGATGCTCGGAAAATTTGCTTTTTTGAAACAAGATCTATCGTGAGAGGGAGGGAGGGATTGATCTTTAAAACGGCTTAATTGGTTGTCAGGTACGTAACATCGAGTGTCAGAAGACGACGTATTTGGTGTCAGGAAACGATGTATTGGGTGTCAGGAAACGACGTATTGGGTGTCAGGAAACGACGTATTGGGTGTCAGGAAACGACGAATTGGGTGTCAGGAAACGATGTATTTGGTGTCAGGAAACGATGTATTTGGTGTCAGGAAACGACGTATTGGGTGTCAGTAAATGACGTATTGGGTGTCAGTAAATGACGTATTGGGTGTCAGGAAACGACGTATTGGGTGTCAGGAAACGACGTATTGGGTGTCAGGAAACGATGTATTTGGTGTCAGGAAACGATGTATTTGGTGTCAGGAAACGACGTATTGGGTGTCAGGAAACGACGTATTGGGTGTCAGTAAATGACGTATTGGGTGTCAGTAAATGACGTATTGGGTGTCAGTAAATGACGTAGTGGGTGTCAGGAAACGATGTATTGGGCGTCAGGAAACGACGTATTGGGTGTCAAGAAACGACGTATTGGGTGTCAGGAAACGACGTATTGGGTGTCAGTAAATGACGTATTGGGTGTCAGTAAATGACGTAGTGGGTGTCAGGAAACGACGTATTGGGTGTCAGGAAACGACGTATTGGGTGTCAGGAAACGACGTGTTGACTATCAGGGACGGTTATATTAGGCATCAGAAATTCAAATTCAAGACTCAGGGCTACTATACAGTACAGATGTTTTATGGTGAGAGCACTCTCAACATGTTTTAATACGGATCATTGAGTCAATTAGTCGCATTAAACATCAAAATGGTTCAATAGAGAATTCAACGTCAATAAACTGTTCAAACGCAGATCGGTTTGGCTGTCGGCGACATCGAGACGGTTCAAAATGACGCCACCCTGCAGCGCATCCGCCTCCAAGTTGAATGGTTCGCGGAATTGGAGAGCAAATTTCCGAGACGAGTTCTGGCCTTCGTTGATCGCATCCAGTGGGAGGTTTTTCAGAATTCTTGCCAGCGCTCGTGCTTCACTCGTTGCGTTAATGTAAGTGCAGCGCTTATGCGTTGCGCACCCATTTCACCGTTAGCGATGCAAAGGGGCTTTAGCACCAAGGGGCTTTAGCACCAAGGGGCTTTAGCACCAAGGGGCTTTAGCACCAAGATGCTTTAGCACCAAGGGGCTTTAGCACCAAGGGGCTTTAGCACCAAGGGGCTTTAGCACCAAGGGGCTTTAGCACCAAGGGGCTTTAGCACCAAGGGGCTTTAGCACCAAGGGGCTTTAGCACCAAGGGGCTTTAGCACCAAGGGGCTTTAGCACCAAGGGGCTTTAGCACCAAGGGGCTAAAACACGTTAACAATATTTCAATTACAAATTCGAAATTGCAAACGCGCAGTGGCTGAAACGACGATTATGCAAACGCGGCGACCCGGAGTCTGACTATGCGGCCCTGGACGAGGAGCACGCGGGTGCGTCTTGTGACTTCGAAAAAAGCTCACAAGACCTTCTACAACAGCAGCAGCGGCAGCGCAGAGGTCAAGGCGATCTGATGGAGACGCTGGCCAGACAAGTAGAAGAAACGCAGATGAAGTGAGTCTGCTGATTTATTTATTTTGCAGTAAAGATCCATTAGTGACGTTCAGTACCTGCGAGTTGAGAAGCTTAGGCGGTTGTTAAACAAGAGTTTTATTTGTTAGACAGGAGTGTCACCTGCTAGACTGCTGCAATTTTCGTTTCAGATTGAAGAAGATGGAAGCTGAGAACACTGCTCAAACGCAGTTTCTAAAAATGATTCTGGCCAAGATGGAGATTGAAGTTGAAGAGGAAACTGACGAGGGCGTTGATCCAAAGGTAAATTTGAGGAACAATATTGACCTTAAGTGATACCCTAACGACTTACAGTTCGGCATCCGGATAATCTGACATTGGAATTTCGACCCCCTGACACTCAGGCATTCTGATACCCTGACACTAATAACCTGATGCCCTGACACTACGAGGCCCTGACACAACGAGACCCTGACACTAAGGGATCCTGACACTACGAGACCCTGACACTAATTGGGACCCTGACACTAAATGGGACCCTGACACTAATTGGGACCCTGACACTACGAGACCCTGACACTAATTGGGACCCTGACACTACGAGACCCTGACACTACTTACTTACTTACTTACTTACTACTGACGGGGGGCGCAGGCGCCGCGAATAGGCCGCGAGGCCCCTATCGCAACCCCAAGGTAAAAGAGCACAAGGATTAGCCTTGGGGGTGCGCCCAGTCCCCGCCAGTAGTCGGCAGGTCCGCAGTGGAGGCATCGGCGACCCTCATCCGGCCGGAGTCCCGGACGAAGGCGCGGAGGTCTCGGATATTGTCCGCGGTGGTCAGCTCGTCCATCCGCTGGGGGTGGCCGAGGTATTTGTGCCGCGCCTTGTTGAAGTAAGGGCAGAAGGTGACGTGATGCTCCGCGGTCTCCTCTCCTATGCCACAGAAGGGACAGGTGGGAGGGCAACCGGTTTGCAACGATATATGTCTCTGGAAGAATCCGTGGCCGGTTAGGACCATGCACATCTCCCTGAGGTCGGTTCTGTTAAGCGAAATCAGATAATCAGAGACTTTCCTGTTCAGGTTAGGCATGGCAGAGCGGCTCTGCCTGTACTCGGTGCAGCTGTTCCAGTGGAGCTGGTGCTGCTGATGGAGCCACCTGTTGATATGGCGGGTGACTTGCGACCTGGGGGTGGGTAGCCTCATCAGACGGTGGTTGCCGTCTGGGTTGCTGCCCTCCTTGGCGAGAGAGTCCGCGAGCTCGTTGCCCAGGATGTTGCTGTGACCAGGTGTCCAGATAATTCTAATCCTGTTAAGGACTGAGAGAGATTGCACACTGCGGTGGCATTGAGATACTGTAGCAGCGGAGATATTCTCAGTGGTTAAGGCCTTAATAGCAGCTTGGCTATCAGTGTAGAAATTAATGTCAAAATTATTAATGTTCGCCTGAAACAGTTGCTGGGCACACTGCTCAATGGCGCAAATTTCAGCTTGGAAAACTGAGGTGTTCTCACCGAGGTGCAGACTTTCCTGGAGAAGCATCTTACCCTCGTGGAAAATGGCAATACCCGCTCCAGCGCGGCCGTTGAACAGCGAGCCGTCGGTGAAGCAGTGAATGCCCTGGCTGCGCCGGTTCACACCGACATCCAGCGGAATGTTGTCTCGGCCAGGGATGGCGGTCTTGAAGCCCCTCCTGATGTTGAGGGCGGGAGGTCGACTATCCACATTGCCCAGGTCCATGTGGATGTTGTTAAGGTCGCGGCGGACAAAGTCCATATGCGGGATTAATGTTTTCATTGGCATAAAGCCAGAGGGCGCGTTATTTAACGTTTTATCTCTGATAAGCCGGGAGGCAGACTTCATAGCCTCCGCCCTAATAAATAGGTGAAGCGGAGGTAGGTTAAGGATAGTGTTCAGCCCCTCGTAAGGGGTGGACGGGTACGCACCTGTGATGGCACGGCAAATGCTGCCCTGAAGCTGGTACAGCCGCTGACGGGCGGCCTTCTGCTCCAGCACGCTAGTCCAGATGAGACTCGCGTATGTGATACTGGGCCGGATGATGCCGGTATAAACCCAACGGACCGTTCTAGGCGAGAGGCCCCAAGTCGGCCCGATGGCTCTGCGCAGCTGGGCAAAGCAGCGTTTTGCCCGACCGATGACGTTATCAAGGTGCTTCGTCCAGCGCAGGTCATGCGTTAGCGTCACACCGAGGTATTTGACCTCCTTCTTGAAGGGGATGTTTCTGCCATAGACAGTGAGGTTTTTCATCTCCCACTTACGGCGCTTGGTGAAAACGACAGCGACAGTGTTAGTGACGCTGATTTTTAGGCCATGCTGTGTAGCCCAGTCGGCCGCCTTGTCGGCGAATTGCTGCATCAGGTTGCGCAGAGTGGCGGGGTCGGGTCCGCTGACGACCGCGGCAACGTCATCGGCGTAGCCCGCCCTGGTGATACTGCTGGGAATGTCAGCGGTTAGAAGTTCGTCCATGACGAGATTCCAGAGAAGTGGAGTTAGCACGCCACCTTGCGGGCCGCCTTTCATCACCGCCCGGGTGAGGGTAACGCCCATAAGTGTGGATGTCACAAACCTTTTGCGGATCATAAAATAAATCCAGCGAACAATGCTGTGTCTTACATTCCTGCGGGAAAGAGAATTTCTGAAGGAGCGGAAGAGGACATTGTCAAATGCTCCTTCGAAGTCAACGAACAACCCGCAAGCGAGTTGTTTGCTAAGGATGGCACTCTCAATTTTGGAGGTAATGGCGTGGAGAGCATGCTCAGTCGTCCTCCCAGGCTGGAAGGCGTACTGGTACTTACTGACAGGGTCGGAGCGCAGGTCGCACTCTCGAAGCCTCCACAGGATGAGCCTCTCCATCAGCTTAACACAAAAGGAAGTGAGGCTGATGGGCCGGAAGGATTTCACGTTGGTGTAGTCACCCTTAGCAGGTTTCGGGATGAACACGACTCTGGACATTCTCCAGATTGTGGGAATGTAACCTGTGGTATAACAGTCAACAAGCAATTTAGAGAAAGAATCAGCAAAGTTTTGCAGCTTTAGCGCCTCCTGCAGGATACAGGGGGCGATATTGTCAGGGCCAGACGATTTATACGGTTTAAAAGAATTTGCTGCCAGCTGGAGTAGCTGGGGGGTGGCGCACTGCTGGAAAAGCTTGTGATCACAAGGCCTGTGGTCATCGACCACGTACTCCGGTTCGTCAACCTGCGGAAAGCAGGTGGAGAAAAGAAGATTTAGCGAACCTTCGGCACTGGTAGTGTAGTTACCATCCAGGTGCAGAAGGGAGTTACACTGAGCTAGCGTGTCGTGCCTGAGAGTCCTGACCAGCCGGGCTGTGGGGTGTTGCCCTTCCAGGCCGGCGCAGTAGGCTTTCCAGGTGGTCTTCTTAGCCCTTCGGATAGCACTTTTGTACATCCTCAGAGCAGAGTGGTAGTTCTCCCAATCCTCTGGGGTATTCGAGCCGTTTGCGAGGCGTTGCAGTCGGCGGGTGTTTTTCTTCATGCGAGTGAGCTCTTGACTCCACCAAGGAGAGTATTTCTTCCTGCAAAACAGCTTAGGGGCGTTAGCGCGTATGGCGGTGTTTAGGATCTCAACGAGGGAGTTGCACCGATGCTCAATGCCAGGGAGATCCTCGCTGGAGTCCGGTAAGTTGGCTTCGGTCAGGAGTTTTAGCAGGTCTCTTCGAAAACCTGTCCAGTCGGCCTTTTTCAAATTAAGGCGGTCCCGGTTCTCATGACGGGCTCCGACGGAGCTGATGCTGTACTGAATGTACGAGTGGTCGGAAAGCGATGGGAGGTCATCCCTAACCAGCCAGCTGTGGACCTGATTGAGGGCGTTGTTGGAGACGAGAGTGAGGTCGATAACCTCACGCCGATTAGAGACAATAAATGTGGGTTTGCTGCCTCTGTTGCAAATGTGTAACGAGGAGGAGTTAATGAAATCAATTAGTAAGTCACCGCGCCTGTTAGTATCGCTACTAGACCAGGCAGTGTTGTGGGCGTTAGCATCGCAGCTAACGATAAGCTTCCGATCCTGGAGATTACAGAAGTCCGCCAGCTCCTGCAGGAGGGGGGGAGGGACGTCCTCCTGAATGTCCAGGTAAGCGGAAACGAAGGTCAAGTCAAAGACTGAGAAAGTACACATGTCTTTAGAGCAAAACATTGGCATAATAGTGGCCGGGAGGTCGTTTTTGACGAGGGCGATAGCTCTGGGGGTGTCGTTCGCGCAGAGGTACAGAACCTGATAGCCTGGCGGCAGGCAGGTCGGCTTCCCCTTGCGGGTATACGGTTCCTGAATAAGGTAGATGTCAACTTCCTTGTTGGCAAAGGTGCCTGAAAGGTTGCTAGATGCTGCAAGGGCGTGGTGCAGGTTGATCTGAATAATGTGCAGGTTAACAGGTTGGTTCGCCGGCGGCGGATTATTTATTTGGTTGCTGGTGGCAGTGTCATCATTGGGCTGGCCGTTAAGGTTCGCCCTCAGCGCCCCGCTCCTAGTTTGGCACGGGGTTGGGAACGGCATTACTCGTTCCCAGAGCTATCCGAGCTCACGGACTCACCTCGGCGCCGATCGCCGGCTGGACGACGCCTGAGCAGCAGGTGGAAGACGATCTTCCACGCTCCGATGTAGGCGGCAAAATCGTCCTTCTTGAGGGCGTCTTCCCACTCCGCGGAGAAACCCATGTACAGGGTCTTGCCGGGAGCGCCTTTTGCCGGAACCTCCTTGAAGGCCCGGATACCGTCCTGAGGTAGGTCGGGGTTTTTACTGAGGAGCCGGGCGCGGATCTCCTCGATGCTTCTCGAGCCGGAGTAGAAGGCTCGGTAGCGCCTGCAGGGCGGCGGTGGTCGGGCACGCTCAACGACCAAAGGCGGGAGGGCGGTCGTGCAGGTGTCCCAGGAGATGGACACCAGGTTAGCCAGCGCGAGCTCGAGCTGGGCTTCATCCTTGAAGGCGAGGATGACGCTGCCGTTGGCGTTTCGAATCGCCTCGACTTTGATGTCGAGGGCGTCGTTTTCCCAGAGGAAGTCATCAATCATGCCGATTGATGCTTCCATCTGGGCGGTGGTCAGCGTACCGCTAGCCGCGCGCACGCAGATTTTAAATTTCGGCTCCGTCGCCACTTTGGCGTACGTGCCAGCATTGGCCTCCTTTGGCCTCTTGGGGTCCAGCGAGGGGTCGGTACGCTCGTCTGGCTGCTGCCTTTTCCGCTCAGAGCCAGCCGAGGTTTTATCATCGCGCCTGCGACGGTTGACGACCTGGAAGCCGTCATTTTGAGACGCCCCTGTAGCGGGGGTAGAGGTGGACGCACCTGAGCGAGGTGTGGGGGTTTCCGCGGGATTCGCGGCAGAATCAACCTCCATGTTGGAGGGTTGGGGGATTGACGGACCCCCGGCCGCGGGAATTGACGGCTCCCGAGCCGTGTCAGGTGGTTTTGATTTATCCATGCAGAGTAGGCTGAAATGGAAAAACTGAAATGTAGAAAAGAGGGGGGGTAACCGCTCGGGGACTGGATATACCCCCAGCCAGCTCCGTGGAGCTACCCTCTGCCACGGTAAACAGCTAAACACTAAATGGGACCCTGACACTAATTGGGACCCTGACACTACGAGACCCTGACACTAATTGGGACCCTGACACTACGAGACCCTGACACTAATTGGGACCCTGACACTACGAGACCCTGACACTAATTGGGACCCTGACACTACGAGACCCTGACACTAATTGGGACCCTGACACTACGAGACCCTGACACTGAGACCCTGACGCTACGAGACCCTGACACTTGACAATACGAGACCCTGACACTAAGAGACCCTGATACTACGAGACCCTGACACTACGAGACCCTGACAATTGATACTATGAGACCCTGACACTTAATACTACGAGACCCTGACACTTAATACTACGAGACCCTGACACTTGACACTACGAGATCCTGAAATTCTGACACTGTCTCCAAAACAATTAAGTTGACTTCGATACTCTCAAACCTCAACTTCCATAAACTCATTCCTAAACCTGGCCGCCCAACCTCCAAAACAAAGGAGATGGAGATGTCTATCGAGCATGTCTGCACCAAGCGCGAGAAATGGCGCCGAAGTGCTGCCATTCTCAGCTCGCTGGCTGCCGCTCGCGCCGGCGTCGCTTGTGGCAGTCCCGCCGCCGCCGACGAGAAGCAGCAGCAGAGCCGCGCCCACCTGTCCTCGGCCACGTTGAGCTCGGCTCGGTCTCGGCGAGTTTCGGCCGCGCTGGAGAAGCTACGGGTGCAGCGAGAATAGTCGATCGTGATTTTGTTGAAACAACTGATTGATTGCCGATTGATTGGTCATTGTTGAGGGAATTTTTAATAGAGTCTTAATATAATAAGAAGCTTTAATACCCCTGGAAACCGGAAAATTCCAGTTTTTAGACAGGGTACCTTCTGTCACCTGGATTACCTTCTGACATCTGAATTACCTTCCGACAATTGGATTACCTTCTGAAACCTGGATTACCTTCTGACAACTGGATTACATTCTGATACCTGGATTACATTCTGATACCTGGATTATCTTCTGTCACCTGGATTATCTTCTGACACCTGGATTATCTTCTGTCACCTGGATTATCTTCTGTCACCTGGATTATCTTCTGACACCTGGATTATCTTCTGTGACCCGGATTATCTTCTGACACCTGGATTATCTTCTGACACCTGGATTATCTTCTGACAACTGGATTACCTTCTGACATCTGAATTACCTTCTGACACATGGATTACCTTTTGACAACTGGATTACCTTCTGACACCTGGATTACATTCTGACACCTGGATTATATTCTGACACCTGGATTACCTTCTGACACAAGGATTATCTTCTGACACAAGGATTACCTTCTGACACCTGGATTACATTCCGACACCTGTATTACCTTCTGACACAAGGATTATCTTCTGACACAAGGATTACCTTCTGACCCTGGATTATCTTCTGTCACCTGGATTATCTTCTGTCACATGGATACCTTCTGACACCTGGATTACGAGTACCTTCTGTCACCTGGATACCTTCTTCTTCTTCTTCTTCTTGATACCTTGATACCTTCTGACACCTCAACATCTTCTGCATCGAGACAGCCTATGTCGTGAAAAACTCGATGACATCTAGATAATCTGAAATTTTGTCAGGTTACCCCTGAGTACCTTCTGGATTACGTCTAGAATTCAATAGCTAGAGATGTTAAGATGTACAAACAATACATTTTCCTCATGTTACTAGATTTTGTCAACTGTTTATTTTTGCTAATCTTATTTTGTTTATCAAAACTCTGTCTCTAAGCTAATTAGCTAGATGTAGAACCTGTATTTCAGTAAGAAAACAAATAATCATAAAAATATTAATAATATCATATATTTTTGCCTGTCTGTGAGCAGCTGCTACTCTTGAGCTCTGGCTCAACGATGTCTAGTCTGGAACTACTATGGACTGCAAAATCCGTTGATTTTGCGAAGGTCCGTCGGGCTGATGTCGGCCTCTAGCACCGCGGCAAGGTGCTCCCTCGGGGTGCACCACCTCCCCCGGGGTGTACCTCCAGCGGGGTGGGCGTCCAGCAGGTGTACCTCCAGCGGGGTGGGCCTCCAGCAGGTGTACATCCAGCAGGGTGGGCGTCCAGCGAGTGTACCTCCAGCGGGGTGGGCCTCCAGTGAGTGTACATCCAGCGGGGTGGGCGTCCAGCAGGTGTACCTCCAGCAAGGTGGGCCTCCAGCGAGTGTACATCCGGCGGGGGATTCCCGCCCCTCCCACCAATGTCGTG
Source organism: Macrostomum lignano (assembly GCA_002269645.1). NCBI lineage: Eukaryota > Metazoa > Platyhelminthes > Macrostomidae > Macrostomum > Macrostomum lignano. The sequence goes on from NIVC01000056.1 coordinate 643,880, forward strand.
TGCACGCGGTTAGTGTTGGGGGAGCCCCGATGCTGACGCAGCCCTGTACAGTGAGCATGCAGGCCTCGGTGTAGCAAGAGGCAGGGACAGAGGGGTACACTGAGTGTTGCCATCCCCCTGTAGCTGGGGACAGATAACAGGCGGCCCCCTGCAGCAGTATGAGGTGGGGGAGGAGGCACGGAACAGAGAGAGACACGGGGTGCTGGGACAGAGAGTGTGTGAAGACAGTAAGGGATAGCCGCCCTGCATGTTGCGGCGTGGACAGAGAGGCAGTGAATCACACACCCCACGGAGGGACAGAGAGCTCCCTCCCCAGTTGCAGGGGACAGAGAGGCAGTGAATCACACCCCCACAGAGAGCTGCCCCAGGCTGGGGCGGTAGAGGACTTGAAAAGAAAAAACACGTAATTCAGTTGTTTCAGGTTCAGGCCATCCGGCAAACAGAGCAAAGCTCTCCAACAGTGTTTTATTTAGCATTCAAATTATGTAGGTGCATATTATCCAGAAAATAATTGGCAGAAGCTACCCAATAATAGCTAGATACAGATGAAAAATATGAAAGATAACTTCTGTAGTTTTTAAGGCCCGCCGGTCTCTGCGAGAAAATGGTGTTAAAAATCGCTGTTGCTGTATCAATTTAATAACCTGGGTGAAATGGGGCTTGTGTGCAAAGCATCCGATTGACAGAGGCTTGGGGGAAGAGTAATAGTCGATGAAAAGCTCTTGCCGTCATCTAAAATATCCATCAAAGAGTAATAAAGGTGACAGCCCCTGTCTCGAGCCAAATCAGAGAGACAGAGTTTTCCCGATATGTATGCCGCAGGCGCACCCTCCCGATATGTACACCCTCCCGATATGTATGCACACCCTCCAGAGCAGCAGGAGCCCATGCCGCAGGCACCCCACTCTCCCAAGCCGCAGACACCCCGAGTGTACACTCTCCCGAGCCAAAGGTACACTCTCCCCAGTACGGGTGTACACTCTCCCAATACAGGTGTACACTCTCCCAATACAGGTGTACACTCTCCCAATACAGGTGTACACTCTCCCAATACAGGTGTACACTCTCCCGATATGTAGTCAACGATACGTACCCCGCAGGCCCCCTATACCTCACACCCTGCCCCCCACCTAGCCTCTTCCCCTCTCTCACCCGCATCTCAACTAGCGAAATCGAACTCAGGTCGCGCCCATACTAGGCCACTACACGGTTGGGTATAGGAAGTTTCAGCCCCGATGCTGACGCAGCCCTGTACAGTGAGCGTGTACGGGCAGAGGGTGGGTGGAAAGAGATGTGAACAACACAGCCTGCTGCAGGAGCCGGATAGAGAGGCGCATGCTAGGACAGAGAGGCAGTGTGAGTCACACACACCCCACAGAGAGAGTCGTACAGAGGATAGAGAGCTCCCTCCCCAGTTGCAGGGGACAGAGAGGCAAGCAGGGTATGCAGGGGCATGCGATCAGTCAAGGGGCCACGCGAGGATAGAGTGGAGGAGCAGAGATGTGTATGGACAGAGAGCAGGCCACGCGTGCGTAGTGTGAGGGAACAGAAACATATGGAGCAGGAGGGAGATAGGGAGCAAACGCTCTGGGTAAGGGAGCCACACAAGGGAGCCATGCAGCAGGGAGCAGTGTACAGTGAGACACGGGCAGGGGTGGAGCCGTGCGTGGACAGAGCTGAACGGCACGGTCAGCTGCAGGAATAGGATGATAGAGAGGCGCGGAGAGGAGGGGGGCAGAGAGCAGTGTGCAGGGGTAGGCAGCCACGCAGGCTGAGGAACAGAGAGGCGCGTGTCAGCCAGTTGCAGCCCGGGACAGAGAAGTGTGAAGGGGGCCTGGGACAGAGTTGCGAGCAAGGCACAGAGAGGTAGGGTCCAGTAGCTATGTATAGACAGGGACCCACGCGAGGGCAGGACTGGGGGTAGGCATGCAAGTTGCATGCAAGGGCAGAGAGGTGTGCGCGGAGGGAGACAGAGAGCAGTGTGTAGGGGTAGGTAACAGCAAACTTTAGTAGAGGCGCGTGCGGGGGCGGAGAAACCAGTCTGAGCGTACAGAGACGTTACAGAGAGGTACACAAACAGAGACCAAAGCGGGCAGAGCACATGTGTAGGGACAGGGACGTGAGGGAGAATCGACCAAAACACGCTATGTATTATCAAAAGTTGGTTTTAGTGCAACATATTTAATAGTGGGTAGTATAATAGTATGTACATAGTAGGTATAATAGTAGTAATAATAGTAAGTATATTAGCCCAAAAGGTAGGCTAAAACAGGCTAAACTGTGTGTACGCATCCTCGTCATCCCACAAGCCCCCTCCCCCGCCAGACTCACTCTTCCAAACCCTCCTGTATTGCTGTATGAAGGAAAATATAATGTAAAAATACAGATGTTAACCGCTAGACCGCTGAAATCAGGGCACACTAGAGGGGGTTTCGGGGGTCTGCATGCTCTATGTAAGCTGCTTGAGGAGGTTCCAGGGTGTAGGGAGGGTTTCCATTATGTTTTGAAAAAAGAACTAGGAGCTTAAATACAACGTTTTATTCAAAAGTAGGTTATTTTAATGAAATAGCTGACACAATCATTGTCGAGAGTAGAAATTTTTATAAGAAACCAGGTATTTTAGCTAAAATAAACCTTCAAACCCCATAAAATTGAATAAAAAGTAGACATTTTCAAGTAAGCAAACTACATAGAATCTACATAGAAAAGTAAGTAAACTAGGCACAAAACCAGCAAATTTTACCTTTTTTATTTTAATGTTACTGATAGAGTAGAGAGTAGAAACTTGTGAGCGGTACGGAGTTAGAAAGTACCAGTATTAGGCATTATGTATCGTATGAATTATTAGTTCAGTACCAGCCATTGGTCAAGCGAGCATTTATGAAGTTATTACGAGCGAAGAAGGGATAGAGAGGTATATACAGGAAGACCATCGTCTCCTTCTAAACCACCACGAACAGTTTACTAAAAGAGATAAGCTTTGTCTGTGTGCAGTATGAGTAAGCGAAGGTGGGGCAAATACTTTTCCACATGCCGGACAGACAGTATTATGCTAGGATTTCTCTCGAAATCTCGATACGTTAGTTTTTATCACACCATCCAGATGCGCCAACTAGTCAGCAGTAGTCATTTATATGTTATTAAACCTTACAAACCCAGGTCCGGTAAATATTACAAAGAGTATATTACGTACACACGCCAACCTCGAATACCAAACCATACTAGTCTACTTGCAGTGCTCCCGGAGGGAAGGGATGGTCTGGAGTTACACACCAAGAATGCATTCATACAAAGAGTACACCACTCGAGCCCAGTCCAGGCGCCCCGACATGTATGACGCAGGCAACCCTCCCGACATGTATGCAGCAGGCACACCCTCCCGATATGTACACCGAAATGTATGCAGCAGACACCCCTCCCGACATGTACACCCTACCATATGGCGCGCGAGCCACAGGTGCCAAGCGCGGTCCGGGCCCCCCGAAATGTATCCCGCAGGCGCCCCCCTCCCGAACTGAAGGTACACTCTCTCAATATGTGTGTACACTCCCCGATATGAGTGTACACTCTCCCAATATGAGTGTACACTCTCCCGATATGTATGTGTACACCGATATGTAACCAACGATATTAACACAAAATTAGGCTAGTGAAAACTACTTATAGTAGGTGAAATTGCGTATATTTACATAAAAAGTAAGCAAAACGCATATTAAACATATCAGTAGGTGTAAATATCGGTGCATAATGCATATTACGATGCATATAGGTGTACAGCCATAGAGAATTAAGTATATGGGCAGCAAAAAACACACAATATAGATGCATTTTATCGATATATTGACAGAAAAGTAGGTGAAATAGACAAAATCGTAATACAAAGCGGGTACATATCGCTTTATTAGTGGAGTAGGCGCTTGCAGATGCCTACTTTTATGGGGTTTGAAGGTTTATTTCCTGTATATAGGACCACATGTACGCAAATTTACGCAAATGTACACACACACACACACACACAAACGTGCACGAGGCACTTATTGGCCAAGTGTGCAAAAGCTTGCACATATTGGGACTGCTCCGACACACGAAAAATCACACACACACACGTCCCCACACAGGCAATTTTCAACCCAACAAATAGATTTTTATTGACAACATGCTTTTAGCTTACTGAAAACAGTTGGAAAGCATTTTTCGAGGTGTATTGAACTCACAACAGACTGTACATGTATACTTGTCTAAAACAGAATTAAAAAACCCTTGCTGAATTCCACTTAAGGCAATAATATCAGCGCGTCAAATTTCACCGGATAATTTCAGCGATCATAGAATATAGAAGACAGGATGGTAAATGGCAAGGGACTTTAAGGTTATCGAAGACAAACGACATTGACACATATCAAAAAAATTTTACGATCTGAATAAACAAAATTTGCTACATTTAGTGCCACTGGGAAAAAACAATTCTGTAGCGAAACTCCACTGTTCATAAAAATGAACTTTATTGATTATGACACAATCACTAGAATTACTCAAAAGGTACATGTCAGCTATTCGGACCCACAGAATGCTACGTAAAAGGATGCGGAAATGAACAACACTATAGCAGAAGCCAGCACACACTATAGTATGGGGCTGTCCCAACAATTCCACCATAGCCAGTGTGGATGGGGCTGTCCCAACAATTCCACCATAGCCAGTGTGGATGGGGCTGTCCCAACAATTCCACCATAGCCAGTGTGGATGGGGCTGTCCCAACAATTCCACCATAGCCAGTGTGGATAGGGCTGTCCCAACAATTCCAGCATAGCCAGTGTGGATGGGGCTGTCCCAACAATTCCACCGTAGCCAGTGTGGATAGGGCTGTCCCAACAATTCCAGCATAGCCAGTGTGGATAGGGCTGTCCCAACAATTCCAGTATAGCTTGAAGAACAATATACACAAATACTATAAAAAGCAAAATGCTAGAGCTCCACCGCGGTCAGTGCACAGGATTTTATTAGAAACAGAATGCAAACAAATGCGTCCTTTAAATAATATTCGAGTAAATCAAACAACAGTTGATCGGCTACTCGATTCAGAAACTTAAAATATAACCAGCTCCGCCAGAAAACTCATGAATTAACTGACTGCTGCACAGATAGCGGCTGCTGCTGCTGCTGCTGCTGCGGCTTGTGAGCAGCAAGTGAACTAAATGACGGATGCAGCGGCGAGATCAGAATGCTCGCTGCTGATCGTTAAAGCGCATTCTTGTCTCTTAGGCATGTCGCTGGCGTTGCTGACTTCAGAAGCTGCGAGGAAAAGAAATCAATTAAGATAGGCTTGCTTTAGTAATCATTAATAGGCTATAAAGGAACCCTTTAATAGAACGTGTTCAACTAATGCTGGGTCTGTTTTGAAAAGTCAGAACTCAGAAGTAGTCGCGATTAGAATCAGTATTGTCCCAATAAGTGCGACCCAACAAATGCTGTTCAAAAAATAAGCCTGGCTGCAATGTCCCAATAAATGCCCAACAAATTACTAGCCTTGAACTAGGCTGGGCTGTGTTTACTATTCATTGCGTTTGTAGCTTGTGTCCCAACAATGCCACTGAGATGTTGCATTGCTTTTGAATTGTGCTCTACCAGGTAACACAAGTACTCTGGTATACAATACTTCTACAGCAGATAATACTCACCCAAAACAGATCGTCTCTTTCTCTTTAATCCTGTGCCGGACGGGTTTTCTTCAGATCCACCAGAAAATTCACAAATAGACTGACTGCCTGCAAGGATAGCGGCTGCTGCTGCTGCGGCTTGTGAGCAGCAAGTGAACTAAATGACGGATGCAGCGGCGAGATCAGAATGCTCGCTGCTGATCGTTAAAGCGCATTCTTGTCTCTTAGGCATGTCGCTGGCGTTGCTGACTTCAGAAGCTGCGAGGAAAAGAAATTAATTAAGATAGGCTTGCTTTAGTAATCATTAATAGGCTATAAAAGAACCCTTTAATAGAACGTGTTCAACTAATGCTGGGTCTGTTTTGAAAAGTCAGAACTCAGAAGTAGTCGCGATTAGAATCAGTATTGTCCCAATAAGTGCGACCCAACAAATGCTGTTCAAAAAATAAGCCTGGCTGCAATGTCCCAATAAATGCCCAACAAATTACTAGCCTTGAACTAGGCTGGGCTGTGTTTACTATTCATTGCGTTTGTAGCTTGTGTCCCAACAATGCCACTGAGATGTTGCATTGCTTTTGAATTGTGCTCTACCAGGTAACACAAGTACTCTGGTGTAAAATACTTCTACAGAAGATAATACTCACCCAAAACAGATCGTCTCTTTCTCTTTAATCCTGTGCCGGATGGGTTTTCTTCAGATCCACCAGAAAATTCACAAATAGACTGACTGCCTGCAAGGATAGCGGCTGCTGCTGCTGCGGCTTGTGAGCAGCAAGTGAACTAAATGACGGATGCAGCGGCGAGATCAGAATGCTCGCTGCTGATCGTTAAAGCGCATTCTTGTCTCTTAGGCATGTCGCTGGCGTTGCTGACTTCAGAAGCTGTGAGGAAAAGAAATCAATTAAGATAGGCTTGCTTTAGTAATCATTAATAGGCTATAAAAGAACCCTTTAATAGAACGTGTTCAACTAATGCTGGGTCTGTTTTGAAAAGTCAGAACTCAGAAGTAGTCGCGATTAGAATCAGTATTGTCCCAATAAGTGCGACCCAACAAATGCTGTTCAAAAAATAAGCCTGGCTGCAATGTCCCAATAAATGCCCAACAAATTACTAGCCTTGAACTAGGCTGGGCTGTGTTTACTATTCATTGCGTTTGTAGCTTGTGTCCCAACAATGCCACTGAGATGTTGCATTGCTTTTGAATTGTGCTCTACCAGGTAACACAAGTACTCTGGTGTACAATACTTCTACAGCAGATAATACTCACCCAAAACAGATCGTCTCTTTCTCTTTAATCCTGTGCCGGACGGGTTTTCTTCAGATCCACCAGAAAATTCACAAATAGACTGACTGCCTGCACGGATAGCGGCTGCTGCTGCTGCGGCTTGTGAGCAGCAAGTGAACTAAATGACGGATGCAGCGGCGAGATCAGAATGCTCGCTGCTGATCGTTAAAGCGCATTCTTGTCTCTTAGGCATGTCGCTGGCGTTGCTGACTTCAGAAGCTGTGAGGAAAAGAAATCAATTAAGATAGGCTTGCTTTAGTAATCATTAATAGGCTATAAAAGAACCCTTTAATAGAACGTGTTCAACTAATGCTGGGTCTGTTTTGAAAAGTCAGAACTCAGAAGTAGTCGCGATTAGAATCAGTATTGTCCCAATAAGTGCGACCCAACAAATGCTGTTCAAAAAATAAGCCTGGCTGCAATGTCCCAATAAATGCCCAACAAATTACTAGCCTTGAACTAGGCTGGGCTGTGTTTACTATTCATTGCGTTTGTAGCTTGTGTCCCAACAATGCCACTGAGATGTTGCATTGCTTTTGAATTGTGCTCTACCAGGTAACACAAGTACTCTGGTATACAATACTTCTACAGCAGATAATACTCACCCAAAACAGATCGTCTCTTTCTCTTTAATCCTGTGCCGGACGGGTTTTCTTCAGATCCACCAGAAAATTCACAAATAGACTGACTGCCTGCAAGGATAGCGGCTGCTGCTGCTGCGGCTTGTGAGCAGCAAGTGAACTAAATGACGGATGCAGCGGCGAGATCAGAATGCTCGCTGCTGATCGTTAAAGCGCATTCTTGTCTCTTAGGCATGTCGCTGGCGTTGCTGACTTCAGAAGCTGCGAGGAAAAGAAATCAATTAAGATAGGCTTGCTTTAGTAATCATTAATAGGCTATAAAAGAACCCTTTAATAGAACGTGTTCAACTAATGCTGGGTCTGTTTTGAAAAGTCAGAACTCAGAAGTAGTCGCGATTAGAATCAGTATTGTCCCAATAAGTGCGACCCAACAAATGCTGTTCAAAAAATAAGCCTGGCTGCAATGTCCCAATAAATGCCCAACAAATTACTAGCCTTGAACTAGGCTGGGCTGTGTTTACTATTCATTGCGTTTGTAGCTTGTGTCCCAACAATGCCACTGAGATGTTGCATTGCTTTTGAATTGTGCTCTACCAGGTAACACAAGTACTCTGGTGTACAATACTTCTACAGCAGATAATACTCACCCAAAACAGATCGTCTCTTTCTCTTTAATCCTGTGCCGGACGGGTTTTCTTCAGATCCACCAGAAAATTCACAAATAGACTGACTGCCTGCAAGGATAGCGGCTGCTGCTGCTGCGGCTTGTGAGCAGCAAGTGAACTAAATGACGGATGCAGCGGCGAGATCAGAATGCTCGCTGCTGATCGTTAAAGCGCATTCTTGTCTCTTAGGCATGTCGCTGGCGTTGCTGACTTCAGAAGCTGCGAGGAAAAGAAATCAATTAAGATAGGCTTGCTTTAGTAATCATTAATAGGCTATAAAAGAACCCTTTAATAGAACGTGTTCAACTAATGCTGGGTCTGTTTTGAAAAGTCAGAACTCAGAAGTAGTCGCGATTAGAATCAGTATTGTCCCAATAAGTGCGACCCAACAAATGCTGTTCAAAAAATAAGCCTGGCTGCAATGTCCCAATAAATGCCCAACAAATTACTAGCCTTGAACTAGGCTGGGCTGTGTTTACTATTCATTGCGTTTGTAGCTTGTGTCCCAACAATGCCACTGAGATGTTGCATTGCTTTTGAATTGTGCTCTACCAGGTAACACAAGTACTCTGGTGTACAATACTTCTACAGCAGATAATACTCACCCAAAACAGATCGTCTCTTTCTCTTTAATCCTGTGCCGGACGGGTTTTCTTCAGATCCACCAGAAAATTCACAAATAGACTGACTGCCTGCACGGATAGCGGCTGCTGCTGCTGCGGCTTGTGAGCAGCAAGTGAACTAAATGACGGATGCAGCGGCGAGATCAGAATGCTCGCTGCTGATCGTTAAAGCGCATTCTTGTCTCTTAGGCATGTCGCTGGCGTTGCTGACTTCAGAAGCTGTGAGGAAAAGAAATCAATTAAGATAGGCTTGCTTTAGTAATCATTAATAGGCTATAAAAGAACCCTTTAATAGAACGTGTTCAACTAATGCTGGGTCTGTTTTGAAAAGTCAGAACTCAGAAGTAGTCGCGATTAGAATCAGTATTGTCCCAATAAGTGCGACCCAACAAATGCTGTTCAAAAAATAAGCCTGGCTGCAATGTCCCAATAAATGCCCAACAAATTACTAGCCTTGAACTAGGCTGGGCTGTGTTTACTATTCATTGCGTTTGTAGCTTGTGTCCCAACAATGCCACTGAGATGTTGCATTGCTTTTGAATTGTGCTCTACCAGGTAACACAAGTACTCTGGTATACAATACTTCTACAGCAGATAATACTCACCCAAAACAGATCGTCTCTTTCTCTTTAATCCTGTGCCGGACGGGTTTTCTTCAGATCCACCAGAAAATTCACAAATAGACTGACTGCCTGCAAGGATAGCGGCTGCTGCTGCTGCGGCTTGTGAGCAGCAAGTGAACTAAATGACGGATGCAGCGGCGAGATCAGAATGCTCGCTGCTGATCGTTAAAGCGCATTCTTGTCTCTTAGGCATGTCGCTGGCGTTGCTGACTTCAGAAGCTGCGAGGAAAAGAAATCAATTAAGATAGGCTTGCTTTAGTAATCATTAATAGGCTATAAAAGAACCCTTTAATAGAACGTGTTCAACTAATGCTGGGTCTGTTTTGAAAAGTCAGAACTCAGAAGTAGTCGCGATTAGAATCAGTATTGTCCCAATAAGTGCGACCCAACAAATGCTGTTCAAAAAATAAGCCTGGCTGCAATGTCCCAATAAATGCCCAACAAATTACTAGCCTTGAACTAGGCTGGGCTGTGTTTACTATTCATTGCGTTTGTAGCTTGTGTCCCAACAATGCCACTGAGATGTTGCATTGCTTTTGAACATACATGCGCAACTGCTGGCCGACCTGGCCGATCCGGCCACCGTAAATCGTGGCTGACCAGGGGTAAGTCGCAAAATTGAGTCAACCAAAAACAGAAAAACACAAGAACCAAGAAAGGCAAGAGGAAAGCGAAAGAAAGAGCAGTTCAGGGAAAATCGTGAAGCAAAAGAAAAACAATTCGCAAAAGAAGCAAACTAAGTTGTAAAAATAATCAGGTACTGGTAAGTCGCAAAAGGGTTAGGTAAGTCACAAAAAGGATTAGGTAAGTCCCAAAAAGGATTAGGTAAGTCGCAAAAAGGATTAGGTAAGTCGCAAAAAGAATCAGGTAAGTCGCAAAAGGATCAGCTAAGTCGCAAAAGGATTAGGTAACTCGCAAAAAGGATTAGGTAAGTCGCAAAAAGGATTAAGTAAGTCGCAAAAAGGATTAGGTAAGTCGCAAAAGGGTTAGGTAAGTCGCAAAAGGATTAGGTAAGTCGCAAAAGGATTAGGTAAGTCGCAAAAAGGATTAGGTAAGTCGCAAAAGGGTTAGGTAAGTCGCAAAAGGATTAGGTAAGTCGCAAAAGGATTAGGTAAGTCGCAAAAAGGATTAGGTAAGTCGCAAAAAGAAGCAACTAAGTCGCAATAAGAGGGAAGTAAGTCACAATCAGAGGCAATCAGGGGGTAGTAGGTGCAAGTGTGGCAGGAGAGCAAAAACAGAATAGAAGCCTTCAACAACAGACAAGATCTTTGAAATCAGAAGCCCGCGTCAACAGTTTCCCATTGATTTCTTAAACTCTGGAGCAGGGGTCGGCAAACTCCGGCTCGCGAAGCCCCTCTATCTGGCCCTCGCCCCTCGGGTTCTTTGAAACTTCCTAACTACGAGTAGCAAGGTTGGTGTCTCTTCAACTCTCATCTCTCTCTTCTTCTCTACCTTGCCTCCCCTCTTCTCTCTCTCCCCCTTTTCCCTCTTCTCTCTCCTCTCATTTTTACTCTCCTCTCTTCTCCCCTTTCTCTCTACCCTTTCTCCTCAATGCCCTCTTCTCTCCTCTTATCTTCAGCAAAAATATGTGCATATTTTCTTACTTCAAAGTAGAGGAAATAGAAGATTAGAGATAAGCAAACAGAGGAGAGGCGAGCGATGCGATGGGAGAAAAGATAGAAAAGGAGAGAAAAGCTGAGGGAGGAAAAAGAGATGAGAGAGAAGAGGAGATGAGAGGAAAGAGGAAAGAAAAGATGATGGATGAGATCAGAAGAGAGGAAAGAGGAAAGAGGAGAGAGTAGATGAGAGAAGAGAGGATAAAGAGGAGATGAGAGGAGAGTGAAGAGAGGAGAGATGAGAGAGTAGAAAAGAGAGGAGAGATAAGATGAGAGAGTATAAAAGAGAGGAGAGATAAGATGAGAGAGTAGAGTGGAATGGAGAGAGACGAGAGGAGAGATAAGAATGTAGAGAGGAGACAGAAGAGATAGGAGAGGAGAGGAAAGAGAGGAGAGAGGAGAGGAAAGAGAGAAGGGATAAGGGATGAGAGAGAAAAGAAAAAGAGGATGAGAAGATTGAGGAATGGAGAGAATTTGCAAAGGCCTCAAATCTTAGTTTAACATGCATTACTCCCATCTTTGCCTTTTTCCTAACTGTTAACAAGTTTTTGTTTGAGCATGACTTCAAATTTAGAATCTATGCAAAAATAGTTCCGGGAATTAGAATTCAGTGGTTTAAAAATCTGTGGGTTTTCACAGCTTGTATCTCTACTGGATTCGTATTCTGCATCTGATGAGCCATCTGAGTCAGGGCTCTCATCTTCCATGCCAAATCGTCTAGCAAATCGTTCTTGAGCTATAGGTCACACTGTATTCACTTCACTTACTTCTGGACATTCATGAATCATGACTTTTGTAGTATGCTCACTACACTGTACTGACAATTTACTAATTGCTTCATGCCGCCACTAGATGACATACTGATTAGCTGTTATAAAAACGCGGAATCTGCACGCAGCACTAATTAGCTGGCGAGGCATTTAGCTTTAAAAAATATGGTCATAGTTACTCCTGCCGTTTACCTAAAGTTTTTGCTTGGCTCTTTCATAGGTAAGTCGCATTTTTTATCGAAAACTAAGTCGCACGGCCAGCGTAATTTTAGAAGTTGCGCATGTATGCTTTTGAATTGTGCTCTACCAGGTAACACAAGTACTCTGGTATACAATACTTCTACAGCAGATAATACTCACCCAAAACAGATCGTCTCTTTCTCTTTAATCCTGTGCCGGACGGGTTTTCTTCAGATCCACCAGAAAATTCACAAATAGACTGACTGCCTGCAAGGATAGCGGCTGCTGCTGCTGCGGCTTGTGAGCAGCAAGTGAACTAAATGACGGATGCAGCGGCGAGATCAGAATGCTCGCTGCTGATCGTTAAAGCGCATTCTTGTCTCTTAGGCATGTCGCTGGCGTTGCTGACTTCAGAAGCTGCGAGGAAAAGAAATTAATTAAGATAGGCTTGCTTTAGTAATCATTAATAGGCTATAAAAGAACCCTTTAATAGAACGTGTTCAACTAATGCTGGGTCTGTTTTGAAAAGTCAGAACTCAGAAGTAGTCGCGATTAGAATCAGTATTGTCCCAATAAGTGCGACCCAACAAATGCTGTTCAAAAAATAAGCCTGGCTGCAATGTCCCAATAAATGCCCAACAAATTACTAGCCTTGAACTAGGCTGGGCTGTGTTTACTATTCATTGCGTTTGTAGCTTGTGTCCCAACAATGCCACTGAGATGTTGCATTGCTTTTGAATTGTGCTCTACCAGGTAACACAAGTACTCTGGTGTACAATACTTCTACAGCAGATAATACTCACCCAAAACAGATCGTCTCTTTCTCTTTAATCCTGTGCCGGACGGGTTTTCTTCAGATCCACCAGAAAATTCACAAATAGACTGACTGCCTGCAAGGATAGCGGCTGCTGCTGCTGCGGCTTGTGAGCAGCAAGTGAACTAAATGACGGATGCAGCGGCGAGATCAGAATGCTCGCTGCTGATCGTTAAAGCGCATTCTTGTCTCTTAGGCATGTCGCTGGCGTTGCTGACTTCAGAAGCTGCGAGGAAAAGAAATCAATTAAGATAGGCTTGCTTTAGTAATCATTAATAGGCTATAAAAGAACCCTTTAATAGAACGTGTTCAACTAATGCTGGGTCTGTTTTGAAAAGTCAGAACTCAGAAGTAGTCGCGATTAGAATCAGTATTGTCCCAATAAGTGCGACCCAACAAATGCTGTTCAAAAAATAAGCCTGGCTGCAATGTCCCAATAAATGCCCAACAAATTACTAGCCTTGAACTAGGCTGGGCTGTGTTTACTATTCATTGCGTTTGTAGCTTGTGTCCCAACAATGCCACTGAGATGTTGCATTGCTTTTGAATTGTGCTCTACCAGGTAACACAAGTACTCTGGTGTACAATACTTCTACAGCAGATAATACTCACCCAAAACAGATCGTCTCTTTCTCTTTAATCCTGTGCCGGACGGGTTTTCTTCAGATCCACCAGAAAATTCACAAATAGACTGACTGCCTGCACGGATAGCGGCTGCTGCTGCTGCGGCTTGTGAGCAGCAAGTGAACTAAATGACGGATGCAGCGGCGAGATCAGAATGCTCGCTGCTGATCGTTAAAGCGCATTCTTGTCTCTTAGGCATGTCGCTGGCGTTGCTGACTTCAGAAGCTGTGAGGAAAAGAAATCAATTAAGATAGGCTTGCTTTAGTAATCATTAATAGGCTATAAAAGAACCCTTTAATAGAACGTGTTCAACTAATGCTGGGTCTGTTTTGAAAAGTCAGAACTCAGAAGTAGTCGCGATTAGAATCAGTATTGTCCCAATAAGTGCGACCCAACAAATGCTGTTCAAAAAATAAGCCTGGCTGCAATGTCCCAATAAATGCCCAACAAATTACTAGCCTTGAGCTAGACTGGGCTGTGTTTACTATTCATTGCGTTTGTAGCTTGTGTCCCAACAATGCCACTGAGATGTTGCATTGCTTTTGAATTGTGCTCTACCAGGTAACACAAGTACTCTGGTGTACAATACTTCTACAGCAGATAATACTCACCCAAAACAGATCGTCTCTTTCTCTTTAATCCTGTGCCGGACGGGTTTTCTTCAGATCCACCAGAAAATTCACAAATAGACTGACTGCCTGCATGGATAGCGGCTGCTGCTGCTGCTGCTGCTGCTGCTGCGGCTTGTGAGCAGCAAGTGAAATAAATGACGGATGCAGCGGCGAGTTTGAATGCGGACGAACCTGTGCGTGGGCGCACAAAAGAAAAATCACTTATTGAGAAATCTGTCTGATTTGTTTGAAAACAGATTTAAATGTCGCTGTTCTAATAAATGCTTCATTGTCAATGAAATTTTACTGTACAATTAAAATACTCGTAGTTTGTCCCAACGGTGCTGCTTGTGTCAGTTAGATGGAGTATGTACAAATTTCACTTTCTCGATAGTGCCGCAGCAACTTACTTTGCCCTTAGCTGACTGCAGGCAGGCTTGCTTGTTTTAATAATGCCCTAGAAAACAAAACACTTATTGCAATTAAGTTTTAGTTACTGGGAGTTGCAATTTTCTGAGATCCTATCTCTTTGCTGACCGCCCATCTTCCCAATCAGATGAGCTTCTTTTTTGTTGCTGACTCTGCCCTGCTTTTCTTTAGGCGTTTGCCTTTGCAGTAAGCTTTGTTTCTCGTTCTAGAATGCTGTCATTTTATACTGTTCTTTAGTTATGTAATAATACTGCTTTGAGTAGAAAAATAATTTGACTATCGAATTATAACAGTAATATATTATATTAGTTGCCCAGCAAACTCACATAGTATTTCTCCAAGTCTCTAGTACTGTGGGCGATGTGTCATGCGAGATTTCTTTCCTAAATGTTTTGATTGAAACTTTTAGTAAAATTTGTTCTTCCTAGAAGTGTAAATTTTGCCTACTTATGATTGCTTAACTGGCTGTTGTAAATTAATTGATAAATAAGGTGATCGTGCCGCCTCTCTTATATTTCACTGAGCTCAGAGTATTACTAGGCTGCTTATTATTTTTTTCAACGTACAAAAAATACGACATATACGAGTACGAGACAATACTTACTGGACAATGAAGGCAAATCTGTTTGTTATAGAAGAAAACGGTAGCTTATCGAAATCAACGTATCTGGAATTTTAGAAAAGACATATGTAAATTCCAGTTAAGTTTTTATTTAATCATAAAATTTTAAAAAGAATTTTAAATTCTACTTACATATGTGTAATGGTTCCTAGCCAAGTCTTTTCATGCCAGGTCATGCATGGAAACTCTTGTGACATGGCACATTTTGTCTGTGTAGTGCAGGTCTCGTAAATGAATTATATTCGTTTTGAACATATGCAGTACGCCGTTTGTCAAAGGGAACTTCTACATGAACCTTTCCGTTAGAATTGGCTCTTCCTCTTGTAGGCCTCAACTTCAGTGTAAACTTTATCCCGACTCCCTTGCACCCGCCTCTCCTCCCCGCTTCCCCCCGCCGCGATAGGAATGTACGCGTGGCCTGGGTAAGGGATTGCCTGGGTCTTGTACACGCTTGTCCTAACACTTCTGCACTGTACGTGGGTTTATCTTTACGATCCAAGATAAGCAGAATTGTTTTCCAGGAAGGCCTAGTAGTTTTGGGCCAACTAGTCATCGATTTAGACTTTACAGTGACAGTGACACTCAAACATGTGCTAGCAGTCCATGCAGTCATCTTAAGTTTCTTGGTATCTCCGTACTTTTCAGTATACCAGACGATAATTATCATAATTCTAGGAAAAAATTTGCTGCATAGTATGGCTGCCCAAACCCAGGCCAATAAAGAAGTCATTTAAAGCCTTAGAGATTAAACGTTTCCCTCTAATACTCGTCCTCGGTTTTCTCGGGAAATGCAAAGTTTTTCTTTGCCCTTTATTTCTTTGCTCTAAAAGCGCTTCATAAGACTGTGAGAATTTCCACCGGAAAACTACCTCACTCAAAGTGTCACTTTACGTTAATGGCCTCCAGTCACTAACTTGAGTCCGTTAATCCCATTCACATATGACAAATAGATTAATGCAGCGGATTTAAAACGAGAATTTCAGTTAAAATGGCCCAGGGCACGAGCGGATGTAACCTTAATTTGTTATGTTTCGTGTATAAGTGAAATTGGAAGCTAATGAATTTAGATGCTAGCTGTTTCTATGCAAAAATCTAAATATACTAAATCTATTAGGTTTGTATGCTTGCTTGTAATATTCTAAATCTGTATTAAATTATTTCATATTTAGTAAACACGATGCCAAATGTCAGTGGATCCTTTCAAGTGTTGATTGGCAGCCCTGTGGGGAACCTTTATCTGTTACTTGTAGTAGACTTTCTTGATATTGTAAGAAATATTGTAATAAAACGAGAATTCCGATTTGAGACCCAATTGTTCTGTTGGATCAGACCATCAGTTCGCATAATTTTTTAAACTTCTTAGGACACTGCAAATCATTAGATTCCCCGTGTTTGATTAAAAATATGAAAAAATGACAATGATTTTTGAAAGGAGAATCGAAAGACGGTTCCAATGAATATTTTTTCATTTCAATAGAATTCATTTTTGGAAGTGTCGGGACGCACTTATTGGGCCTGGCCCAACACATTTTTGGTCCTAATAGCACGGGTCAGTTTATACACGCTTGTCCCAAGAAATGCCTAATGCACAAACACACACACATACACACACACACACACACACACACACACATGCACGCACACGCGTATTCACAGCAAGAGCTCCCTGCCGATGGCGCCATCGCCTGCGGCGATCGGCGCTGCAGGATGCGCTGCAGGATGGCGCCACTGACGCCACTGACTAGTTGCGGCATGGGCTCCTGCTGCTCTGGAGGGTGTGCATACATATCGGGAGGGTGTACATATCGGGAGGGTGCTCCTGCGGCATACATATCGGGAAAACTCTGTCTCTCTGATTTGGCTCGAGACAGGGGCTGTCACCTTTATTACTCTTTGATGGATATTTTAGATGACGGCAAGAGCTTTTCATCGACTATTACTTTTCCCCCAAGCCTCTGTCAATCGGATGCTTTGCACACAAGCCCCATTTCACCCAGGTTATTAAATTGATACAGCAACAGCGATTTTTAACACCATTTTCTCGCAGAGACCGGCGGGCCTTAAAAACTACAGAAGTTATATTTCATATTTTTCATCTGTATCTAGCTATTATTGGGTAGCTTCTGCCAATTATTTTCTGGATAATATGCACCTACATAATTTGAATGCTAAATAAAACACTGTTGGAGAGCTTTGCTCTGTTTGCCGGATGGCCTGAACCTGAAACAACTGAATTACGTGTTTTTTCTTTTCAAGTCCTCTACCGCCCCAGCCTGGGGCAGCTCTCTGTGGGGGTGTGATTCACTGCCTCTCTGTCCCCTGCAACTGGGGAGGGAGCTCTCTGTCCCTCCGTGGGGTGTGTGATTCACTGCCTCTCTGTCCACGCCGCAACATGCAGGGCGGCTATCCCTTACTGTCTCCACACACTCTCTGTCCCAGCACCCCGTGTCTCTCTCTGTTCCGTGCCTCCTCCCCCACCTCATACTGCTGCAGGGGGGCCGCCTGTTATCTGTCCCCAGCTACAGGGGGATGGCAACACTCAGTGTACCCCTCTGTCCCTGCCTCTTGCTACACCGAGGCCTGCATGCTCACTGTACAGGGCTGCGTCAGCATCGGGGCTCCCCCAACACTAACCGCGTGCACACGACATTGGTGGGAGGGGCGGGAATCCCCCGCCGGATGTACACTCGCTGGAGGCCCACCTTGCTGGAGGTACACCTGCTGGACGCCCACCCCGCTGGATGTACACTCACTGGAGGCCCACCCCGCTGGAGGTACACTCGCTGGACGCCCACCCTGCTGGATGTACACCTGCTGGAGGCCCACCCCGCTGGAGGTACACCTGCTGGACGCCCACCCCGCTGGAGGTACACCCCGGGGGAGGTGGTGCACCCCGAGGGAGCACCTTGCCGCGGTGCTAGAGGCCGACATCAGCCCGACGGACCTTCGCAAAATCAACGGATTTTTCAGTCCATAGTAGTTCTGGAGGCCCCTTTTTCCGATATTTTTAGTCAACAGGGTAATATTCGGTCTTAGTACGGTACCTATACCCGTTATAATCAATATTTCTAAAAATCATTTTATCTCTATTTTTCCAGTCCCATTCATTTACATGGTTGCTTTAAGAAAGCTTATTCAATTTGTGAGATTACATTCAATTCAAAACTACAAGTTGAAAATGAAGTCAATCAAGTGGGGAATCCCCAATCGCTTCAGCAGCAGACCCTGCCTCAGAACTGCTTTCGGCCATAGACAATAAAAACAGTCAGGAGAATTCACATATAGTCCGGTAGAATGGCGGCAGTAGCCCAGTGGTCCAGCGTGGCGCTCTGATGTGCCAGCGACCCAGGCTCGATTCCAAGTGCAGTCACATTAATTTGGGGCTGAATTGGAATCCTGGATTGGCTCTGCTCGTGCAATTAACGGCCTTGAGAGCCAACCCCCAAGGCACAGTGAAATGTACATGCCTAACGATAAATAAAGTTAGGGCCGCTCTGACACTTTCTGTCAATTATGATAGAAAATATAATATTGATTGGCTTTATTCATGTCTATGGCCGAGAGCAGTTCTGTGGCAGAGGCTGGCTCTAATCACTCTTATCTCTCAGTCCTTTTTACAACACATGGGGGCATTTGCAGACAGGCAATAAACGCACCGTGAGCGCCTAAACCGTCCGGTTCCGTGTTTTAATCTGTAATTATATGCCTTATCGCCTATCAGCGAGACGATTAATTAAGATGTACTTTTACTAAATACCGGTCTGATTATAAATCTTCGTATTATATTTTTTGACTATCTATATAAAAAAGTTCTAAAAATATTTTCTTAAATTTAAGCGCTATGATATTCAGGACACATTCAGATTAGAAAAACTAGTAGCTATGAATATATCTTCTGGTTTAACAACAACTAGCTCGTATTTGGACAAATAAAACAATATAAAGTCAAACGACACACTGCCTGCATGTTTTAAAAGGTCTCCTTTTAATTTGAATTGTTGATTCTTTATTTAAACGATACTAGCTAACTTTTTGTTGCGCACCTTCTCAAACAAGAATCAAGTCGCCAGCCCTCCGGACCGTCGAGATATTCGACAATTTTGCCAGAAGGTCGGGTTTTTCCCATAAGCGCCAGTGTAATCAGTACACCCCTGTGCGCCAATCAGCACTGCGCCTCAGTGCAGCCTTTCCAAGCCACCAAAATTTCACCAGCACGTCGACCACATGTGCCTGACTCTGCATCAGCTCTGACTTCGCTGATCACCGGCTTTCATCCAGGCGGAGCTTCTGGACCTTCATCAGGTGGCACCAGGTAGTTATTGGTAGTTATTCCCCACTTGGACACTCCAAGTACGTTTATGATTGTTCATTTCACTTACTTCGCGCCAATAAAAGAGTACAACAAGTTATTTTTAGCAAACGACTAGCAATCTAGTGCCCCCCTTCGGGACGCGCAATAAGCAAGAAGAAAAAATTATATATTCATGGAAAACAATTAAAAAAGCACATTTTCAAAAGAACCAATTCCTTTTTCAGTTTTATAAATCACCTTATTCGATTACAATTGTCAGGGACAAAATATGCAATATGTTCGCTGTGAATCTCTTTTCTAAAATCAACAGAAAGACAATAAAATAAAGTTTCACCAATATAAAAGACATTCCCCCCTAAATAGAAAACATCCCCAAGAGAGCAAGCATCCACCTAAATAGCAAGCATCCCCCAGATAGCAAGCATCCCCCCAGATACCAAGCATCCCCCCAGATAGCAAGCATCCCCCCAGATACCAAGCATCCCCCCAGATAGCAAGCATCCACCCAGATAGCAAGCATCCACCCAGATAGCAAGCATCCACCCAGATAGCAAGCATCCCCCCAGATAGCAAGCATCCCCCCAGATACCAAGCATCCCCCCAGATAGCAAGCATCCCCCAGATACCAAGCATCCCCCAGATAGCAAGCATCCACCCAGATACCAAGCATCCCCCCAGATAGCAAGCATCCACCCAGATAGCAAGCATCCACCCAGATAGCAAGCATCCACCCAGATAGCAAGCAACCCCCCAGATAGCAAGCATCCACCCAGATAGCAAGCATCCACCCAGATAGCAAGCATCCACCCAGATAGCAAGCATCCACCCAGATAGCAAGCATCCACCCAGATAGCAAGCATCCACCCAGATAGCAAGCATCCCCCCAGATAGCAAGCATCCACCCAGATAGCAAGCATCCCCCCAGACAGCAAGCATCCACCAGACAGCAAGTAGCTAGTGCAAATGTTACCTCCGCTAATGCAATAATCGCTTTCGCAAGTTGTGCAATAATCCATGTCTCAGCTAGCGCATTAGTCCATTTCTAAGCTAGTGCAGTAATCCTTGGTTTATCAAGCGCAGTAATCCTTGGTTTATCAAGTGCAGTAATCCGTGGCTTATTAAGTGCAATAATCCTTGGGTTATCAAGTGCGATAATCCTTGGTTTATCAATTGCTGTAATCCTTGGTTTATCAAGTGCAGTAATCCGTGGCTTATTAAGTGCAATAATCCTTGGGTTATCAAGTGCAATAATCCTTGGTTTATCAATTATTGCTGTAATCCTTGGTTTATCAAGTGCAATAATCCTTGGTTTATCAATTATTGCTGTAATCCTTGGTTTATCAAGTGCAATAATCCTTGGTTTATCAAGTGCAATAATCCTTGGTTTATCAAGTGAAATAATCCTTGGTTTATCAAGCGCCATAACCTAGGTCTTTTTAATTAGTCTTTTAATAAAAGCTTTCAATAAAAAAGTTATACAGACGATAAATAAAAAGCCTATTGTGATGCAATTTATTTCAGAATCAGAATTCAACCAGTCAGTTTTTTCTCTAGCATTCTTACAATGCATTTCAAGTCGAAAGAGCTGCTCTGAAGAAAAGACCTTTGCAAAAAAGCATGTTTTTCGAATATTTCATCCCTTTAGCATCGAGCAATTTCTTAGCCACGATGCATCACGGAAAAATGTATGATCGAACAGTGCAAGTTTTAACAAAATTGGTTGAGCCGTTTTTGCTAAAATCGATCATAGATAGATAGACACAGACAGACCATTTTTAGTTTAGGAAAAATCGAAGTTAACAGATAGAAAAGTTATAAAGTTCGCAATTTTATATTACCGACATCATATAATCGAGACTACCGAGGTCTATGAGTCAAGAATAGTCAAGAGCAACAAATGATCTTGAAACCGAAAATATAATCTGCCTGCCCGCCTGCCTGCCTGCTTGCCTGCCTGCCTGTCTGTCTGTCTGTCTGTCTGTCTGTCTGTGTTTCTGTCTGTCTGTCTGTCTGTCTGTCTGTCTGTCTGTCTGTCTGTCTGTCTGTCTGTCTGTCTGTCTGTCTGTCTGTCTGTCTGTCTGTCTGTCTGTCTGTCTGTCTGTCTGTCTGTCTGTCTGTCTGTCTGTCTGTCTGTCTGTCTGTCTGTCTGTCTGTTTGTCTGTCTGTCTGTCTGTCTGTCTGTCTGTCTGTCTGTCTGGATGTATGTCTGTATGCCTGCATGTCTGTACTGATGTCTCTCTCTGAGACAAAAGTAACAACAGGCACTTACAGGCGAATGCAGTTTGATAAAGCGCTAGTCAAAGAGTTTCATAGTGTCCACATGTTCTGCTATCTTTAGCCAACTATGAATGCAAAAGCTTTTCCCAGTCCTCCGCAGTGCAATCTGAATCCCTCATTGTCCCTAAATACAGGTGTTAAGGGAAGTTATTCCCAGGCATGGAGTATTAAGCCTGCATTCCGTCAATCTGCACAGTCAGTCTGCAGACAAAAGCCCCTCTCCGAGAGCTGAATTCAGGCTTCCAGTTTTTTATGATGCAGGACGGGATCTGGCAGATATTGATGCCGTAGGATTAGCTAAAACAGCTGTGTCCCTATCTGCTGTACACTATGCTCAGCCTTGGCTCCGGAAACAGCGCCGGATCGGAAGTGGTATGGCAATTTTTTTCAGATATAGGAAGCATATTTAAAAGACAGATGGAGAAGAGAGGATAGAGTGGTACAGAGGTGAGTGCACCAGCTGCTGGGGAAGGGGGTATCAGAGGCGGCTCCATTCTGCTCCGGCACTCACCCAGAATCTCTACCCCATCTTTCTATCCGCATCCCCTGCTCTCTATTCCCCACTATACTATACTGTTCATGGGCGGTGCGCGGTGAGGACGAGAAAAGACGCTGCACTCCTCGCCCCCGTTGTCCCTCGGTCTCTCCGTTCTCCCTCAGGCGAGCAAAGCCATCCCCCGCCTTGGTCCCTCGCTTTTTCGAGAGTAGAAAAAGCACCCACAGGGCAAAGATTGGAGTCTGCAGGTCTGAGAGAAAGAGGAAGTTATAGAGGCCAGCACGCACCCCCACCCCCAGCCAGCCAATCGATTTTCCGTCATTGCAACGACGGCAACCCATTGCAGCTTCAACTGTAGGACTTGCTGCTCTCCCACACTTCTAAACTCCACATATTTAGGTGCTCCAGCTTAGCTACAAAGTATATCGAAGAATCGCTCCTGGACCCCATCGGGTTAGCCAGCAACAACGAAATGACTGCGACAAGTCTCAATGAGAAACGATCCCACGTTGACGATGAAGGAGGCTCGTCTCTGCGCAAGAAGCTGGGCTACTTCCTGGCCCGGTCCAGCGGCCCCGGATGGAAACGCTACGGAGTCGCCTGGCTGAGCTGCTTCGGCCTGATGATAATCCTGGCCATGCGCTCCGAAATGGGCATCGCCATCATCAAGATGACCAGGAAGGTGCCGCGCCCAACTCCGGGCGGCGGTAAGAACTTCACCGCTGCGCCGTTCCAGGAGGTGGCCTGGACTCACCTGGACATCGGCATCATCGAGGCCTCGTTCTTCATTGGCTACGCTCTGTTCAGCATCCCAGGCGGCTACATGGCTTCCTACCTGTCGCCGAATCTGTTGCTAGGCAGCGCCGTCCTCATCACCTGCGTGCTCAACGTCCTGGTGCCATCCATGGCCCACGTGACCCCGGCCTCGGCCGCATTCGGCCTGACCCTGACAGTCCGCCTCATTCAGGGCATGGCCGAGGGCTGCCTCTACCCAGCGGTGCATGGAATCTGGCGCTACTGGGCCCCAGAGATGGAGCGATCTCGCCTAGCAACTATCAGCTTCTTCGGCATGGCCCTAGGACCGATTATCGGCCTGCCATTGTCCGGTCTGGTGACCAGCACCCTGAGCTGGCAGGTGAACTTCTACCTTTACGGCACAGTCGGCTGCGCTTGGGCCGTCGTCTGGTTCCTGCTGGTCCACGAGCAGCCATCGAAGGACCCGCACATCAGCCGGGCCGAGGCCGCCTACATCGAGGAGCACAGCGCCCCGGCCACGAACTCGGACAGCCTGCCGGTTAGCCAGATGGCCACCTCCCTACCCGTGTGGGCCATTGTGGTGGCCAATGTCGGTCGGAACTGGAGCTTCCAGTTCAGCATGATCGGCCTGCCCGCCTACTATTCTAAGGTGTTCGGCATGAACTCGGAGGAGATCGGCTTGCACCTGATGCTGCCGTTCCTGCTGATGGCGGCGCTGACTCCCGTTGGTGAGCTGGGGTTCAAGTGTCTGAGTTTAGATCTGATTGTCTCTGAGTTCGGATCTAATTGTTTCTGAGTTTGGGTCTGATTGTCTCTGAGTTTGGGTCTGATTGTCTCTGAGTTTAGATCTGATTGTCTCTGAGTTCGGATCTAATTGTTTCTGAGTTTGGGTCTGATTGTCTCTGAGTTTGGGTCTGATTGTCTCTGAGTTTGGGTCTGATTGTCTCTGAGTTTGGGTCTGATTGTCTCTGAGTTCGAATCTAATTGTCTCTGAGTTTGGGTCCGATTGTCTCTGAGTTCGAATCTAATTGTCTCTGAGTTCGGATCTAATTGTCTCTGAGTTCGGATCTAATTGTCTCTGAGTTCGGATCTAATTGTCTCTGAGTTCGGATCTAATTGTCTCTGAGTTCGGATCTAATTATCTAAGTTCGGATCTAATTGTCTCTGACTTCTGATTTAATTAGGGGCGCCACCAAGACACCAAATATTGGCGCCCTTAGGGTCCCTAGGGTCCTTAGCCCCTCAGATTAAGATTCCAGCGTACGCAAGTGAGTAAGTCACTGAGTAAGTCACTGAGTAAGTCAGTATCAAAATCTCTGAGCATTTCAAACGCAGGATGGCATCGACCGCCGCCTGCAACAATTCCGCAGTCCCCACCCCTCGGAGGTCTGGTAATGGGCCCAGACCCCAAGACTAGACTCACGTCCATCTAGGCCTACATGTAACTGCAACTAAGCAGGATCTTGGCTTTAGGGCCGGATTTAGATTTTATTTAGGTCAAAGCAGGGCGTTGCCGTGAGCTTGTTTTTATTTGGGGGTAGGGCTAGCTCTAAGAGATGCCTAGACATGCTTTTGCAAATAAATGAAATTATTTTACTAGTACTAGCCAATGTCATGTCTCATGTCTGTGGCGTCAAAAATCGCCTTCTCAGGTGGCTACCTAGCCGACAGTCTCCGAGGCCGCTACCTGTCCACCACGGTCACCCGTCGACTGTTCAACACCGTCGGGTTCGGCGTGATGGCAGCCAGCCTAGTTGTAGTCGGCATGTCGCGCAGTCTGCACCTGTCCACCGCCTTCCTGACTCTGGGTCTCGGCTTCACTGGCATTGGCATGTCCGGCTACGCTGTCAATCACCTGGACATTGTGCCAAGATTTGCGGGCTTCCTGATGGGCGTGTCGAACGGTGTCGGCACAATCTCGGGTGAAGTTTCAATTCATTCTGCACGGATAGCCGCTTTACTAAACCCATAATCTTCTATTTACATGCACCTACCTGTCTACCTAACTAACAGCCTAAGTACTGTACCATGCAATGCCTTCGAAGTCTACTCAAGTATCAACCACATTGAGTCACATAGGCGCCCAACGATCAATAAATATATCAATCAATCAATAAATCAATCAATAAATTACTCAATCAGTTAATCAATCAATCAACCAATCAACCAACCAACCAGCCAATCAATCAATGAATCAGTCAGTCAGTCAATTAGTCAATCAATCAATCAATCAATCAACCATCAATCAATCAATCAATCAATCAATCAACAAACAAATCAAATCCCTACTCCCAGGCGTCCTATCGCCAATCATCGCCAGTCGCGTTGCCCGTCACGGCACAGCCGAAGAATGGCAGGCCGTATTCACCATCGCCTCTGTAGTCCACGTAGCCACTCTGGTGTTCTACTTGTTCTGCTCGTCTGGGGAGAAGCAGCCCTGGGCCAGTCCTGGTGAAACGGAGCGTCTGATTGACAACTCTGGAGAAGGTTTGCGAATGCAACGCGGCACCGCTAGCGCTGGAGGTGATGGTCTCAGCATGAGCGCTGGGCCGAATGCCACTGAGGAAGAGACTGTGTCCTACTGATGGCGATGAGAAGGTGACTCACGGGATTGAAAACTGAGTGTTGAGAGGCTCAGGGGTTGGATCTGAGTGTTGAGAGAGACTCAGGGATTGGAATCTGAGTGTTGAGAGAGACTCAGGGGTTGGAATCTGAGTTTTAAAGGACTCAGGGGTTGAAACCTGAGTGTTGAGAGAGACTCAGGGGTTGAAATCTGAGTGTTAGGGAACTCAGGGATTGGAATCTCTGAGTGTTAGGAGACTCAGGGGTTGGAGTCTGGGTGTTGAGAGACTCAGGGGTTGGAATGCGGCTGAACAGCTTGGAACCTATATCAAATCCTACAAAAAGCCCATAAAATATCGCGCAAGATAAAAGTGCAAATTTTTGTCCACTTTAGCTTGTTAATCTAAGAATTTAATTGCTATCCCTACATCCAAGGTATACTTATTTAGTAGGTCGTATATCAATGTGTTGCTAATCTCTATTTAGATATGTTTCTTCATCGTAAATCTTACGTTTAGAGAAAACTCAGTATTGCTAAAATGCCTATACTGCATATAGTTGTTTCTTCGGAAAAAATATATAGTTAATCCAAAACCTTTTTTGTGAGTTCAGTCCCTTCTGTTCACAAAAATGGTTTAACTACAGGCCATCAAAGAAAAATAATTTTAGCTTTCTATGCAAGAAATTAGCACTTTTTATTCAGCACAGTTTCAATCCATGTTGTCAGTGTTTGTGCATATCAATATTTTGTGTCAGTGTTTGTGCGTATACACTTATAGATATAATTTTGCGATAATGTCATACGTATATCTATAAATGTTCTTTTGCTAGCTGATTTTCATTACTATATATCGTTACTTGCTGTTAACCACTTTATGGCATTAGAAATGTTAAATTGGTGTTTATAAGATTCACATTACCGTTTTGTGTGGAATAAGATGGCCTAAAAATATCCTAATTAAAACACTTACCACCCCAAAACACCCACCACCCCAAAAACATCCACCACCCCAAAAACACCCACCACCCCAAAAACATCCACCACCCCAAAAACACCCACCACCCCAAAAACATCCACCACCCCAAAAACACCCACCACCCCAAAAACACCCACCACCCCAAAAACACCCACCACCCCAAAAACACCCACCACCCCAAAAACACCCACCACCCCAAAACATCCACCACCCCAGAAACACCCAACCCCAAAAACACCCACCACCCCAAAAACACCCACCACCCCAAAAACACCCACCACCCCAAAACATCCACCACCCCAGAAACACCCAACCCCAAAAACACCCACCACCCCAAAAGCGCCGCGGCCACTACCCCAAAAAGACCCAACCACCTCATAAGCAAACCCACCACTCTAAAAACACTCATCACCCAAAACATCTGCCACCAAAAAAAAATTTTCCGAGACAAACAAGCAAAAATCAATTATTTTTCTCCATGTTTTTCAAAAAATGGTGTATAACGATTTTTTTCCGTGTTTTTTATTTAAAAGAATTTAAAATTTGTTCTGATAAAGCTTTTCGGTGTCTGTCTATATATGTTGGTCTGGATATTAAATTCATTAGGTGGTAAAAGCAAAAATGTTGCATTTTTGTGAATTTTTCCCCACTAACTATAGTCCGCTCTCAGAAATAACTGCTATTTTATCTCGAATATAGCTTATAAAAAGCGAGCTTTTTTTCAAATCCATTTTGTCTTGCGTAACTGCGTCGAAGAAGATTTAAAATGAAATAAAATATACACAAAATGTTATTTAGTTCACATTGCCAGTGCTTTTTCGTGTTTTAACTGTCTCGGCATCGCAAAAAAGCTTTTCAATTTTATTCATTTACATTTTCATAACAGTATTTTAGGTCTTATTGTTCATCTGTCACTCTTAGATCATCAGTTGCTAGGCCAGCCTCTCAGATCCTCAGAATTGCTACTATTAGTAGTAGAAAAATGATATAATGCATTAAAAAAATTAAAAAAAATCAGCATAAGCAAGCAAAAAATTTTTTGGATCGCAATTTCGGCTCCGCACTGCAACGATATGGAGAATGCTGTATATTTAAAACACCATTGATTAAAAAAACTGCAAAAAGCACGCAGCTCAATGAGAACGCATTACAATTATTTTTCATATTGTTAAAAAAGCTAAAACCAATCAAGGTCTGAGTGCAGCCATAAAAATGAAAAAAATATTTTGCTAGATCATAAACTTATTGACAAATTACCTTAGGATTTAAACTGAAACCTAATTTACTTATAGGCAGTTGGAAATACAATTAGAATGTTAAAAATTTGCAGTTCACAGAGTAACGCTTAATTAAAGATACATAGTTCATAAAATCAATTGATTTTAATAAATTAGAGGAAGTTTTTAATAGTGAGAATAAATTTCCAAGAGTAATTTTTTAAATATATTTGTTATAATTAAAGTTTAAATTTGAAATTTAGATCGGCGCATAAAGAATGAAGAGATTGCAACTTAGATTTCCAGAATATGCATTTTTGTTATACAGCAGAAAAATTAAGGTAAATGAAACTTTAACATCAATAATAATATTCAAATAAGGACCGCTAGAAGTGAGAAGAGACACTGGAATAGAAATAACAAGTTTTCAGCCTTCTAAAAGTTTTCTAAGAAACGAAATTTTCCGTCACTCAATTTCTAGTGGTCCTTAGAATCACAAATAATAAAAAACACTGAATAAGAAAAAAATTCAAAATCAATATTCGAGAATTCTTTACTGGGACATTGTTCTTGTGTTTTTAAGAGCCACTATCTGTTACAGATTCCTGGAAAACACCTTGTGCAGGCCGTGAACCAGCACCGTAGGCGGTAAATCCTTGGTCAGAATGTCTATCTGCTCCAAGTATTGGGCATGCATGCTGAAAGGTAGTTTATGGTAGAAATATTTCACATAAAATTAATAAATACTAAATACTAAATAATATTATATGTGTAGTATATTTTGTAGATTTTTAACGAAATATTTTTTCGCAACGCACTTTTCGATACATATCGGTTTAATCGGTTCTAATAGAATAATCAACATATAAAGCGGTTTAAAGTTAGTTTATAAAGTTCCAGTTTCCTAGTTTATAAAGTTCCAGTTTCCTAGTTTATAAAGTTCCAGTTTCCATATCGAATAATTTCTTTTTAAAAAGACCTTACGCCTAAAATTAGTAGACAACTCGTTTTTGAAGTAGTTTTCGATACATATCGGGCTTTGATTTGGGATTCCTACAAGAATCGAGCCTCACCGAGGATCGCTAGGCGGCCGAGGCAGGTAGAGAAAAGCGGCAGCAGTTTCCGGACTTTGCAGCCGAATGCACTGATTGGCAGCTGTCAGATAGGCCGAGCTGATAGCTCCATCTGACATTGGGTTGGCCTCGCCGACAACGTGTTGCCAATCTAATATGTGAGTCTGCGCCTGCGGTTGAAATGAAAAATTATATAATGATGCCTATAAAAAATTAATAATGATGAGAATTGGGTAATGAATAATTGATACATTCGATAATAACAAATGAAAAATATTGTTACATAATTGATGAAAATAAGAACAGATACAACTAGTAGCTACCGACGAACCATTTTTAGTAAATCAAGAAGACTGATGAATAATCGATGCATTAGATAATAATCAATAAATTAAAATTGTTAAAAAATCAAAAATATATGTACGAATCGATAATTGATACTATTGAATAGTGGATAAATTGTAAGACATTGATAAGTTGTAAGCAATTGATATTTCTGAATAATTGATAAATTGTAAGCAATTGATATTTCTGAATAATTGATAAATTGTAAGCAATTGATATTTCTGAATAATTGATAAATTGTAAGCAATTGATATTTCTGAATAATTGATAAATTGTAAGCAATTGATATTTCTGAATAATTGATAAATTGTAAGAAATTGATATTTCTGAATAATTGATAAATTGTAAGCAATTGATATTTCTGAATAATTGATAAATTGTAAGAAATTGATATTTCTGAATAATTGATAAATTGTAAGAAATTGATATTTCTGAATAATTGATAAATTGTAAGAAATTGATATTTCTGAATAATTGATAAATTGTAAGAAATTGATATTTCTGAATAATTGATAAATTGTAAGAAATTGATATTTCTGAATAATTGATCAATTATAAGAAATCGATACTTCTGAATATTCGATAAATTAGAAAAAAATCGATATTTCCGAATAAGCGATATATTAACTGATTCAAATAATCGATAATCATAGACAATAGATACGGATGCAATTTTCATATCACCTCATGCCTATAAGTTATAAACCCTTATGAGTAGTAAGATGTGCACCTGAATTCTCAAATCTCCGAGCAGCAAGTCCAGCTGTTTGGTCAGCTCGTCTAAGTTGCTACCAGCGTCAACGCACAGAAACACCCGAATTCGGCAGTCTCGGCGCCAGCGTCGAGACGAATTCAGAATGCAGGCAAACTGCAGCTGCAGCAGGCAGGTGGTATCGATGTAGCCTTTCAGGCCTGGCTGAAAGAAATTCACCGGCCAAACATCGATTTGCCGTTTCCCCCGACCGCCCAGGCCGTTTGAGTCCAAGGCGTGCATGTGGCGCAGCACCAGCAGCTCCTTGCCCATCTGCAGCACGTCGCCCAGCAGTCGAGTATAGTCGCTAGGCGTGGCAACATCCCGAGTTGATGATGGAGTTGAAAACCAGCCGTGATGCTGGGACGGACTGGCCGACAAGTTGATGACGCCCGGCTCGTGAGATTGCTGATCGGCTGCTGATAAAATACTTGAGCTTATAGACACTTGAGCTTATAGATAATTGAGCTTATAGATACTTGAGCTTATAGATAATTGAGCTTATAGATACTTGAGCTTATAGATAATTGAGCTTATAGATACTTGAGCTCATAGATACTTGACCTTAAAAATAATTGAGCTTATAGACACTTGAGCTTATAGACACTTGAGCTTATAGACACTTGAGCTTATAGACACTTAAGCTTACTCACCCAAACGAGCCGCCTCTCGAACAGCCGCGCTCTCATAAAACCCCAGGCAGACCGTGTTTGGCTTCATTCCGCCCAGACCTGAGATTCTTATCAACTGCTGAGCACCAGCTCGAACATCGGGTGCCAATGTCAGCTCAACGAATGCTTTCACTTTGAGCTCGTCAACAATTGATAGCCATTCTGGCATTGCCTCCTCCGAGGGGTCAATCACCATCTGCTCCAGGTTCAGTACCGACGGGAACACGTGACCCAAAACGTATAAACCGCCTTTCTTTAAATCGTTAACAAACTTGATCATTTGGGCGTTTTGACGAGGATGCAAGATTAGCAAAATGATTTGGGGTCGCCAGTACTTGACATGGTATTTGCGCGGATCAAGCATTAGCATGTACTTGCGAACCTGAAATTGTTATTAATTAATTACTAACATTGAGTGCATCAACAATACGTAAATTTCATTGTGTTTAAAACAGGTAAATACCCCGATACAGGTAAAAAAACAAGTATCCAAACAGGTAAAACCGGTGTCTGAACAGGTAACACCGGTGTCTGAACAGGTAAAACCGGTGTCTGAACATGTAAAACTGGTATCTGAACAGGTAAAACCGGTGCCTGAACAGGTAAAAACCGGTGTCTGAACAGGAAAAAAACGGTGTCTAAACAGGTAAAAACCGGTGTCTGAACAGGTAAAACCGGTGTCTGAACAGGTAAAACCGGTGCCTGAACAGGTAAAAACCGGTGTCTGAACAGGAAAAAACGGTGTCTGAACAGGTAAAACCGGTGTCTGAACAGGTATAACCGGTGTCTGAACAGGTTAAAACCGGTGTCTGAACAGGTAAAAATGGTATCTGAACAGGTAAAACCGGTGTCTGAACAGGTAAAAATGGTATCTGAACAGGTAAAACCGGTGTCTGAACAGGTAAATACCCGTGTCTGAACAGGTAAATACCCGTGTCTAAACAGGTAAATATCTGCATCTAAACCGGTAAATACGTGAATACAAGTAAAACAAAATGTATCCAAACAGGTAAAATCTTTTTTTTAAAATCAATAATAAATGCAGCAACTAACCTGATGAAAGATGAGTGCCTGCGATATTGATCCCCAGTTGTCAGGCAGAGATCGCAGATGCAAGACAATCATGAGTCCCAGCATAATCATAATGCTAATGGGAGTATAAATATAGCTAACTAGGAATCCCATTACTAAGGACCCGAACAAGCCAGTGAGAGAGGCGCTCCAATGAAACAGTTTAAATTTTGGTCGAAAATTTGGGGCCGATGCCAAGTCCAAAGCCGCGCAGGCCAAGTTGGTGCTGGCGTAGGCAAGCAGGAAGAAACACGTGACGATTGGAGCGATCAGGTTCAGGCTGCCGATGAGGAGTACCAGCTGCGGGGTTTAGGTCAGGTTATTAATTAGTATTGGAATTATTCTGGTGAGGAAATGATTCTGATAAAAAAATAAGATTTTTTAAAGTAAAATGATACGGGTAAGTGATAAATGATTTAAGTAAAGGAAAAATGATTCTGGTAAAATGTAAAGATGATTCAGGTAAAAATAAACGATGATTCAGGTAAAATATACGATGATTCAGGTAAAATATACGATGATTCAGGTGACATATACGATGATTCAGGTAAAATATACGATGATTCAGGTAAAATATACGATGATTCAGGTAAAAATACGGTGATTCAGGTAAAATATACGGTGATTCAGGTAAAATATACTATCATTCAGGTAAAATATACGGTAATTCAGGTAAAATATACGATGATTCAGGTAAAATATACGATCATTCAGGTAAAATATACGATCATTCAGGTAAAATATACGATCATTCAGGTAAAATATAGGATGATTCAGGTAAAAAGATAAATGATTCAAAAAGAAAAAAAGAATTCTGATATCACGATTTATTTCAAAAGCATCACTGCATCCGGAGGTAAATGCAACGTAAAACAGGGTAAGGGAACTAACAAGAAAGAAATAATTTAATTTCATGATTACACTTCTTAATTAGGCAACGCACAGGGCTCATTCTTTCAAATGCACAGAATGTTCGCAGGCCTTACAGAATTTTCGCAGGGCAGACAGACAGACAGGCATAACTGAAGTTGCACCCCCTCCCAGCTAAACTGTACAAAAGCGTAGAGTGACAGGCAGAAAGTAACTTGACGAACTGAACTAAACCGGTTCTTGGCTGCTCTGCTATTTTTAGTCGCAAGCGATTTCTGAAAGGCTGCGCCCAGAAACTGACACTCTGGGAGGCTGACCCAGCAACTGAGGATCTGGGACGCTGGCCCAGCAACTGAGAATCTGGGAGGCTGACCCAGCAACTGAGGATCTGGGAGGCTGGTGGCCCAGTAACTGAGGATCTGGGAGGCTGGTGCCCAGTAACTGAGGATCTGGGAGGCTGGCCCAGCAACTGAGGATCTGGGAGGCTGACCCAGCAACTGAGGATCTAGGAGGCTGGCTCAGCAACTGAGGCTCTAGGAGGTTGGCCCAGCAACTGGGGATCTGGGAGGCTGGTGGCCCAGTAACTGAGGATCTGGGAGGCTGGTGGCCCAGTAACTGAGGATCTGGGAGGCAGGCCCAGCAACTGAGGATCTGGGAGGCTGGCCCAGCAACTGAGGATCTGGGAGGCTGGCCCAGTAACTGAGGATCTGGGAGGCTGGCCCAGCAACTGAGGATCTGGGAGGCTGGCTCAGCAACTGAGGCTTTAGGAGGCTGGCCCAGCAACTTGGGATCTGGGAGGCTAGTGGCCCAGTAACTGAGGATCTGGGAGGCTGGCCCAGCAACTGAGGATCTGGGAGGCTGGAGATCTGGAAACTGAGGATCTGGGAGGCTGGCCTAGCAACTGAGGATCTGATAGAATAAGGAGCTGGTAGACGGGGTGTCTGGTAGACTGAGAATGACTGGTACATACGAGGTAGAGCTCTCTAGTAGATCTCGTGGCACATTCACAATCAAAGCAATTGCACAGATGTAAAAAAATCTGGAGAAAAGAAGTGCCTCACCATCACTAGGCAAAACGAGATGGCCACAGCAGGAATCGGGTTGCCCCCAGCAACGGTGACAGCCGCAGGCTTTAGCGGCAATCCAAACAGGCCATCCTTGGCCAAAGCGTGCAAAATCCTTGAGGCACCAATTAAATTTCCCAGAGCGGCAGACAGTGTCGCAGCGGACAGTCCAATCACAACGAATCCCGACCAGTAATTGATGGGGATTAGGAAGCTGTAATTATTGATTAGCAGCTCATACTGGCAACTGGCTGCGATGGTGAGTCCGAGTAGGATGTAGCAGAGGAATGTGAACAGAGTTGCCAACAGGGTGCCCCGAGGAATTGACTCGGATGGCTTGCGGAGCTCGCCTTGAAATTAAAATTGATTGTTGTCTTTTTGGTAGCTAATTACCTAATTAGATAGGTGTTCGGTAGTTAATTACCTAATTAGATATATGTTCGGTAGCTAATTACCTAATTAGATAGGTGTTCGGTAGTTAATTACCTAATTAGATAGATGTTCGGTAGCAAATTACCTGATTAGATAGGTGTTCGGTAGCTAATTACCTAATTAGATAGGTGTTCGGTACCAAATTACCTAATTAGATAGGTGTTCGGTAGCTAATTATCTAATTAGATAGGTGTTCGGTAGCTAATTACCTAATTCGGCAAATGTTTGGTAGCTAATTACCTAATTAGATAGGTGTTCGGTAGGTAGTTAATTAAATCGTACGAGAGTTTGACCTCATTTCAGATTACTAACATTGGCTCTTTTGTAAACAAATGAGATTTTTCTTACCTGACAAATTGGCTCCATTCATAATGCCGGTGACGCTAGAGAATAAAATGGCAAATACTCGAGCGAAACTCATACTGGATGGGTCATCGATTGTGTAATCCGGGCTGTAGTGTGACTTGCTATTCTCTAGGAACATGTCTAAATTGGGTCCGGTAAAGTTGTAATACACCGTACTGTTCGTGTCGTTTCCTGGATAAACGTACTTATTAGGATGCGGAATTGGCACCCTAAACGGTGGGTGAAAGAGCAGAGACACTACCACGGATATGTAGCAGACGAGCAGGATCTGGAAGATTTAACACATTTAAAAATATTGTGAACGGCCATGGATAAAGACGATAAACCAACTTGGATATCGACGATAAACAAACTTGGATATCCACGACATTCCAACTTGGATATCGACGATAAACCAACTTGGATATCGACGATAAACCAACTTGGATATCCACGATATTCCAACTTGGATATCGACGATAACCCAACTTGGATATCCACGATATTCCAACTTGGATATCGACGATAACCCAACTTGGATATCCACGATATTCCAACTTGGATATCGACGATAACCCAACTTGGATATTTACGATATTCCAACTTGGATATCGACGATAAACCAACTTGTATATTTACGATATTCCAACTTGGATACCGACGATAAACCAACTTGGATATTACGATATTCCAACTTGGATACCGACGATAAACCAACTTGGATATCCACGACATTCCAACTTGGACATCCACGATGTGGTGACTTGGCTGGGTTGATTTTATTCTTTATTCAGTGTTTGGGGGTGGTGTTTTTACCTGTTTCACTCTGTGCGCTTTTCTACAATATCTTGATGTACTCTCTTACTTATGTACGTTCTTGAATCTGTCTACTTTTGTTCTCCACCCCTAAGCCTTATCCACTAAATGTATCGTGCTCAATATTTACAATATAAATCGCAGTCGCTTGCCTCGTATCAAGCGTTTATCGTTCTACAATCTAAAGTGAAGTCTTTACACTGGCGACGAGCCATGAGCTTGTTGGGCTCAATTGAACCCTTTGAAGAGGGGAGTGAAAAATGGCAGCAGTATCAAGCCAGATTGGAGCAGTTCTTCGAGGCGAACGACATCAAACCTGAAAAGCAGCGTGCGGTTCTTCTGAGCGTCTGCGGCAGGAAGACCTACCAGCTGATCGCCAGCCTGCTGTCTCCGCAAGAGCCGGCCAAGTCTGACTACGCTACGATCTGCGAAAAGTTAAAAGATCATTTTGATCCTGCACCGCCCGAGATTGTGCTCCGTTTCCGGTTTTACAGCCGCGGCCGTCAGCCTGGCGAAACCATCGCCGATTTTCTCGCCGAGCTGCGCAGATTGGCGCAGGATTGCAACTTCGGTGACAGCCTGAGTGCCATGCTCAGAGACCGCCTCGTGCTCGGCATTAATGACGACACCATCCAGCGGAGACTGCTGTCAGAGAAAAATTTGACGCTTGACACCGCGTTGACTCTGGCACAGGCTCAGGCATTGGCTGCTGAAGGCAACTCGCTTGTGACGAAATCCGCTAGCCAAGAGGCCTTCCAGATCGCCAGACAGACGGCGTCAGCGAAGCGCTGTTTCAGATGCCTCTCCCAGAGACATGTGGCAAGCAAGTGTCCCTTTCTGGAAAAGAAGTGTTTCAACTGCTCGAAGGTGGGCCACACAGCTGCGGCCTGCAAGTCGCCCGCAGCTGCCAATCGTCGCACGGACCAGGCCGTTAGAGAGGTGGAAGTAGACCAAGAGGAGGCGCATACGCTGCATGTGATGGCTGAGCCGAGGACCAAGATTCCGCCGATTGAGACGACTGTCATCATCGAGGAGACGCCTATTCGAATGGAGATTGACACTGGTGCATCCGTCTCGCTCATCTCATCGGATACCTTTCGCTCTGAGCTCCGCGGGCTGCCCAAGCTGGAACCGGCCAACGCACAGCTACGTACATATTCAGGGGAGCCGGTTCCTCTACTCGGCAAAATCAACGTCTGCGTGCGTATCGGAGAGATCTCCAAGGAGCTCTCGCTACTCGTCGTCAAGGGCTCCGGATCGAATCTGATCGGCCGGGACTGGCTGGCCGACTTGCCCCTGGACTGGAGAAGCATCAACCAGGTGCAAAAAGACGGTGAGCACCCCAGAATCCGAGCCTTGCTGGAAAAGTATGCAGCTGTTTTCGAGCCCGGGCTGGGTCAGTACAACGGTCCACCTGTGCAACTGCATTTGAAGCTTGATGCCCGGCCTCGCTTTTTTAAAGCTCGCAACGTTCCGTTTGCGCTCAAGGCTAAGGTGGAGGCTCAACTTGAAAAGGAGATTGAGCAGGGCGTGCTCAAGCCAGTCAGCAGCTCAGATTATGCATCGCCGATTGTTCCCGTTCTGAAATCAGACGGCACCGTGCGCATCTGTGCCGACTTTAAGCAGACCGTCAACCTCGCCGTGGAGCCGGACAAGTACCCTTGCCGCGAATCGAGGAACTTTTTGCAAAGCTGGCAGGCGGGAAAAAGTTCACTAAGCTCGACTTGTCGCAGGCTTACTCCCAGATGCCACTCGATGAAGCTGCCCAGCAGATCTGCACTATAAACACTTCCAAAGGCCTGCTTCGCTATACCCGCCTCCCGTTCGGTGTCGCGCCGGCCGTTGGAATTTTCCAGCGCCACATGGACAGCCTGCTGCAGACCATTCCCCATGTGGCCTGCTTCATCGATGACCTGATTATCACCGGGGTTGACGACGAGAGCCATTTGCAATCGCTGGAACAGGTGCTGCAACGGCTGCACCAAAGTGGACTGCGCTGCGGCCTGAGCAAGTGTAACTTCATGCAGGACAGCGTCTGCTATCTGGGTCATCGGATCGATGCCGCTGGCCTGCATCCCCTGCAAGACAAAGTGCGCGCCATCGTGGACGCTCCGGCACCGCAGGACGTGACCCAGCTACGCAGCTTCCTCGGAATGGTCAACTATTACAGCAAGTTCCTGCCGAACCTGTCAGCCGAGTTGGCCCCGCTGCACCGCTTGCTAAACCAAGGCGCCGACTGGTGCTGGGGCGCTTCGCAGGATGCCGCCTTTAAGAAGTGCAAGGCGCTGCTCGCCAAAGCGCCAGTCCTCGCGCATTTCGACGACACAAAGCCGTTGGTGCTGGAGTGCGACGCCTCCCCGTACGGCATCGGCGCCGTCATCTGTCATCGGGTTGATGGTTGCGATCGGCCGATCGCTTTCGCTTCGCGTTCCCTGCACGATGCCGAGGCGAAGTACTCGCAACTGGACAAAGAAGCTCTGGCGATCGTTTTCGGGGTAAAAAGATCTCACTCCTACCTCTACGGCCGGAAATTCACCCTCGTCAGCGACCACAAGCCGTTGCTAGGACTCCTGCATGAGTCTAAGCCGATTCCCGCCATGGCGTCCGGAAGGATTCAGAGGTGGGCGCTCATCCTGGCGGGCTACAGCTACTCGATGGAACACCGATCTGGCAAATCACTACTGCGTGCGGACGCACTGAGCCGACTGCCACTGCCTGAAAGGCCAACGAAGGCCCCAACACCTGCGGACGTTGTCCTGGTCATGGACATGCTGGGCGAAGGGCCAGTGACCGCCGGCGACATTCGAGCCTGGACCCGAACTGACCCGGTCCTGTCAAAGGCGCTGCGCTTCACGGAGGTCGGCAACTGGCCTGAGCGGACCGTGCCAGAGTTGCAGCCGTACAGATCCAGGGCCAACCAGCTGAGTACTCAAGACGGCTGCCTTCTCTGGGGAACTCGAGTCATCGTTCCAGAGGCAGGCCGGACAGCCCTTCTCCATTGTTTGCACCAAGGACATCAGGGCGCATCTAGGATGAAGGCGCTGGCCCGCAGTTTCTTCTGGTGGCCAAAGCTGGACGAGGCAATTGAGCAGCTCGCCGGCGCTTGTTCGGACTGCCAGGAGCTGCAGAAGTCACCGGGACCTGCGCCGCTGCATCCCTGGGCCTGGCCTGACAGGACGTGGTCGCGCCTTCATCTGGATTTCGCGGGTCCGATCGAAGGGAAAATGCTGCTGGTGATTGTCGACGCCCATTCCAAGTGGATGGAGGTACATGTGTTGGCGTCAGCAACTTCAACGGCAACCATCCAGCGGCTGCGGCAGAGCTTCGCTACACATGGGCTGCCGGACATCGTCGTGACGGACAATGGGCGCAACCTGGTCAGCGATGAAATGGAAGATTTTCTGCAGCGGAACGGCATCCGGCACGTACGAACTGCCCCGTACCACCCGGCGTCAAATGGGCAAGCGGAGCGCGCTGTCCAGACCCTGAAGAAGTCGCTCGCTAAGCAAAAAGAAGGCTCACTAGAAGATCGAGTGGCGCGCTTCCTGCTTACCTACCGCGTGACGCCCCATGCGACGACCGGCGCGCCACCTTGCGAGCTGCTGATGGGGAGGCGGCTGCGCACACTGCTCGATCGAGTTCGGCCGGACCTACAAGCCAGAGTGGCGCTCCAACAAGCGATGCAGAAGCAGCAACACGACGCCCATGCCCATGACCGCCGCATCGAGATGGGCGACGCCGTCGTCGCGAGGGATTTCGCTGCTGATGGCAGGTGGAAGCCTGCTATTGTGACCAACTGCTCTGGGGCTGCGTCTTTCTCCTGCCAGTTCGACGATGGTCGAGAAGTCCGTCGGCACATCGATCAAGTGCGCAAGCCGCCGGAGCCTCCGGCGCCTTCCGAAGCCGAGCAACCGCCATGTGTCGAGGTGCCTGACGATCAACCAGAGGCTCCTGCAGAGACGCCTGGCCAGGCACCAGAGTTGAGATCTGAGGCGCCAATTCGACGTTCGACCAGGGCGAGAGCTGAACCTGACCGGCTGCGCTACCAGTGACTCTGAACTGTTCTTCTATGGACTGTGAACTGATTTGCGTCTTTTTATTCCCTTTTTAATCCAACGCTTAATCCTTGTGGGGAGGAGTGTGGTGACTTGGCTGGGTTGATTTTATTCTTTATTCAGTGTTTGGGGGTGGTGTTTTTACCTGTTTCACTCTGTGCGCTTTTCTACAATATCTTGATGTACTCTCTTACTTATGTACGTTCTTGAATCTGTCTACTTTTGTTCTCCACCCCTAAGCCTTATCCACTAAATGTATCGTGCTCAATATTTACAATATAAATCGCAGTCGCTTGCCTCGTATCAAGCGTTTATCGTTCTACAATCTAAAGTGAAGTCTTTACACTGGCGACCAGCCATGAGAACTTGTTGAGGCTCAATTGAACCCTTGAAGAGGGGAGTGAAAAATGGCAGCAGTATCAAGCCAGATTGGAGCGAGTTCTTCGAGGCGAACGACATAAACCTGAAACGCAGCGTGCGGTTCACGATCTTGCGATCCAGGATAGACGATACCAACTGGATCGCAGCCTCCTGTCTCCAATTTGAGCAAGGCCAATCTACCGATCTACGCTGCACACATGAAAATTAAGAAGATCATTTGCCTACCCAGAGATTGCTGGCTCACATTTACCTTCCTTGCTGTTAGGCATTTAGTAATTTAACTACACACACGTAGCTTATTTCTTATCATTAAGAAATATCAGTAACATATTTGCTGACCGAACGTCACAAATATTTCAAGTCTTATTACAAGTGTAGCACGCAGATTAATATCGCGTAGTTTGCGCATAAAACTCTGTGTTTATTTCATTCAAGCATAGCGGACACCATGGTCGCATAGAATTAAGCCAACTAACTATATGAACTGAATCAGATACTATAACTTGCATTTTCATCGTTTTTTGTAGGTATAGGGCTTTTTAAGTAGAAAGACTGACTGAATCAATGTTAAAACATCGATATGAACTGTTCCAATACGATAGGAATTAAAGATTGTCAGCTTGTGCCTTAAAGCGGAGCGCGCTGTCCAGACCCTGAAGAAGTCGCTCGCTAAGCAAAAAGAAGGCTCACTAGAAGATCGAGTGGCGCGCTTCCTGCTTACCTACCGCGTGACGCCCCATGCGACGACCGGCGCGCCACCTTGCGAGCTGCTGATGGGGAGGCGGCTGCGCACACTGCTCGATCGAGTTCGGCCGGACCTACAAGCCAGAGTGGCGCTCCAACAAGCGATGCAGAAGCAGCAACACGACGCCCATGCCCATGACCGCCGCATCGAGATGGGCGACGCCGTCGTCGCGAGGGATTTCGCTGCTGATGGCAGGTGGAAGCCTGCTATTGTGACCAACTGCTCTGGGGCTGCGTCTTTCTCCTGCCAGTTCGACGATGGTCGAGAAGTCCGTCGGCACATCGATCAAGTGCGCAAGCCGCCGGAGCCTCCGGCGCCTTCCGAAGCCGAGCAACCGCCATGTGTCGAGGTGCCTGACGATCAACCAGAGGCTCCTGCAGAGACGCCTGGCCAGGCACCAGAGTTGAGATCTGAGGCGCCAATTCGACGTTCGACCAGGGCGAGAGCTGAACCTGACCGGCTGCGCTACCAGTGACTCTGAACTGTTCTTCTATGGACTGTGAACTGATTTGCGTCTTTTTATTCCCTTTTTAATCCAACGCTTAATCCTTGTGGGGAGGAGTGTGGTGACTTGGCTGGGTTGATTTTATTCTTTATTCAGTGTTTGGGGGTGGTGTTTTTACCTGTTTCACTCTGTGCGCTTTTCTACAATATCTTGATGTACTCTCTTACTTATGTACGTTCTTGAATCTGTCTACTTTTGTTCTCCACCCCTAAGCCTTATCCACTAAATGTATCGTGCTCAATATTTACAATATAAATCGCAGTCGCTTGCCTCGTATCAAGCGTTTATCGTTCTACAATCTAAAGTGAAGTCTTTACACACGATAAACCAATTTGGATATCCATGATGAACCAACGTGGATATCGAGGATAAGCCAACTTGGATATTGATAATAAACCAACTTGAATATCGACGATATTCCAACTTGGATATCGACGATAAACAAACTTGGATATCCACGATATTCCAACTTGGATATCGACGATAAACCAACTTGGATATCGACGATAAACCAACTTGGATATCGACGATAAACCAACTTGGATATCGACGATAAACCAACTTGGATATCGACGATAAACCAACTTGGATATCCACGATAAACCAACTTGGATATCCACGATAAACCAACTTGGATATCGACGATAAACCAACTTGGATATCGAGTAAAACAAGCCATCCTAAACTCCAATTTGAATATCAAGGCAAACAATTTCTACCGATCTATAGTGCACACATAGAACTTCACCCTCTTCATTAGAGAAGATACAGACAGAGTTTGCCTACCCAGAAGATAATACTAAAAAGCTTAAAGGCTTTTTAATCAACATTTACCTTCCTTGCTGTTAGGCATTTAGTAATTTAACTACACACACGTAGCTTATTTCTTATCATTAAGAAATATCAGTAACATATTTGCTGACCGAACGTCACAAATATTTCAAGTCTTATTACAAGTGTAGCACGCAGATTAATATCGCGTAGTTTGCGCATAAAACTCTGTGTTTATTTCATTCAAGCATAGCGGACACCATGGTCGCATAGAATTAAGCCAACTAACTATATGAACTGAATCAGATACTATAACTTGCATTTTCATCGTTTTTTTGTAGGTATAGGGGCTTTTTAAGTAGAAAGACTGACTGAATCAATGTTAAAACATCGATATGAACTGTTCCAATACGATAGGAATTAAAGATTGTCAGCTTGTGCCTTAACTTCTGTAAACAGACTTGCCAACGGTTGGAATACATTTACTAAGCTAACGGATGCTTGCACAGTCACAAGCTGTAGGCAAGGTACAGCGGCCCTGACATCCTGCTTGTCATCTCCACTGACCTATAATAATTCCGATGAAAAGCGCTACCTAGGCCCTTACCTACTTCCCAGAGTCAATTTAGAATCGTTGCAGAGATATGCGCTTAAAACAATAAGTCAGCGCCTCTTGAAAATGCGCTATTGAGTTAATTCTATCGCTCACCAGCAAGATGAAGGCTGATGTTCTAGCAAACAGGGAACCGCCAACCAGACAGATGCCAAGGCAGACAGTCAGAACTACAAACGAATACAAGTAGCGCCAATAGGCACTTCCGTCTGGCAGCCATTGACCTAGGATGCCTAAAATCCAACAATTATAGGGCAAATTTTATTGGTATTAAAAAGCTAATCAAGAAAGGATTACAGCCGATTGTTAATCGTTTACAAAAATGATAATAATAATTGATTACACCTGACCCAATTAGGCCAGATGTGCAACCGACAGCTCAGTCGCAGCTATTGCGCGGCGCATCTGAAGGCTGCGTACGGCTGTTCAGTCCAAGGACTGGGGGGTCGCCACACACGCCACACACACACACACACCTTACCCCAACTAATGCTGGCACCCATTTTACTGCTGGGTGAACTGAAGCAATGCAGAGTTGTGTCTTGCTCAAGGACACAAATTGTTACAGTGGGATCGAGAATCGAACCCCCGACCTTCAATTCGTGAGTCCGAAAGCTATAACCCCCTTTCTAATCTTTCATGCAATCTTAATCTTTTAAAACCAAAAAATGTTTTGTAAGAGCCTGAGTAGCTATAGCTGTGGTAGATTTAGCACTTGCGTCCTGACAAGTACTCGAGAAGCATCTAATTAAGAATATTAAAGTTACCAGTCGATCCAAAATTGTCCAAGAAGGCTTCCGTGAAGCCGGACACATACAGGCCGCAGGAGAAAATGTTTGCAATGAAGAACAGCAGGCCCATTGCGCCGCCAAATTCTGGACCAAGTGTTCGACTGATCATGACTTGATTATTTGATGATGATCAAAGTGCATTAGCTGCTGGTTAAGGATAATAATATATACAAGTACAAACTTGAATAAGTTTCAAAATTCTTTAGAATCAGAACACCCAGGCTTAGAGAGAACAACTACTTAACAGAAATGGTTTCAAGCTTCTTAAAATTATTCTTACTTATTAAACTATTTGGTATTTACTTTGAAGGAACTATGAAGAAGTGATAGAAAAACATTGAACAAAATACAGTTACATAACAGGGTCACAGTACAAGAAGTTCTAAATATAATAAAATCTTGATAAAAATAATAATTTATCAACTGTCTATGATTTTGCTACAGAAAAAGGATACAGTAGACTCCACCACCTTGAATTTCTCCATTAGAGCTGATAGCAGAAATTGACAAAATAGTCAACATAAGGATCAAATAGGCCAGTGATAGCTCAATGGAGAAATGCAATACTCCTGACTGGCCAATCACGAAACCTGAAAGTTGAATAGGAATAAAATCCAAACATTCAATAACAATGTATAATAACTTTAATATTCTTAATATTAACATTTCCATAATATTTTTAAAGATCAAAAGTTAAACTTGATATTAATATGTTACTCTAAGATAATCATAACAGCAAACTTCGAAGAAAAGATCATCGGGACTCATTTTTAAATCCATATTTTTATCTTACCCATTCGAAGAAAAATAAGATAGCTGAACTGTGACAAAGCTACTGGGCAGAACACTCCAGAAAATGTTGTTAATGTACGCCGACTTGATTCTTCTGACTCCGGATCAACAGCAGTATCAAAATGAAAACTTGCTTCTAGATCGTGCCCTCGATATCGTACTCCTTGACTACTAGTACCAGCTTGGGAGTCACGGTCTTGATTTCTTGAAAGAACTCCTTGGAGTTCCTCAGACACTAAATTTCTTGACTTCAGAAGAGAAGACATTTAAGACGACTTTCCTGTTGACAAGCAAAAAATTAACGTTATGTTTTATTTCTCAGATTTTAAGACTTCTAACGTTAAGGTTAACAATGAAGTGCCCATCAGTACTCAGGGAACTTTTTTCTTCGAAGTTTCGCAGAATATCTTTTAATTAAACCAACAACCATGTGTTCCATCAAAAACAACAAATTTTCAGAAATTACAAAAAAAAATTAAATTACAATGTTGTTGATATACTTTATATGCTTTAAAGTCTGTACATTCTACAAAATATTTTATCTGGTTTATATTTTCTAAATGTTTAATAACAATTTTTCGTAGACAGCTGGCTTCTTTCAGATCTCTATTATTATCAGAAAAGTTCTGTCCGTCATCAAGTTTGTTCCAAAATAATTGCTTATAGGGGCCTAGTTCACGTGGCTCTAAAATATTTGGCCGAGTTTAATAAGATACTTAAGCCTCTGATACTAAATCTAAACATATTACGTCTTGAGTGGTTTGAGCACTTGAGACTGAGTGCTTACAGTTAGCCAAGCCTGTCAGTAAAAAGCTTATTAAACCATAATTTATTAGTGTAGTGAGTCTATTTGACTTAGTTTAGGCTAGGCCTAGCCTAGGGGCCCTAGGCATTACACATATTTAGTTTATTTTATTTATAAACGCTTGCCGAAATTTAAAATAAAAAATATTAATTATTTGTTTAAGGCCTAATACAATTCCTGACTAAACTAAAGGAAAAGCTGATTCTTTTAATGCAAACTATGCTTTGACCTATTACGAAATTTTAAATTTGTAGGCCTAGGGGCCAAACATGCCAAATAAAGAATTCTCCAAAAACAAAA
Organism: Macrostomum lignano; assembly: GCA_002269645.1. Taxonomy (NCBI): domain Eukaryota; kingdom Metazoa; phylum Platyhelminthes; family Macrostomidae; genus Macrostomum; species Macrostomum lignano. Next base: position 688,773 of record NIVC01000056.1, read on the forward strand.
CACTATCTCCTGTCTACTTATTTGAATGCTTTATTTTTTAGCCCAACTTGCCTAGGCCTAGGCCTAGCTTACAAATTAGACCATACCATTGTCATTGTCACCCCATAGATACTAGGCCTAACTAAAACAGCCAGATATAAAGCCTATGCTTTTTTGAAAATAGTTAGGCCTAAATCTTTAGAGCTGATTCTGGTCTTTAACTCCTGTTTCCATCAGCTGTACTCATATTTCGAAGACGCCGACAGTGTCTACTTAGTCCTCGAGCTGTGCCACCGAGGCAGTCTGCACGACTATGTTAGACAGCAGGGCCGTGTGTCCGAGGATCAGGGTAAGTATTTCTACAATAAATTTATTTATCTATCTTATGAAATGAAAATAGATTTTAGCTACCACGCCGACAGTGTCTACTTAGTCCTCGAGCTGTGCCACCGAGGCAGTCTGCACGACTATGTTAGACAGCAGGGCCGTGTGTCCGAGGATCAGGGTAAGTATTTCTACAATAAATTTATTTATCTATCTTATTGAAATGAAAATAGATTTTAGCTACCACTATTAGTGTCAATTCTTTGTATCACATTGTTATTCTAGTTCGCTACTTTATGCGGCAGATAGTGACTGGACTGCGTTACCTGCATCAAAACCGCATTATTCATCGAGACTTGACTCTGGCTAATCTGCTGCTAACTAAGGATAACAAAGTGGTTAGTAGCGCTAATTTTTTGTTTGTACTGTCATATTAATGCCTGACAATTGGAAAGTCACAAGGGACGCTGTAAATTTAGGATTCTGGGTTGGCTTTATTTCCCACAGATACTAGAATATCTAGATGGGCCACTCAGGCATATATACTTAGTAAAACAACTTTCTACTTTCAGTTCAGTAGCAAAGAAGAATACATCAGCTATTTTATAAAAATAAAGACAGCTGAAATGACTTTTAAAAGTTTAGAAGCCTGCAAGCTTGCAGGCGTAAACAGCTTGTTAATTGGTTCAGCAATGATGTACATTAGCCAGTCCACTGAAATGTACATGGCAGCTAGCAAGGCAGTAAAAATTGGGTGGCAGGGCAGAGGTGAATCTTCTGTGTGGAGTTGGAGGGGCTTAGGCTAGGGGAATAGGAGGCAATAATAAGCCTGGTCTTTAAAATACAATAAAATGCTTCAGTTTAACTTACTACTTAACTGAAAGTAGCTTGCATGAAAATATTTTTTTAAAAAATTTACAAAGTAACGTTGTGCACTATTTTTTAGAAAATTTCCGATTTCGGCTTGGCTACAGAAATTGCCGACGGGAGAACTAATAAAACCATGTGCGGCACGCCAAATTATATATCCCCGTGAGTGCTGGAAGGATTTTACGAATCTATTATCATGAATTTAGGGAATTAAGCGAATCGAACTCAAAAGTATATCACCGACGCTGCCGTCTCCAGGGAAGTGAGCGGTAGCGGAGTTCAAGGCGTTGAAGTGGACGTCTGGTCTCTTGGCGTTATGCTGTACACTCTGCTAGTTGGCAAGGCTCCGTTCGACACTAAAGATCCCAAGTCTACCATAGACAATGCTCGGCGACTGCGCTACGACATTCCCGGTAACCTGGACGCTGACGCCATCGACCTGATTGCCAAACTGATCAGGGAGAGGCCGCAGGATCGGATCAAGTTGACCGATATTTTGGAGCATTCGTTTCTGAAGAAGGGAGGCGGTTTTGACGCTGTGGTGAGGGCTGGATCTATTTAGTTCTGGATATATCGACAGCACCCAAAGATAGATAGATAGATAGATCGATAGATATATAGATCGATAGATATATAGATAGATAGATAGATAGATCGATAGATAGATAGATAGATAGATAGATAGATAGATAGATAGATAAATAAATAGACAGATAGATAGACAGACACAAAGATAGATACATAGATAGATAGACACGTGGATAGATAGGCACATGGATAGATAGATAGATAGACACATGGATAGATGGATACTAGATAGATAGATTGAAGTGCCGATATGTATCGAAAGCTACTATATCAGCAGGTTAGTCGCAGTCAATGCGTGCCAATATGCTTTATGAATTGCAAATTTCAATTGTAATAATTCCACAGGACCAGAGCCGGGACTCCGGTACCGACAGCACCCAAAGCTGGCACTCGTCGAACCATCAGCCCCAACAGCACCACCAGCACCAGCACCAGCACCCTAACCAGTCGCCGTCACCTGTGCTGATGCGTCGTCACGCGTCAGCCGGTCAGCTCCGTCCACATCAGCAGCATCCTTCGTTGTCTTCAGCTTCGGCAGGTGCAGCGGCAGCTGCCGCCTCTGCCGCCGCCGCCGCCGCTTCTGCTCACTCGGCCGACGCTCAGCAGCGACGTTGTCGGAGCTCTTCTCAATCGTGCCAACAGAATTGCCAGCATCCCGATCAGCTTCATCATCAACAGCAGCACAAAAGCGCGGGGACTCCCCGCTATCATAAAAGCGACAGTCAGGGCTACGTTACTCAGTCGGATCGGAGTCCGCTGGCCTGCTCGCACAGTCAGCAGCAACAGCAACGGCCTCAGGTACAGTTGCAGTGTACGAAATCGGCTGTTGCTATGGTTACGCCTAAACAGCAGCAGCAGCAACAACAGCAACAGTCTTTAGCGACTCCAACTGAGCCTCAGACTAACAGTTCAATTCTGCCGCAGCCGCCGTTAGACACCAGTCGATTAGAAGCCTGTCGAATCACCAAGGGCAGCTTGATGTTCACCCTGTCTCAGTCAGACGGTTGCATTACCGTTGAACATTTCAAACAGAGAGCCGGCACTGCCTACGTAGTCCGAGCCATTCGCGTCGCCTCCGACGGTCGAGCTGTAGACTATGCGGCGAATTTAAATTTACCGTTGCTAAGCGACAGCCCGGTTGCTATGCGACAATGCGACTGCGAATCGTATGTCTATCCGAATTTGACGGATCCGAATTGTTCTAAACTGTATTCGCAGGCTGCCGCATTTGTACGGTTACTGAGATCGAACACTGCCAGGCTGACACTGTACACCAGTCAGGCCAAGTGCGTGCTGTATGAGAATTTACCCGAGCCGGATTACTGCGTCAATTTCTATGACGGTCGAAGAGCGCGCAGGACTGCGGCTTGCGCACTGGCTATCGACGGCAGATCCGTGCTGTTGCAGAGTCTGTCCAGGGCCGAGGCCCAGGTCTTGCACTTTGTTAATGAGGTTGGTGTGTTAGTTTTGCATTTTTGTTTAATTTTTGTGACTTCCAGAAGTCTGTGTCTTCTTTAAAAAGTTTTGTCTTCTTTGTGGCTCCCAGAAGTCTTTGTGTCTCTTTGTGACTTCCAGAAGTCTTTGTGTCTTCTTTGGGGCTCCCAGAAGTCTTTGTGTCTTCTTTGTGACTTCCAGAATCTTTGTGTCTTCTTTGTGGCTCCCAGAAGTCTTTGTGTCTTCTTTGTGTCTTCTAGAAGTAATTTTGTCTTCTTTGTGTCTTCTAGACATATTGTGTCTTTGTGGCTCCTAGAAGTCTCGTGTCTTCTATGTGGCTCCTAGAAGTCTCGTGTCTTTGTGTCTCCTAGAAGTTTGTGTCTCTTTTTGGCTCCTAAAAGTATTGCGTTGTGTTGATTCTAGAAGTCTGCGAATCGTATGTCTATCCGAATTTGACGGATCCGAATTGTTCTAAACTGTATTCGCAGGCTGCCGCATTTGTACGGTTACTGAGATCGAACACTGCCAGGCTGACACTGTACACCAGTCAGGCCAAGTGCGTGCTGTATGAGAATTTACCCGAGCCGGATTACTGCGTCAATTTCTATGACGGTCGAAGAGCGCGCAGGACTGCGGCTTGCGCACTGGCTATCGACGGCAGATCCGTGCTGTTGCAGAGTCTGTCCAGGGCCGAGGCCCAGGTCTTGCACTTTGTTAATGAGGTTGGTGTGTTAGTTTTGCATTTTTGTTTAATTTTTGTGACTTCCAGAAGTCTATGTCTTCTTTAAAAGTTTTGTCTTCTTTGTGGCTCCCAGAAGTCTTTGTGTCTTCTTTGTGACTTCCAGAAGTCTTTGTGTCTTCTTTGGGGCTCCCAGAAGTCTTTGTGTCTTCTTTGTGACTTCCAGAAGTCTTTGTGTCTTCTTTGTGGCTCCCAGAAGTCTTTGTGTCTTCTTTGTGTCTTCTAGAAGTAATTTTGTCTTCTTTGTGTCTTCTAGACATATTGTGTCTTTGTGGCTCCTAGAAGTCTCGTGTCTTCTATGTGGCTCCTAGAAGTCTCGTGTCTTTGTGTCTCCTAGAAGTTTGTGTCTTCTTTTTGGCTCCTAAAAGTATTGCGTTGTGTTGATTCTAGAAGTCTTCTTGTCTTCTCTGTTGCTTCCAGTATTCTAGAAGTCTTGTGCCTTTTTGGCTGTAAAGTCTAGTAAAGTTTGGGTTGTCATATCCTTTCAATACTACTCTTGTCTCATATACGGCTTTTAATATACACAGTAGTCTAAAACTCCTTTTACTTTAATCCTCCTCAGACTTACGATCAGGTTCGCAGAATCGAAGCAGTGCTGACTGGCGTCTCCGGGCAGGGTGACGTCTGCTGCTTCCCGGCTACCATTGGAAAACCGCCTCAGCAGCAGCAGCAGCAAGAGCAGCAATCTGCTACAAACAATGAAGAAGCAACGGCATCTGCTTCTGCAGCAACAGCAGCAGCAATAGCAACAAACACTGAAACGCCTTCTTCTCCTGCCCCAGACATTCTCTCTGGAGCAATCGATTCAATGCTAATTGACACCCCTCAGCAGCAGCAGCAGCAGTTATTGTTAACTAGATTTCAACCGTTAAACGATTTGGGCGATGTTAGAATTGAATTTAACGACGGCAGCCAATTGGAACTCGGCTGTTCCAGTTCCGGCAGTTTAGTCCGGCTAGTCTACGTTAATTGCTACGGTAAACGTCGCTTGTTCGACTCAAATCGATTGGAGCAGTTGGGTCAGCAGTTGCCGCCGGCTGTGGCCTGTAGGATGGCGCTGTTCCAGCAGCATCTGCAGGCCAACCAATGAGCTTTAACTGCCTGTATATTCGTTTCTAAAGTACATTTAGTAGACTTTATTTAAAGAACTTTAGCAGAACTACTATTCAAGGGTATTTGTAGGAGGGGGTTGTACTCTAGTGGTTAAAGCGTCGGACTTACAACTTGAAGGTTGGGGGTTCGATTCTTGACCCGTTCGGAACAATTCGTGTCCTTGAGCAAAATACCTAACTCTGCATTGCTTCAGTTCATCCGGCTGTAAAATGGGTGCCAGCATTAGCTGTGAGGCTGTGTGTGGCGACCCCCAGTCCCCTCATTAATATCATTATGATTAGGATTCAATGAAACTCCTAAAGTACATTTGAGGCCGCAGTTTTTAAGTGCATTTAGTAATTTCAAGTCTTTTAAAGTACATTTTAATGAACTTTTCCAAATTATATGAGAGGGAACTTATTAAACACGTGCTATAACAAAAAATACTATATATTAGTTTCAAATTTCTTCATTTGACCTCTGAATATCAGCTGTTAGCTCATAATTTGTCTGCATTTTGTAGTAATTCTTTTTTATTTTCAATATTTAGCAAAGCTTTTAATATAATACTGTGTACGCTGTTTTGTTTGATTAAAATAAAGAAGTTAGTTTGCATTTTTTATTATTTCAATATGAAGCTCCGTTACCATTCGTCCAAATGCTTTTGTTATTTTTAATAGAAATATTCAAATTTTTAATGCTTGGCTTGCTTTGTTTTGTACGTTTTAGCACAAAATCTGACCAAAACTTTGCCGTTAAAATTTAACTATCATTTTGTATTAGAAATTGACTCCGTTAATCTATTTTTGTAGTCGACTTACCTGTTTCAAATTGGTGCTAAAATTTGTGGGTTTTTAAAAAATTCAACTTGTAAATAAATGTGTACATGTCGCCATATATTTAATGAACAAGTCAGATCAGTGAGACTGCAGTTTTTGTCTCTGGATTGAAGTTTTTTCAACATAATTATGCATTAATGGATTGGCTGGCAAAGGGGCGAGCAGCTCATGGGCGAACGCGTCTGACTGTCGGGTGCCAGAATGGGCAGAATTGCCTCACTTCTTGGCTGCATGGTTATTGAACGGTGTCGCAGAAGGCGTTGCATTAAGGTTGCCCACCGCCCTCCTTGTGAATGTTAATACTATGGCATAAAATTGCACAGAGACCTGAGAGAAACCAAAGGGAGATCAGAGAGTGACCTGAAAGAAATCAGAGAGAGACCTGAGAGAGAGATCAGAGAGACCTGAGAGAAACCAAAGAGAGAGAGAGACAGAGACCTGAGAGAGAGAGAGAGACCTGAGAGAAATCAGAAAGAGACCGGAGAAACATCAGAGAGAGACAGAGACCTGAGAGAGAGAGAGAGACCTGAGAGAAATCAGAAAGAGACCGGAGAGAGAGAGAGAGAGAGTGAGACCTGAGAGAGAACTGGGAGAGAGACCTGACAGAGAGACCTGATGGACACCAGAGAGAGATCTGAGAGACCTGAAAGAAACCAGAGAGAGATATCAGAGAGATCTGAGAGATATCAGAGAGAGACCGGAGAGACATCAGAATGGCACCAGAAAGAGACACCTGAGAGACACACAGAGAGATCTGAGAGAGAACTAAGAGAGACCTGAGAGAGATCAAAAGAAAGAGACCGGAGAAACATCAGAATGACACCAGAAAGAGACCGGAGAGACATCAGAGTGACACCAGAAAGAGACCGGAGAAACATCAGAGTGACACCAGAAAGAGACACCTGAGACACAGAGAGATCGAGCTGGCAACACTGCAGCAAATTGCAGAGACAACAGCTGATCCGCAGACAGGGGCTCGGGGGTAAGCAGTCATGCCCATTTCGTTGACTGACTTTCGAAATCGTCAAGCCATGTACACTTGACCTTACGTATTTGAGTCTCTGAATAATTTTTGCGGACAAATAATATCTATAATAATAATGTGGACTAAGACTGCATTTGTTTTCTTGTTAAAATACTAAAAGTAGGATTACCCAATTAAAATAACATTAGGAAATCATCCATTCCTGCTACATTGGATTTCAATAGCGGCCCAGTAAAGTCTGACTCCTGCAAGATTATCTTACCCCTGTATTATCTTCTGCCCTCCCTCCTCCCCTCCCTCTTCTCCCCTCCCTCTTCTCCCCATCCCTTTTCTCCCCCTCCCTCTTCTCCCCTCCCTCTTCTGCCCTCTGTCTCCTTTCAGAGAAATAAATATTCGGGCTAACACACACAGGCTTACCATTGTGCCTTCGTAAGTCATTAATGCATAAGTGTTTTATTCATTGCGGCTAGAAATCGATTAAAAAAATAATAACTGCTCGTAAATTCCGTAATGAATGTATTCATCTGTTTATTATTATAATAATTGTTACCCAGCTTTAATTTACTACCGTAACAGCTAATGGTCAAAATTGTATGATAACAGATTCATTTGATAAATGTTGAATATAAGCCACTAATACGATTGGACAAATAAGATAGCATGAACGAGAGTAGCTATAGGCTTAATAAAAAATTATTAATCTTGCAAGAAGCAGACAGGGTTGTATGCAATGGTGTGCGCAAGATCGTTAAAAAGTTGCTATCATATAATAAACTAAAAATGGGTTCAAGCCTCTCGTTGAAGTTGAAGGGTCACTTTCAATCTTGTAAAATTTCCAGCTTGCGAAGTTTTGAGTTTGTGACTTTTCACAAAAATATATAAATATACCAGAGGCGCCACTACCAGAGGCTCCAAAGCTGCAGCATAGGGGAGCCCAACATGTATAATTTTGCCACCCTGATTACGCCCGCTTTCGTGCTTCCTCCCCCACCCCTTGGCAACAGTCCTATTAAGACTGCGATGCAGTGAGCAGGGAGAATTCACGAGAACAGATCTATGGTGACCAGCTCAGTGTCGCGAAAGGTGTTCGTTGCTGTTGTTGGTGTTAACAGCGGCTCCTCGGCAGCTTGATCCTGCTGATTGACCACCGCGCCTTCGACTAGAATGCTAGCTCGACGCATCGTGTTCCGTCTCGACGTCGGGAATACGGACACGGAGCCGCGACTGAACAGTTCGGCGCTGCTCTTCGACACGCAGACCGCCCGGCCTAGGTAGTCGGTTACTAGGCGGTAGAGCAGGGCCGGCGGTCGACGATTTGTTACGCCGCGGTGGTGAAGGTTCAACACCAGGACGGCGAAAACCACAGAGAATGAAGTCAGGCCCATCACAACAGTTAGGTAGACACCTATAGGTGGGGTATTGAAGCGTTTAATAGTAGAGAAGAACTCTCTGATTAGTCGATACAGAATATTGCTAGGAACTCTCTGATTGGTCGATACATAGTAAAGCTAGGAGCTCTCTGATTGGTCGACACAGAATAAAGCTAGGAACTCTCTGATTAGTCGATAAATCTAGGAACTCTCTGATTGGTCGATACAGAGTAAAGCTCCCCTTCCATTGTTGTTGCTGCTGCTGCTGTTGTTGTTGCTGTTGCCCATGGTGACCAGCTCAGTGTCGCGAAAGGTGTTCGTTGCTGTTGTTGGTGTTAACAGCGGCTCCTCGGCAGCTTGATCCTGCTGATTGACCACCGCGCCTTCGACTAGAATGCTAGCTCGACGCATCGTGTTCCGTCTCGACGTCGGGAATACGGACACGGAGCCGCGACTGAACAGTTCGGCGCTGCTCTTCGACACGCAGACCGCCCGGCCTAGGTAGTCGGTTACTAGGCGTAGTAGAGCAGGGCCGGCGGTCGACGATTTGTTACGCCGCCGGTGGTGAAGGTTCAACACCAGGACGGCGAAAACCACAGAGAATTGAAGTCAGATCACAACGTTAGGTAGGTTCAACCTATAGGTGGGGTATTGAAGAGAATGTTTAATAGTAGGAAGAACTCTCTGATTAGTCAACAGAATATTGCTAGGAACTCTCTGATTGGTCGATACAGTAAAGCTAGAACTCTCTGATTGGTCGATACAGAATAAAGCTAGGAACTCTCTGATTGGTCGATACAATAAAGCTAGGAACTCTCTGATTGGTCGATACAGAGTAAAGCTAGGAGCTCTCTGATTGGTCGATAAATCTAGGAACTCTCTGATTGGTCGATACAGAGTAAAGCTAGGAGCTCTCTGATTGGTCTCTGATTGGTCGATACAGAATAAAGCTAGGAGCTCTCTGATTGCTCGATACAGAATAAAGCTACACTCTTTGATTGCTAAAGCTAGGAGCTCTCTGATTGAGGTCGATACATACAAAATAAAGCTAGGAACTCTGATTGGTCGTCAAGAACAAAGCTAGGAACTCTCTGATTGGTAGATACAGATCGTAGCTAGGAACTCTCTGATTCGTCGATACAGATCGTAGCTAGGAGCTCTCTGATTCTTCAATACAGAATAAAGCTAGGAGCTCTCTGATTGGTCCATACAGAATAAAGCTAGAAACTCTTTGATTGGTCGATACAGATTGCAGCTAGGAACTCTCTGATTGGTCGATACAGAATAAAGATAGGAACTCTCTGATTGGTCGATACAGAATAAAGCTAAGAGCTCTCTAATTGGCCGGTAGCAAAAGAGGAAGTTTGGATAAGTCTAAAAAAATTCCATGTTCTACAACTTCATCTTACCAATCAGTGGTGTGTACTCGGAAGTCGGGGGCATGTTCTCAGCAATGAGCAGCATAAACACCGAATATGCCAATAGAACGGTAAGTCCAAGTGTGACTTTCTCGCCAGAGTCGGGCGGCAGAGCAAACGAGCTCAGGGTGAGCATCGACAGAAACATGCAGGGTATGATGATGTTGAATGTGTAGTACAGGTTTCTGTAAAAAATGGGTAAGTTTTTTCAAGTTTTATTCTTACAAGTTTCGACATGACTTTTGTTGATGATAATAGTTGCAGGAAGGCAATGGGCACCTTGGCGCAACGCCTTTGGCGACATGGTCCCACAACCAGCGCTGAAGCAATTCTGCTCATTCCGCTGACTCCTGAGGACACACAAGCGCGCCAATACTGTACGCAGGTACACACTCACACACACGCTCACACAGGGTGTACAGCGGCTCTGACCCTTCTCTGTAAGCACCTACCTTCGGCGAATATGGATGTAGAACGATATGTCCGGAAACGGTTCCACGCAGCATGAATAATACACAACATTTTTTACTACTCGAGTCTCGTGCACGTCCCATTCGCCGTTGCTAACGAGATTTCCAAGCTCGATGTTCGGTCTGAGTTTGAATACGTCCAACTTTAATGGTGAAGCAAAATGTAAATAAAAACAATTGAGTTTTGTGTCTGGAAGTCAAAATGGCAATCTGATTGGTCAGGAAGGTGAAATGGCTAGCGGCAATCTGATTGGTCAGGAAGGTGAAATGGCTAGCGGCAATCTGATTGGTCAGGAAGGGGAAATGGCTAGCACAATCTGATTGGCCAGGAAAGGGAAATGGCTAGCGCAATCTGATTGGTCAGGAACGGGAAATGGCTAGCGCAATCTGATTGGTCAAGAGTGAAGATCCTTTCTTGGGTAGGTACGTAAAAATGGATTATTAATAATAAAATACATCTATTTCGTTTTACATTCAATCCCTGGTTATCATATAGAATTCTAATTATTCACCTGCAAGCCGTCGTAGGCCACGAGCCGAGCTTAAGATAACAGATCTGATCGTCAAACGGGAAAAATGTGATGTCCAGCTTGCAGGAGCTCATAAACCGAACGATTGGAGGCCAGAAGACTTCTCCAGTGCTGGACACCATGGCCAGTGACTTGTGGTAGGTTCTGGACTGGTCTTCGACACTGTGAGGCATCCGGTGCGTGCGGGATAAGTCTGTGAGACATTCCATCTGCTTACCTGTCTGCCTGCCTGCCTGCCTGCCTGCCTGCCTGCCTGCCTGCCTGCCTGCCTGCCTGCCTGCCTGCCTGCCTGCCTGCCTGCCTGCCTGCCTGCCTGCCTGCCTGCCTGCCTGCCTGCCTGCCTGCCTGCCTGCCTGCCTGCCTGCCTGCCTGCCTGCCTGCCTGCCTGCCTGCCTGCCTGTCTGCCTGCCTGCCTGCCTGCCTGCCTGCCTGCCTGCCTGCCTGCCTGCCTGCCTGCCTGCCTGCCTGCCTGCCTGCCTGCCTGCCTGCCTGCCTGCCTGCCTGCCTGCCTGCCTGCCTGCCTGCCTGCCTGCCTGCCTGCCTGCCTGCCTGCCTGCCTGCCTGCCTGTCTTTCTGTCTGTCTGTCTGTCTGTCTGTCTGTCTGTCTGTCTGTCTGTCTGTCTGTCTGTCTGTCTGCCTGTCTGTCTTAGTGTCTGTCTTAGTGTCTGTCTTAGTGAGTGTCTGTCTTAGTGTCTTAGTGTCTTAGTATCTGTCTGTCTGTCTGTCTGTCTGTCTGTCTGTCTGTCTGTCTGTCTGTCTGTCTGTCTGTCTGTATGTCTGTCTGTCTGTCTGTCTGTCTGTCTGTCTGTCTGTCTGTCTGTCTGTCTGTCTGTCTGTCTGTCTGTCTGTCTGTCTGTCTGTCTGTCTGTCTGTCTGTCTGTCTGTCTGTCTTTTTGTCTGTCTTTTTGTCTGTCTGCCTGTCTGTCTGTCCGTCTGTCTGTCTGTCTGTCTGTCTGTCTGTCTGTCTTTCTGTCTGTCTGTCTGTCTGTCTGTCTGTCTGTCTGTCTGTCTGTCTGTCTGTCTGTCTGTCTGTCTGTCTGTCTGTCTGTCTGTCTGTCTGTCCGTCTGTATGTCTGTGCGATTTAGCGCCTGTGAGACTCTCTTCATTTTTGAAATTGTCTCTCCGTTTTAAATTTTAACTCCCTTTTATCGTTTTACGCTGTGTAATCAAAGTGACACTTCATTTCTAGAGCATTTCCTTAACACAGACCAGTGCATTCAGTTGAATAGCATCATCTTTACTGAAGGGATAACTTTGTGACAGCGACTCCCACTCCCCAGCGTCCATCTGGTCATAGACCTGACTTGACTGGCCAATTACTTCATGCAAATTTTGATTCGTTTCATACTCTGGCTATCAGAACATCCAGCTTGGAACCCTCGTGTTACAAGTACATCGTGTTCATGCTTTTGTTAGCCAAGTTGACATAAGCGCATACTTACAGTTAACATTGCTATTTTTCAGCCTAGTTAGACTTGCGGGTATTAAATCGAATCTCTAATTGAATTTTATTTTTCTATTTTTGCCATAGACATTTGTTTGGTTTGTGGGGGCGGAGCCCGGCCACTTTTAATATTACCATAGACTAGCTATTCTTTGTTTTCTATGTAAATAATCTTCAGAAATAGGGTTAGTAGAGTTTTGACCATAGACAGCTCCTTGCATCAACCTACTTATTGTGCCTTCTCTCTGTACCGCTCAATTATATAGCGGGTGGTAATGGTTTTTGGTTGTAAACAGGCACAGATATTGGCCCTCCGGTCATAAAGCTATAATAGTACAAAGTAAGCATCAGTTTGGTCCACTATGGCTCTCCAGTCTATTGTTCTGGATTTAATTTAGCCAATTAGTGAGGACAGAAGCAGTGCTTCATTGGAGTCTCGGCTTGGCTCTGCTCGTGCAATTAACGGCCTTGAGGCCCAACCCCCCAAGGCACAGTGAAGTGTACATGTCTAACGATAAATAAAGTTAGGGCCGCTGTACACTCCTGTGTGTGTGTGTGCCTGTGCGTATGACTGCGTACGTATCCGCGCGCTTGTGTGCCTGCTCAGGGGAGTCGGCGGAATGGGGCAGTAATGCCTCTTGCCGGTTGTGTGACAATGTCGCTTAAAGTGCGCGCAGCCCCCTGCCTCTAATAAAAAATATACAATTAGAAGAAGTAAGATCTTAGAGATTTAGTATATGTGGATTTTTTAGAGCACAACTCAGCTGCAAAACAGCTACATATATTGCTAGACGACCTATATTCTTGACTTAGTACGAACTGAATCCTTTCCCCGTCTGATATAGATAAATAAACTTTCTGCAAGTTAAATTAATACGTATAGTTATAGATATTGAATAGTATACGAGCTATATATAATTTTATTTTTGGGAGAATTGGACTTTTGGAGAAAGAATTGGAGAATTCGACTTGGAGTCGAGGGGGAGAACTGTTCTCTCGGAATAACCAAATCCTGTAGGAGATTAGTGGGAATCAGATTTGCGCAAAACTGTGTCACTGCGATTGTCGAATATTGTAATCATTCATCTGCAGATTTTGTGGCATTCATCCTTGCCAGCGCTGAGGCAGTTCTGTCCAATCCGTTGACGAAGCAAATTTTTTTAAAGGAAATCTGTCAACAACATCCTCCCTCCGTGCGGCATTCTATTCGTGACAATCTGTCGAGCTATGGTCCGAAGGTTCAACTGATCTGCACAGCAGCACGTGACCCTGAATATTTTCTGTAGAGTCGAAATCAAATTATCAGTCTGCAGAGTTCGACATAGAGAACCTGCTGAAACCCGATGACGCCACTTCCGGTTGGCCAATCAAGGTCGTCTGGTCAGGCGCTCGGGTTTCTGCTATTTCACGCGCATTACATACCGTATATACCAGCCGTAATAGTTCTTACCTATTGTAGAGCACAATGTCCGGTAACCAGAGCAGGTCGCAGGGTATTCGAAGTTTAGAAAAGTTGGAGAAGTGTCCCGGTTGCCAGGATAGCCGAGGGTCAATCCAGGACTGCAGTGGTTTTTTGGGGAGTTTTAATTTTGTTTTAGGAAATAAACAAACTGCAATATACAGCTCATTTTTAAAGGCAAACAGTGGTGCTTGCTAAGAGTGACCGGGGATCATATTTAGAGTGCCAGGTATCATATTGAAAGTGACAAGTCATATTGAGAGTGACCGGAGATCATATTGAGGTGACAGGAAATTTTATGGGAGTGACAGTAGGTCATATTCAGAGTGACAGGAGATCATATTACGCCGCATTCCATCATTTTGGAGCCTTATTCACTTATTTTAGCGCCACATTTACCTTTTTAGCGCCACATTCACTTATTTTAGCACAACAGTCACTCATTTTAGCGCCACACTCACTTATTTTAACGCCACATTCACTTATTTTAACGCCACATTCACTTATTTTAACGCCACATTCACTTATTTTAACGCCACATTCACTTATTTTAGCGCCACATTCATTTATTTTAGCGCCACAATTCACAATTATTTTAGCGCCGCATTCACTTATTTTAGCACAACAGTCACTCATTTTAACGCCACATTCACTTATTTTAACGCCACATTCACTTATTTTAGCGCCGCATTCACTTATTTTAGCGCCATATTCACTTATTTTAACGCCACATTCACTTATTTTTGAGCAGACACTCGGTTTGCGTGCACACAATAACCTTGTACTCCTCTTGTTTGACATTATAATAAAAATGAACAAAATACACGTGGAAGATTGATTGCCTAGTAAATTTTCTTCTCCAACGATATTGGCCACAAGAAAAATATTTGATAAATGGGTCTCAACGAACTCTAAACCGATCTGTTGCCATGATTGCTATTGGATGAAAAATGGCATGACCAAAATATGACCTTAGACGAAAGATGGGCTACAAATCAAGTTTAGTAAGGCTTATTAAGAATTTCTAGCTATATTTACTGATCTTAAATCATATCGGCAATACACATCAATAATCTTTTAATCTCTTAAAAAGTCAGTATCTCAGTATAGTATTACCAATTTACATTTCAACTTTAATACACAGCAGTTACCTGGTCAAGCCAGACGTTCGTGGCCAACACTTGGTTTCGTTCGTCCTGAAAAATAGGCAAGTATATTATTGCACTTGCAGTTATCTAAATGTTAAACTGTTTATTAAATTTGTGAAAAAAATAGATAAGATCATTTTTAGTATATAGGATTTAGGAAAATCAACCAGCTGTTTTTGATTGATTGTTATTTAACAAATATTTGCCAACGACTACTTAAATAGATTACTTCAGTTGTCCTTGATATTTGCTTGCAAGCGCTTTAGCACCAGGGGCTGTAGCACCAGGGGCTTTAGCACCAGGGGCTTTAGCACCAGGGGCTTTAGCACCAGGGGCTTTAGCACCAGGGGCTTTAGCACCAGGGGCTTTAGCACCAGGGGCTTTAGCACCAGGGGCTTTAGCACCAGGGGCTTTAGCACCAGGGGCTTTAGCACCAGGGGCTTTAGCACCAGGGGCTTTAGCACCAGGGGCTTTAGCACCAGGGGCTTTAGCACCAGGGGCTTTAGCACCAGGGGCTTTAGCACCAGGGGCTTTAGCACCAGGGGCTTTAGCACCAGGGGCTTTAGCACCAGGGGCTTTAGCACCAGGGGCTGTAGCACCAGGGGCTTTAGCACCAGGGGCTTTAGCACCAGGGGCTTTAGCACCAGGGGCTTTAGCACCAGGGGCTTTAGCACCAAGGGGCTTTAGCACCAGGGGCTTTAGCACCAGGGGCTTTAGCACCAAGGGGCTTTAGCACCAGGGGCTTTAGCACCAAAGGGCTTTAGCACCAGGGGCTTCAGAATTTTTTCCAGCATCTGCTCAGCTCGGTTTCCCATCCTTTTGATGCGAGCACGATTACGGGAGCTTTCATCGATAATTTTTTTCCTTCTAATTCTTCTTTGAGCAATTTCAATTTCCTGAGCAATTATACCCCGAAGATAGACTCTCCAGGACTGTCCTGCTCAATAAATGTCTTTCTAATAATAAAAAAAAAATTGGGGAAGAGGAACTTCAACGAGAAATCAAAAGTGCCTTGAGGGCAGAAGAAGAAGATTGTCTTATTGGAATTTAGCTGCATGTTCTGTCGCTCTGGAGTCTTCTTCTTTCCTGAGCAAAGTCCCACTGCCTCTTCTTAATTTTTTTACGCGATTGCGTGAGAGCTCTAATGCTAAAATGGATTACTAATAAGAACTGCTCAATATATACGCACTGGCAGCTGGTTCAGTATAGAGTAACTCACAATATCGCTAATCATGTTCAAACTGATCCCGAGGCTGATGTTCACTGGCTGGGAGGAGTCCAGCACTGGCCGGACTCTCTTATCGTAGTCTTTTAGTAGCAGCTGAAACAGCCGCTGCTCTGCCGGTTCGGGCCGGGTTGGAGATGACGGGCAGCAGGAAGCTGGGGAGGTAATTAATAGGTTACAAAACTGCAAGTCTTGACTGTCTTAGATCTGTCATTGATAGACAGACAGACAGAAAGACAGACAGACAGACAGACAGACAGACAGACAGACAGACAGACAGACAGACAGACGGACAGACAGACAGACAGACAGA